>JAJLXD010000005.1:182618-303075 GCA_030571115.1 Wickerhamomyces sp. yHMH617 | reverse complement strand
AAAAAAAAAAAAAAAAAAAAATCGCGATTTCTTCGCGAAGAAATCGCGAATGTACAATATCTTTGAAACCATAGCAACAACATTATGCACGAAGATCTAAAGAAATATGAAATTTACTGACGGGTTCATAACTTAATGCTCTGAGTAGTTTCACTACAACCATTACCATTCAATCATGTTTCCAGGAAGAGCTAGACGTAGCGAAAATGAGCAACTGCCTGCTCAGTACTTCCAACAACAACAACAACAACAACAACAACAACAACAACAACAGTTCAATCAAAACTATAATCATGGATATAACCAAGTAGATCAAGGACAAGGTTATAATCAATCAGGTTACCAGCAGGAGTACAAGTACGGGCAACAGAATTATAGCGCATATAATCGCCCAGCAGCCCAACTTCCATCACAAAATGTGTCTCAAAGCACAGTGAACTCATATGCCCAAACACAATCAGTATTTCAACAAGATGATCCTGCTGCTAATGTTGAAATCACCGTTCCACAGAATTACCACGCTCCTTCTACACAGCCTCAGTCATTTGGAGTTGAAGGATACAGTTACCAATATTCCAATTGTACTGGGCGTCGTAAAGCATTGCTTATCGGTATTAATTACATTGGGACTAAAAATCAACTACGTGGGTGTATTAACGATGTTAACAATGTTAAGAGGTTTTTGCTGACCAAGGGTTTCAACGAAGGTGATATTGTTGTTTTAACCGATGACCAAACTCAAATGGTGAAGGTTCCATTGCGTGCTAATATCCTAAGAGCTATTGGATGGCTTGTTAAAGATGCTCAGCCTAATGATTCTCTTTTTTTCCATTATTCCGGACATGGCTCTCAAGTTCAAGACTCTGATGGGGATGAAGAAGATTCTATTGACGAAACTATCGTTCCGTTAGATTTCGAAACTGAGGGACAAATTGTTGACGATGAACTACATAGTTCTCTCGTTACACCACTGAAAGCTGGTGTCAGATTAACTGCGTTATTTGACAGTTGTCATTCTGGGTCAGTCTTAGATTTACCTTATACTTACTCTACAAAAGGTGTGTTAAAAGAGCCAAATCTAGCTCAAGAAGCTGGTGAAGGCTTGCTAGAAACTGCTAAATCTTATATGAAAGGTGATAATGCTGGTGTATTGAGAGGTGTCCAAAGTTTGATCAAACTGGCAACTTCTGGAGGTTCAAACTCTAAAGCCTACGAAAAAACGAAGAGAACAAAGACTTCACCGGCTGATGTAGTCATGTTCTCTGGGTCCAAAGATAATCAGACAAGTGCTGATGCTACAGAAGGTGGGGTTTCTACTGGTGCCATGTCCTACGCATTCATTACGATATTTCAGAGAGCTCCCGAACAGACGTATCTGTCGTTATTGCAAAATATGAGGCAAATTTTACAGGGAAAATACTCCCAAAAACCACAGTTCTCCTCATCGCATCCAATTGATGTCAATCTACAGTTCATCATTTAAATAGCACCTTTAAATACACTTTATATAGACAACATTTGTATCACTTCAACGATATTTTTAGGCAGGTACTTTTTTGATGCGGCTTTGCTAAAGATTTGGGGAGAAAGGCGAGAGCTTAAAAAAAAAAAACAATACGATAAGTTGAACTTCACAGATTACAGGACTTGACAACAACAAAAAGCCGTGTAACGTGTAACATGGCCACTGATTCTACAAAGATAAAGTATGATGCACTAGTGACTGATCAGGTACTCGAAAACTCAAACACTGTCGCTGCTCTTGAACAAAATGAGGGATCTATCTCGGAATTAGTGATTGTCTTTCAGTTCAGGTCATATCAACTAAACTTATCACAGCTTCGGTATATCACATACCTCACTATTGGTATATCCCTTCTGTGGCCATGGAACTGTTTTCTCTCAGCATCTGGATATTTCATAGAGAAGTTCGGTAACCGTACAACGTTGTCAAATAATTACTCATCTACTATGATGACTGTATCAACAATAACCAGTTTGGCGTTTAACAGTTATCTATCCACCAAACAATTTGCAGATCTGAACGGAAGAATAAAACTAGGCAGTTTTATAAACTTTTTGATATTCAGTCTTTTGGCTTTTGTTGAATTGATATCGCCAAGATCAGCAGGCTCTATATATTTTACTTTCCTAATGTTATTGGTATTTGGAAGCTCATTAGGAACTTGTTTGCAGCAGAACGGATGCATGTCGAAAGTTAATGTATTGGGACCAAAGTATGCACAGGCAGTAATGGTTGGCCAGGCAATTGCTGGTGTTGCTCCTTCTATTTCCTTGATCGTCACTAATCTACTATATGACTCTTCTAAGAACGACGCATCAACAAAGAGCATTGTTTTATATTTTGCTACAACTTCTTTGATCACACTTGCTGCTTTCCTGTTACTCACTTATACGAATACTCTTGACAGCGAACTGCCGTCTGTGAGATCTGCTGATTTGGAGAATGAGCTTGGTGAACCAGAATATGTTCCATTCATGAAGTTGTTCGCAAAACTGAAATATATTGCATTATCTATTCTCACAGTGTTTTTGGTTACGTTGGTGTTTGCCATTTTTGCTTCAAATATTACCTCAGTTCACAAATGGGGCAAACTAACTACGAATTCGATTTATATTCCGTTTATCTTTCTTGTTTGGAATCTTGGTGACTTATTGGGAAGAATCATCTGTGCTTATCCCCAAGTTGTTCTGAAATCAGACTGGAAGATTTTTCTCTACTCTATTTCGAGGTTTCTCATTCTCCCACTGTTCTTTCTCTGCAATTTAGAGAAATACAATGGAAAGCCAGTTGTGAATTCAGATGTGTTCTACATTCTCTTGCAGTTCGTGTTTGGACTCACTAATGGCCATTGTTTGAGTTGCTGCTTCATGAACATTGGACAGTACGTTGACGAGTCCGAAAAAGAAGCTGCAGGTGGCTTCTCCACTGTTTTTCTCAGCTGTGGTCTACTAATCGGTAGCTTGTTCTCTTACGTCTTTGTATTCTTGGTGAATTAATGATGTTTAAAAGGGTCTTCTATTATATATGCGTTGTAGCCATCTAATTTCCGGTTTACGCACTCTTTAGTTTTTTACTGTCGCGACCTGCGACTATTAATTATAAGCTCTAATAACTGACAACAACGAGTTGTCAGATCGGGTATCACTTTCGTCACAGGAAGAGATTGGCAGAGCCCATGACGCCTCCAACCCAGCGAACTCGAAAGAAAAGGAAAGTGGGCGGTGGTCAGCAAGTTATGAACACATTATCGTGAGTTTAATTTGTTATTCCAATACAGTGGATAACACTACTAACCTTAACAGAAATGATACACCACCAAAGAAAGCAACAGCCCAGTACTATCCTCCACATGTACCATCTGATAGTAAGCTATTGCTCTCTGATAGTGGCAGGAAAGCGATTAGAACTGGATCCTCTACATCACCATCAAGAAAAAGTGATTGGGATGACTCGAGTCCGTCTAGACTAGGTGTAAGAAAACTTCATGATACTTCCAGCATACCTCAGCAATTTGATGACCAAATATTCTCTGATGCAGAGGAGAACCCTATGTCTGTTTTACATGGTAAAACAGTTGCACTAAAAGAGATAAAACTTCAAACACTCCAAAACCAACCAGAAATTTTTACCATTTATTCGCCAGTAGTGAGCTGTGATGTTGGTGATACTAGTTATAGCCCAGGAAACATAATTTATAAAATATTCCTCACGAGGAGTCTCTCAGAGCTAAAAATCACCAGTGAAGTTGGAAATGAGTCTGAAATACTACTAAAAATCAATCCCAAAAAAGATGTCAAGTCAATCCATAGAAAAAAAGATACAAGAATTGCTATACATACCAACAAATATTTTAGTGCAGCAAACAAGCGGTATGACTATTTTTCATTCAAGCTTCTTCCTAAAAATCTTGACATGTTTTGCAAATTGTGGGCAGTGTTGGTTTCAGAACAGGATATACCATTATCTATACAAGATGAGCTTTCCTCAGAAACAGACATAAGATTACAATCTTTAAAAGCTTCAAATTCTTACTCAAGTTTGAGAACCAAAAGATTTAACTCGCTACAAAAATCACAAGGTAAAAAACCACTATCAGGAGGCAAGGCGGTTGTTAATTTTTATGGTCTCCCAACAGCAAGAAATGTTACTCCAGTAAAATATTTTCCTCCATCAAACCAAGATGATAAAACCCCTGCATCCAAACCGCAAACATATACTGCTCCTCTTTTATACTCATCGAGAAATCTGAGGTCATCTAATGAGCCTATAACCATCGAAGACCTTGAAAGCCCTTTAATAAACTCTTCAAGGGTTCTAAAAACCCCCAAGAAAAAAAGAGAGCCATTTGGCACTACGTTAAGCTATGAATTTGATGATAAAACCCTTTTTGAGATCACAGAAAAGGATTTTCAATGTCTTTATGGAAGTGATTGGATTAATGACGTTATTATCGATTTTTTTGTCAAATACTACATGCAGAAAGCAATTGCAGACTCTACTCTTAGTCCTCTGGATGGACAAGCATTGTCAACTTTTTTCATGTATAAGTTGAAAAGTTCCCAAGACCACTACCAAAACATTCAAAGATGGGTGTCTAAGCTAGATTTACTGAATAAAAAGTTCCTAGTGATTCCGGTGAATGAATCTCTTCATTGGTTCGGTGTTGTTATTGATAATCTTAACTCATTGCTTGGGGAACCAGAAGGAAGCGGCGTGGTAACGATATATGTATTTGATTCATTGAAGCAAACTCACGATGATCTTCGGATACCATTGAGTAATTTCATTATTGGGTATGCTAAAGATAAATATCAAAAAGAAGTTAAGCCTGAGCAGATCAAGCTAGTTGCTGCACGGGTTCCCAAGCAGCCGAATTTGAATGATTGTGGTGTCCACGTTATTTTCAATGTTATGAAATATTTCCAAGATAGAGAGAAGTGCCTCAAATTATGGGAAGACAACATGTTTAACAGGAAGAACTTCAGTGTGTTTTTTGCCAGAAAGGAACGAGATCAGATGAGAGAACATCTCAGGAGTATCTTAAAGCAACTACAAAAAAAGCAGCTGGAGAGTGGTGATTCAACAGATGGTAAAAGTGAGCCTCCAAAAGAAGGTGCCGGCGTGGATGATAGTGATGACGAAGTTCTCTGTATTGATGCTAATGAATTCAAGGCAGCATCTGATGAACAGAGTCCTAAACCTTCAACATCAGAGGGGTCAGAGACTCCAGAAGGCGCCTCTGATAATAATAGTAGTTCTGCCAAAAATGAGGATGCCGACAAAAGAGCTCTTACAGAAACTATCCGCTCTCTGAAACTAGACAACAATGAAGGAGGCGAGGAAAATGATAACAGTACCCCAATTTCAGATTCTCATGAGATCAAACGATCTGATCCTGTTCAAGTGAACAAGGACCTAGCGAATATGTTCAACGATTTGGAGGACAACATAACAGATGATTTTGTAGAAAGGTTGAGAGCTGCTCATGAGAAAGCAAAAATCAGCTTACAATCTAGTCTTTTGTGGAACATAGACGAAAATCTTCCAGATGCTTCAGATAGTCAACAAGTGGAATCTGTTTTACAAGTAAATAAATCTCAAGAAGTTGTGCCAGATACTAAAACAGACTCGGAGGAATTTTATGAAGCAAATGGGATTCATATTGTTTCTCAAGATGATGAATCGCAAGAACATGAATCTCAAAAGAAAGATGAATTCCATGGAAAAGTTCAATATTCTTCACAGAATGCAGAACTTATAGAATCAGATCTAATACCAGGAGCTCAGCCAATTAGTGATATTGAAGCTAATTCATCATCAGCCGATATTTCGAGCTCTGTGCATGACCATTTAGATCATTTGTCTGTCATAGGTGCATCAAATTCCAATGCTACTATTGAAAAAACTAAAGATCTAACAACTGAAGCGCTAGTCAATAACCTTGCTAAATTTGATGATAAAGATAACCCAAGAAAAGATGAGCACGAACTGTATTCAAGTGAGCATGAATATGATGGTGAAACAGAACATTCTTCACAAAGAAAGGTTGTCAGTGAAGACGTTGATGAACTAAAGAATATCGAAGAATCCGATGATATATACATACTGAGCAACCCAAATTCAGAGCCAACAGTGTCTGATCCAGCTACTAAGCATTTAAAAGAAAACAATTATTCACAAAGTGAAGCACTGCAATCAACTCATGAGCAGCAAAACATGGGCGATGAGACTGGGAGACAGAGTCCTTCACAAGAGCTTATTGATACAGAAAGCGATGCTGACATGAGTACCGGAAACATTTTAAGGGAATTATCTAGGGCAGCTCAAAGGTCGCACATTTCCAAAATGTCTAGACGAAGCACTTCACACCAGCCTGGGGAAGATAAAACAGACAACAGTGATAGCACTCCTATATTAGTTGATGAATCTGATGTTGAAGAGGTGAGTCAGGCACCTGCCAAAAGAGGTGGTTCTGAGCACTATCACCTAAGGGCACATCGCAGACCAGTGGTCTACAAAGAATAAGGTCCTCGTCCAAGATATAATCTATGATTGAAATGAACATAGTCATTAGCATGTGGTTTTTTTTTTATGTTTTTTATAAAACTTTAATGTAGTTTATGTGTTTACCATCCTCAAACCCCCGGTAAGGCCACTCTCGGAGCAGGTAATTTTTAAATGATCAATCACAAAACGTCAAATATCAAGAACTCATTAATAATCCTTTACAAGAATTTCAAGAAACATTTGATATTCTGTTGTTTACATACTTGAATACTTGAGAACACAATACAGAATCATGAAATCTGCTAGTTTAATCAAACAAACTGCTTTGAGAAGATTTTGCAGTTCCAGTGCTGCTAGTATACGGTTAACCCCATTAATTGAGTTGAGGTTGTCATCAAACATAACGCCATCACTCAGAACGTACACAACAGCTAGCAGCAATACTTCTTCTACATTATCAAAGAGAGCTGCTACATCTTTATCGAACACAACGAAGTCTTTCACTGGCAAGAGTTCAAAGCCTGAATTGATAATAATTGATAAAAAGTATGGTGAAGATGGGAAACTACTGACCCTTGATATAAGTGAGAACGCTATACACAAACTCAAAACTATTTCTCAAGAAGAAGGAAATGCAAATGTCGCACTAAGAATAGGTGTTGAAAGTGGAGGATGTCATGGTTTTCAATATAATCTTGAATTAAGTGATATTAGTACGAAAACTGATGATGATTGTATATTTGAAAAAGGTGGTGCCAAAGTGATAATTGATGATTCATCATTGAGTATATTGAGAGAAAGTACTATTGACTATACTAATGAATTGATTGGCAGTATGTTCAAAGTTGTGGATAGTCCTTATACCACTTCAAGTTGTGGATGTGGATCTAGTTTTGACTTTGATTTTGATAAATTATCCTCATCTTCATGAATCCATACGCTGACATACGTCCTTCAAATTATATCATATATTCATTAGCATTACTTATTGTTCATTAATTAATTACACATATTTATCGATCTTAAAAATCTATTTAAAAAAAAAACGCATTGTGAGCTGACGTCATGTAGTGAGAGAACTGTACCTGAAAATGATGAGATTCTCAACTCATGTTAACATATATATTAGCCAGCTAAGAAATGATGATGATGAGACATAACGTTAATCATTAATATAGCTGTTAACAACTACATGATGCTAAAAATTTGCTACAACCACTGCCTAATAGTCTACCTTGCTATTACAGTACTATAAGTAAGTCAGGAGTAGCATTGGAAAATATCGAGACATTTGTAATTATGTGTCATGAGCCAAGCCTCACCATAAGTAGAAGCTGATAGTGAAAATGCGGAAGATTTAACAATTTAATTGAGTAATAATTGATTATTATCACAGAAACATAATCCAACTCTCGTAATTCATAAAGGATACTATAATAGTTGTCAGAGATCAAAGATTTCTGTAGTTTCAGGTAGTTAACAGTGACTTTTGGAAATGTCCCATTTGTCTTTTTTTAGGCTGTGTTAGAAAAAGGGGACAAATCAAGAAAAGTCTCTAGTCTCCAGAAAACCAAGAAAGAGGCTTTAACGTTCTTTGAGAGGAAGATAAAAAAAGAAACACATTCTCAGATTTGAGACTCAGCACTAGAAGTTAGGACACACGAGACCTTTTCTATTTCAGAGCGATGTTATCAATGGTTTGTGAAAATGTAGGAAAATTGCTGTTATTTTACTATTAATCAAGTTGGATATTGGATATACGATATACGACTGTAAAGAGGCAGACACGTAGCCTACCTTTGTGAACTTATCAACCCCATCCCATCTTACATTCAACTTTCAGCCGTTTCAGTGGATTGTCTCGAGTCTCGACAATTTCAACTTTCAAGTCCCAAAAAAGTCCGCATTTTTCTGGCTTTTTTTAGAAATTTGGCGAATTCAAAGAAAAAAAAAATTTTGGCTGAAAATAAACAAAAATGTACAACTTCACAAAAAAAAAAAACAATCAAAGGAAACAAAAAATTCTGAAAAGATCTGATCACCAACTCTCACTTCGAATAGAAGCGTATAACATCAGCAAAAGCAACCACCTACTTCTACGGCCTTGAAGAGGAACAGACTTAAACAGAAGTAAGAGTTTTCACTACATACCCATTGGCTCCCCCCGTTCCCGTACCAAGAGCTGAGTTCTTTTCTTAAGTTGCTTGAACACCAGATAACTACCTCAAACTGAATACACTCATTTAAAAAAACCAGGAAATCCTTGTCAAACGAAGTATACACCGAATACCACAGTCAAAACACAGAAATATAATAAACAGGGCCATTTTTCAATAATGTCTACACGAAATTTGACAGATCGTTCTCCTGTGATAAATAACAATACAAGTACAGAATCTGATGATTCTGAACCAAGAAACCCTTTTTTGCAAGACGAACTCAACTCATTTGAAGAGTCTAACAGTTCCAGCGAAGACTCAACGGCACACCTCACTGCTAAGACAAAAAAACCTTTCATAAACTACCAAGGCTACTACAACCAACAGCAAGCTGGTTCTTCGGCTTCTCTAGGTAGAAATGTATCAAATTCTTACTCATCCTCCAATTTATCAGCTTTAGGCGCTCAGAATCGCCAGCAATCTCTCACAAACGATGTTTACTCTCCTCCAGAATATGACAGATACCCTTCCATTGGTGGATCAAGAGTCCCTTCTGTTGCTTCAACTCACAATCTATTGACTCACAACAAGAAAAACTCAATCATATCAGAGAGATCGTCAAACTCTGAAACATCATCAAACCCATTCCTAGTTGATGCTGATTTCAGTCCGTTCGGCGGTTATCCAGCATCATCGTTTCCTTTGAGCATTGATGAAAAGGAAGCTGATGACTACCTACATAACCCTGACCCAATCGCAGATGCTTACGCTGATAAACACAGATTCAAATTGGATTTCAGTAATATGGACAAAAGATCTGCTGGTGGTTTGATTGGTCTACTGTTCTTATTCATTGGTGCAATTGCACTATTTATTGTATTACCAGCTTTGACTTATTCTGGTGCTATCGATCATGGTGATGCCACCCACGTCTATGAAATCCTAACTTTTTATGAATACCCAACTCTTGCTGCCATTAGAACCTCTTTAGTGGATCCAGATACTCCTGAAGACGCATACACTAGACAATCGAAAGATGGTGAAGCATGGAAATTGGTTTTCTCCGATGAATTCAACGCCGAAGGACGTACATTTTATGAAGGTGACGATCAGTTTTGGGCTGGTGTTGACATTCATTACGATGCTACTAAGGATTTAGAATGGTATGACCCTGATGCTTTAACAACTGCTGAAGGTACATTACAAGTAAGAATAGATGCCTTCAAGAACCATGATTTGTTTTACAGATCTGGTATGCTTCAATCATGGAACAAAATGTGTTTCACTCAAGGTGTACTGGAAGTTTCTGCAATGTTACCGAACTTTGGTAATGTCAGTGGTCTGTGGCCAGGTATATGGAGTATGGGTAACTTGGGTAGACCTGGCTATTTAGCTTCAAACAATGGTATGTGGCCATATTCATATGATTCATGTGATGCTGGTATTACTCCTAATCAATCTTCTACAGACGGTATCAGTTATTTGATTGGCCAAAGGTTAAGTGTATGTACTTGTGATGGTGAAGACCATCCTAATCAAGGAACTGGTAGAGGAGCTACTGAAATCGATGCTTTGGAAGGTGCTACTGATACAACGTTGGATGTTGGTACTGTTTCCCAGTCCATGCAGATTGCTCCCTATGACATTTGGTATATGCCAGATTATGATTATATTCAAATCCATAACAAATCTGTCACATCCATGAACACTTATGCAGGTGGTCCTTTCCAGCAGGCTGTTTCTGGTGTTTCTACATTGAACAATTCATGGTATGAATTGGGTGATACGGAACATAACTTTCAAAAGTTTGGTTTCGAATATTTGAACGATAATGATGATGGGTATTGTCAGTGGTTTGTTGGTGATAATCCGACATTTACGCTAAATGCAGCTGCTTTACATCCTAATGGTAACATTGGCTGGAGAAGAATTTCAAAGGAACCAATGTCTGTTATTTTAAATTTGGGTATTTCAAATAACTGGGCATATATTGATTGGCCATCCATTGTATTCCCATCCACCATGTCAGTTGATTATGTGCGTATTTATCAGCCTGAAGATGCAATCAATATGTCTTGTGATCCACCTGATTATCCAACGTACGATTACATCCAAAGTCATAGAAAAGCTTATTACAATGTTAACTTGACAACTTGGGAAGATACCGGTTACCCAGTTCCAAAAAACATTCTAACTGGTAACTGTAAAAGTTCAAAATATTCATTAAGCAATAGTTGATTAACTTTTCTTGAATTCAATGTACAATAAAGAATTAAGATTTGTCTGTCTTTGAACTATTGCTAAGAGATCTATCTTACCAATCATTTTCACATTCTCCGTCATCATACCCCCACCAGTCCTCTGTGGAGATTATCATATGTTCATTTGCCTCGCTCAGTTGTTGTTAGTTAATGTTTTTTTTTTATCATGTTTCTCAATGTTTTCTTATTTTTGGTTTTAGAGGTATTTGAGTGTCATGAGAGAGCTCTACATCTTTCATCTGTTGTATGTTAGATTATAGATTATAGTTGTGCTAATCTGTACCGATTCGTTATATTGAATAGATATAGCCATATTTAAATCATAACTCGTAAATTATTCTCAGCAGGGCTACCAGCATCATATATAAACTGCTGCTAGTTCTCTAATCAATCTAAGCTTTTGAGACGGCTCAATAATCCAGTATTTAGGGTTAAATTTAATCGATTCACTGATGTCGATTTTTTGTTCAACAGATCTGATTAGAGTATCTTCACTATCAATCTCCTCATTAGTTAATGAAAGCACAAACTGTTTTGATGATTCCGGGGCACTAATTAAATTCTTCCTGAAGATTTTAGAAGTACTCAGAAAACTTTTGAATACTTCAACCTTAGAATCAATTGGATTCACACTCAAATGATAGTACTCTTTATAAAGCTTCTCTAGTTCTCTGCGTTTAATACCACTGTTGATAAATTCATTTATCTCGTCTTCATATAGCTCTTGGAACTCAAAGAAGAAAGGTTGTTTCTCCACATTTTGATCAGAAATGAATTTGAGGAAAGCAACAATTGGTTCATCTCTTGTTATTGTATTATTAGGCGACTCCGTAGAAGAAATGGTAGCTCCGGCTTTATTAACTTCGGTATCCTGATTTGAATGTAATTTTGAGTTTGCCCACTCATCAAAAACTTCTTTACGTTCTCTATTCGTTCCAAGTTCATAAAATTCAGGATCGTTTATGATCTTGAGGGATTCAATTTCCCAACTTCCATATGGATCCAGTTCGTACTTATCCAGCAGTTTGACAAAATTCGTCCTGGATGCTTCGTGGTATCCTTCTTCATCTTCTGAAGAAGATATATCGTCAAGTTCAGCCAAGTCTAGAGCATTCTCTTCGTCAGAAGAGGACGATAGGTATTCATCATGTACACTTTCATTGGAGCTGTGAGCAGGACTTATGTGGCCTAAAGCTTCCTGTTTGAGCACTTGCTGGATACTTGTATCCTCTTGAGCTTTCTTGTCTTCATCATCAAGTTCTTCATCATCAGTACCATCGCTGGATGAATATCCACCCACCAGTGCAGAGTCAGTAGCTTCATTTGATTGTTCACTGGTAATGGTTTGTATATTGTTGTCATCATTGAGATTGTTGTCAATCTGGTCTTCTATGACAATCTTTTGCCTCATCTTCGATCCCAATGCTCCATTTATCTCTTTTTCTATATCATCATCAAGTTTCAACCCTCTGCTTTTAGCGACGATTATCAACAGATATTTCTTGTCAATACCAGAGAGGTATTCATGCACTTTCGGATCATTTACTCTCCAATGAGACTCTCTTGTGACTTTGTTGTGGAAGAAATGCGAACCTTTATCTGTGAATATCAACATCCAATCAGATTCTGGAATATCAAATCTGCAATAGCGTTAGTGAAACTATAATATAGGTAAATAACGAATCAAACATACCTGAACTTTGGTAGAATATCGATCTTTTGCTTTTTCGATGCTGGTTGGACAGTTTTGGGGAGTTTTGGTCTGTCATATGTTGATTCTTTAGTTATCGAGTTATAATAATAGTAATGTCCTTCGAAATTGTTAGTCCATTGCACAAAAAGGTCAAAAGGTCAAAAAAAAGAGCTGATTATTAAAGAAAAAGAGAACTTACCAGAAGGTGCAACGTGCTGCGACCAGTTCTTCGGCAATTTTACCATCGCATTAAACAACAACCACTGAACTATTATAATAGGTTTTGTATATGAATTGTTAAGCAGTCGGGTAATTTTTTGGCGTGGGAAAACTGAAAAACATCAACAAATTCAGTAGTTAACAAAAAGATCTTTATTCCAATCAAAGAACTGTAACTCAAAAACAAAAAATGGGATCCAGAAGATACGATAGTCGAACCACCATCTTCTCTCCAGAAGGTCGTCTTTACCAAGTACGTTTACCTTTTGGGGTGCTTGCAATTGATGTTTGTTGTCTCGTTGTGGTTTTCCCAAGTGGCGTAAATCACTGATGGCACATGAATACTCTCAGGCAGTCACACCGTATTAACGAATGTTAAACTAACAAATATCACAGGTTGAATATGCGTTGGAAGCCATTTCACATGCAGGTACCTCAATTGGGATTCTTGCCTCTGATGGTATTGTTCTAGCTGCTGAACGTAAAGTCACCAGTAAACTTTTAGAACAGGATACCTCCGCAGAAAAAATCTATAGTTTGAACGATAATGTTGCAGTTGCAGTTGCAGGTATGACTGCAGATGCAGGTATTCTAATCAACAGTGCTCGAGTCATAGCTCAGAATTATTTGAAATCATACAATGAAGAGATCCCAGTGGAGCTGTTAGTCCGTCGTCTATGTGATATCAAACAAGGTTATACACAACATGGTGGTTTGAGGCCGTTTGGTGTTTCTTTCATATATGCCGGATACGATGATAGATATGATTTCCAACTATACACATCAAATCCGTCTGGTAATTACTCGGGCTGGAAAGCAACGAGTATTGGTGCAAACACAACTGCTGCACAGACGTTATTGAAACAAGACTATAAAACAGAAATCACCGTGAAAGAGGCTTCCGAACTAGCGTTGAAGGTTCTATCCAAAACAACAGACTCATCCACGCTAACCAGCGATAAAATCGAGTTCTCAACCATCCACAAATCGAATGATGGTAAGATTTACCAGCGTTTGTGGAAACCAGCTGAAATCGATGTCCTGTTACAAGAAACAGGCGTCAACAACAAAGCTGACGAAGAAGATGAATAGACAAAGGAAAGCGTACAAAAGATACTACAAACCAATGTCCACTAAATATCAGTGATCTGTACAAATAATGTATATTCGCGAAATGTATACCAAATTATTGATTATAAGCAAAGCAAAACTTGTTGTGTAGTATTTGAAGCTACAAAAAAAAAATATAGAAAAGAAAAGGCTGTGATTAATGCCGGAGTATGTTTTTTTCCATGTTAAGAAACTTTCTGGTTCTTGTGTACTAACAAAATCTAGTGCCTTCGTGACTATATCCAACGTTCCCGTTGGCTACACCACGCCAACTTTTCCCTCACTCTATTGGCCTGTTGGTAATAGGATGTACAAAGTTTCTTACTTGTATTACACCAATGACATATGGAAATTTACATTATTTTGGACACTCATATTCTTCGTGGGATTCTATGGTGCTGCTGGAATTTGGGCCTCTTTCGTTCATAGACGAATTGTTGGTAGTTTTTGGATTCTCATATTTTATCTATTGATAGGTGGAATTCAAGGATTAGTATCTGGAACCTGTGTTGGATTTTTAACAGCTGCCATCTATCAATCTGGACTTTTTGCTATGTCTACTTGGATACCCATGTGCTCGGGTGTGCTACAAATTCTTTTTAACGTTTTTACATCATACTCAATGATGAGTGTTCTATTCTGAAGTCTAACGTCATGATGAATAATAAAATTGAAGAAAAAAGAACTATGTGCGTTGCTTTAGGGTCTGTGAATCACTAAAGTATCAGGTATCTCTTTGTTTCAGTGTATGACTGTTTCTTGCACAGTATACACCTAAGTAATAGAGTTTAATTAATATGATACTTTCAATGTAATAATAAAAGTTGTCACCATCATTCATAACACATTACAGAAGAAACATAACCTGTGTGAAGGTAACGAGTCCTTTGATGAACTGTCACAAATGATGGTTACTCAAGGCTCATGATTCGAGAACCAATTGCAAACAGTCAAGGAAAAGTCTAGTGATTAGAGCAGAAATCAACTAGATACATTCTCTTCAGTTGTCGTCTTTCCCAGTTTTTGTAAGGTATTGATACAATATAATAAACCCAGTTGGAGCCACGGTATCTATAGATTAATGCCTACATAATCCATATATAGAGAGCTTTCTTATACCTTACAGTTTCCCAGTTCGGTAATTTTCGCGAAAGTAATAGATAATGAGGAATCAATGATGGCACAGTTATATTTAGTATCATTTGAAAGAAAGAAGAAATATTCAAGTTAAGCCTTTTTTAAATTTACCATTTCAGCTTTCTATATTTGTTAAGAGTTTGTGGTAGTTATATATTAGTTAACCATCAATATGTCTGCTGCTTTAGTTAATCGTTCGTTGTCCACACTGAAAACAGTAAGTTGATCACCTCAAAATTGGCACTTAGCTTAGGTTTCAACTCGTGCTAACAATGATACTTTGAACAGGAACTAGAGTTTTTAAGAGACTCGGAGGTCATCACACAGGATTTCTATAATCAGATTGTTAGCAGACTCCCTGACCGTTATCAGCAAGGCTCTTCCCCTATTAATTTTGATATATCCGTTTCTAACAATGTTAATACTAATAACTCCAATGAAAAGCTAGAATCAAGACCTCCCCTACCACCACAGAATTCACCAGAAGAAGAGGAATATGTGGAAGCTCTATATAATTACCAGCCACAAGAAGTTGGTGATTTGGAATTACATGTTGGTGATAAGGTGAAAGTTCTTGAGCACACAAGTGCTGATTGGTGGAAAGGACAAAATCGTTCTCAAACAGGTATGTTTCCTGCAAACTATGTGAAGAAGCTAGCCAATCATCAGCGTACAACGGAATCCCCTGCCCCATCATATCAATCTACTCCTCATCGGTTCAACTCTCCCTCTCCACAACAATTTCAATCATATTCTCAAAACAATAATAACATGCCATTCCCTCCAGCTGGGGTTGTCCCATATCAACAGTTTGAACCACAGCAGCAAGTCCAATATCAAAGTCCACAACCTGTGCAACAGCAGGAGCAGCAACCTCACCAACATGGCTCTCTTCATAAGTTTGGTTCAAAACTAGGAAATGCTGCAATTTTTGGTGCTGGTGCAACAATCGGGTCAGATATAGTCAACTCTATTTTCTAAACTATTTCATTTTACAATTAGTTTCAGCTTTGTTTCCTTACTATAAATTTGGGTGTTAAAAGTTTATATATATGCAAGTTCGTTATATTAGTTGATAACATCAAAAAAAATTATATTATGGTTATAATATGTAATTTCCCCTCATATATGGATATATGATCAGACAACTTAAAAGTAAGCACCATAAACATGATAAATTCTGTTAATAGTGTTTAACTTACAGCGAGCCGTCAAACTCGCTTTATTTAAATCATTTATATCTCTAATCCATTCAAATCTGCGATTCTTAGGAATGAGGTACAATCCGGAAGTTCTTAAAGATATGAGCTCCAATAGCAATAACCCATTGACATAGTTCAATTGATTTTCATTTTCACTAGGTATATCTTCCAACTCATTCAAAAGTCTTTCAATGGTATTCAAATTTTTTGATAAAATCAGCTTCTTTTCACCTGAACTTCTGGTGATATAACCTTTTTGAATATATGACTGAATGGCTCGAGTCAAATAAACAACAATCAATAAACTTGGAGAGGCAGCTACTAGACCAAACACTAATTCTTGAGATTTCAACAATTTATCAATACCATTAATAGCAACAGCACCATCAACTTTGGTTTTTTGCAACTGAATCAACAATGCTCTCGTTAACTTTCCTTTCACGATATTTTTGAAAGGTTGTTTAATATCATTCTCGTACTCTTTCATCAAAGGAGTTAAATCACCAGTTGTTACCAATTTCTCAAGTTCTAATTTGGTAGTGCCCAATTCACCTGATGAATAGTTCTTATATGAAGGATCATTTTCGAGAGTATAGTCAATCACCATTCTTTTCAAAGAGTCTAGATCAGATTGAAGTGCGCCCTTAGACATTATTGAAATTTCAGAATTGTCATCATGGCGGATGGTGGATAATATATTGTTAATTGGTTTGAGGATCCAATTCTTCCAAAACCCTTTCACAGTTTCAACTAAATTGACTCTTATAGATTCAATGATTTTATCTTTATTAGCTAATACTGATAAAACTGCACTTGGGCCATATAATAAAGTGAGAATAATTGTTGGCCAATACCTGGTTAAAACCCCTGGTTTCTTGGTATCTCTGAGTGAAGACTCCAATTCCTGTTTCAATTCAGGAACACCAGTACTAACAATTTTAAAAAGGCTTTTATGAAAGTCTTGACCATCAGCAGAGTTATCAGTTAAATTTATATTTGTATTGAATTGTCTTAAAGCGTGGGTGATCAATTGAGGATCTTTATAAAGCAACTCAACGTCAGGAACATTTCTTATTAACGAACCAAGAATAGCCGCACCTTTATGTTGTCGACTTTCAGTATAGTCAATCTTATTCTTCAATTCTGTATGGATCGCAGAGAATGGAGCACCTAAAATTATTGACAAATAATTTTTGAAAACAGGAGTCTTTTTATGAACCCCAAATAATTGAATACCTTTTTTCTCATTGAAGGCCTTATAAAACCCTTTCAGGTTATTTGTTAAAAGATTGTTATAGACAGATTTCCTAACAACTTCTCTGTAATAGATAGCTCTCTTGTAAGTATTAGTATAATTTGGGTGGTTTTTCGTAATATATTGAGGAACTGGAAATGTCAATGATTGAACATCAGGAACAACAGCAGCGCGAAGTTCATGTAGCACATTCACAACTAAATTAGTGGTTCTAGTTGGTAGTGTTTGTACCGTGTATAGCACTGTTCTCCAATCAGAGGTGAAAGTCAGTTGCCAGTAAAATAAATCATTACCTAAAGGTATAGTTGACTTCAAAATCTCAGACAAAGTGATTTGATAAAGAGCAATTATGGCGTATAATGCAGTTAACGTTTCTAGCTGGGAGATCAACTCAAGCTGTTTGCGATCAAATTGATTCAAGTTGTTCACTTGACCTTTTTTGAGAGTTGAGCCTCTTTCAAAAGATTTCAAAATACTTGATACTTGTTTTAGTTTAAAGATCTTATCACTTGAGGTTTTCAATCCACTTGTACCTTTTCTTGATAATTTTACTTGGTTCACCAGATTTCTGATATTTGTGAACGTGTTCTGGATATTTTCTATATCTTTCTCCAAGGAATCAAGCTCATTACCACCGTCCACTATCTCAGCAGGTGGAGTAAATGGCTGATCTGTCCCAATAGCAAGATTTAGCCTGTTGGCGTTCAATTCCGCCAATTGTTCGAATATTCCATCAGACAGTGCTTCAAGCTTGTGAATATTGTCCTGAAGAAGATCATTGATAAGAGCAGACGTCATTTGAGTCGTTTTAGATTGATTCACTGTCAATGTTTTTCAGTAATGTGGAAATCTACATAGGACAAAGTTGAAGCAATGCAAAGGAAATGAAGGAAAAGTAAGATTTCGCGATAATTACCAGATTCGATAAATGGAAAGGTGTAATTTTTATTTAACCTGGGGCTGCAGCAAACAAAAACATCTTTAATTTGTTGGTTTCAAGAGTTTAAGAGTGAGCTTTCGAGGTTCAATTCTGTTTAGACGTACTGTTTATATACCACTAGCATTATATCTCAGTCTAGAGTTGGACCGCGTACTCTAGCTGGACATCTAACATGCAACAGCAGCAGCTAGTTGTATGTAGTGGTCGAGAGAGCTGTGAGACCCTGTTTTCCGTTAGTGAAGGTGAGCTTCGCAAGCTTAGTATGAGTCGATGTCTAATTATAAGCAATTTGAAGAACAACCAAGTCTCAAGTCCCAAACCCCAGCACTTATAAATGACGCTTAGAACATTTTAATTAGTTTACCCTTTAAGTCAAATGGGTTTTGTTACTCCAAAAGTCCAAAGTCCAACGTCAAAGCAAACAAGCTTATTTCCGTACTTCCCGAAAGCCGATGTATTTTGTGTATTTTGTGTATTTCGTATTCGCGATTATTGCGAGTTCATTTGTTTTGATTTCACCTCTCATTTTTTCCAGAAACGTCAGAACCGAAATTTCAGTTTAGCGGCCTAATTAGGAAATTGTCTTCTCATTTAATTCCGAAAACGTAAACAATAGAAGCCAATTCAGCAAACAGACGTAATGGTTAATTTTTTTTTTAAGAAATCCACTCACTGGGTTACAAACTATTACAAATAACGGACAACAAGTCCTTGTGTCTTTTAATGATAAAAATTCCATAAACAAGCTCATACTCTTCCTTAACTTTAGCTATTAACTTTTAACAATCTCTGTAATCAGTCATTGAGTTGTTTTGACACTTTCATGTTTCCTGCAAAAAGTTTAACATGCATGTAACAACATGGCCGGTCACTACAGTTTTTTCGCGAAGACGTGCAATTAGCAAAATTCAGACCATAAGCAAGAATACCATAAAAAAGAATATAAATATCAAATTATCTGCCTTTTTTCGCTCCTTGTAAAAATTCTCAGTTCATTTCATATAATCCAACTATATCAACCTATTTGGAACTTAATTCTACTGAACAATGGCTTTCAAAATTATAGATATCTCCCTAAGAGCTTTGAACTTTGTCTTCTTAGTTATTGTTCTTGGTTTAACCGGTTCCTTGATTAACGGTCAAAGTCACTCAAACTCAAGAGTCAACTTTGCTTTATTTGCTGCCGTATTCGGTTTAGTCACATCATCCTTATACGGTCTAATTGCTCAATTCGTTGAATTCTTAGCATGGCCAGTCATTCTAGTGACTCTAGACATTTTGAATTTTATTTTCTCCTTGGCTGCCGCAGCTGCTTTGGCCACTGGTATCAGAGTTCACTCATGTACCAACCAAGAATACTTAGACGATAACTCTATCGCCCAAGGTTCCACTGACAGATGTAGAAAAGCTCAAGCTTCCACTGCTTTCTTGTTCTTTTCATTTGCCATTTTTGCTATTTCTTTCTTTGTTCAAGCCATTGCTTTAGCTACCGGTGGTGCTTTTGGCTCAAGAAGATCTGCTCCAAAAGCTGGTGTCCCAACTATTTCTACTGCTTAAATTCAGTCATTGTGATTTGAACAATTATGATAAGATAAAACAAGTTGAAATTATACCCTCCTTACACACTCACATGCTTTACTACAATGTAAACAACCACAAGAAAACAAAAAACAACACACTTTTACCTCTTCTATTCAATCGTCTACTTTTTATTTTATTTTTATTGCTAATTACTTTGCCTTTAATGGTGCTTTCAACAATATAAATTGAGACACCTACGAACGGCAAGGTTATGTGTTACTACCCTTCAAAATACGGTCTTTTCTAATACTTCTTTGAATATACTTTTGGAATTGTTGAGATCCTATAATGAAAGTACTCCATGTATTAATCCTTAATTAAATGCTTCTAATTTCATTTAACTTGTAAGCTCATATTTTATTCCAAGGTGCAAAATAATTATAGTTGCTCAATTAATTATTTACTAATCAAACGTTCACACATTTGTCCTTTGGTCTTTCCCAAAGGGGAATAATTGCTTCCCAATTTGGACTTATGCTTTTAATTTTCCAAATGCAGTAATTCTCCGAGAATAGCTTACATTGACATACAACGTTGTCATGGTAACTTAACATAAACAACTTTTAATAATTATGACTGGGTGAAGTGAATCTCCAAATCAAATAATGCATTCAAACATAGATTGAGATTAACCTGAGTGGCAGAATATATTGAATTAAAGTAAAAAAAATAGTACCATGCTGATTAAAACTAATTTAGTATATAGATAAGAAAAAAAAAAAGAATGGAAGCATGAACTGATATCAACAAGAAGTTAGTGTAAGAAGTGAGAGAATTATTCTTGTTTACCAGATAGAGCAAAAAAAATAAAACAAGCCAGCGCACATTGTCTTATGTTCATGTACAACACAACAATTTGGAAAAGAAACCTTTTTTAGTAGTAGTTGTATCGTTATCAGCAAGCTGTTGGTTCATGTTTTGGTTTTTGTTGTTCTCGTTGAAAGTATTTGACGTGTTGACTTTCTCTCTAATTGGTGTTGGTTGCTTGTTTTGGAACTGTTGTTGATTTAATGCATTACTAGTAGAGTTCAATGGTGGTTGTGAGAGACCTTGTTTTTGATCCTGAGCATGTTGGTATTGGTTCAAATTTGATTGTAAGGGTTGAGATGGTAATTGGTGCTGCTGATGAATTTGTTGTTGGAGATGTCTGTTTCTTCTTTGTTGGTTATTACGTTGGTGACGATCTTTCTCTGGTGGGGTTGGATGTCCATATCCATGCAAGTTGGGTTTCTTATTGATGGTTAAATCCCAACCTTTACCGCCATTCAACTTCATCCAATCATATTTATCGTCATAAACTTCACCAATATCTTCTAAAGCTGATATTAATAAACTTCTGTAACCTTCATAATTTGGAGTTTCTTCAAATCCTAGATTTCTCACAGCTTCCAAGTATTGGGCAAATTGAGAAGGTAGTCCATTAGCTAAGTCATTGACGCCAGTTGATCTCTTTTTTTCCCCAATTTTTTCATATTTTTGTTTATTGGTTGGTGCTTTCAACCCTTGCCATGGTAATTGTCCTCTTAAAAAGTAAAAAAACACATGACCCAGAGCTTCCAAATCATCCCTTCTAGATTGTTCTCTACCAAGATGTGTATTAATGGACATGTATCTTGCAGTACCGCTCAATGATTTCTTCTCTCTGTATGGAATATGCTGTTTGGTTCTTGGATCTCTATATTGTTTAGCCATACCAAAATCAACTAGGTGAATTTGATTCTCATCAGGTTGCCCCGGCCTGCCTATCAAGAAATTGTCAGGTTTGATATCTCTGTAGATAAGATCATGGGCATGCAAAGTTTCGATTAGGCTGATCATTTGAACAGCAACTTGAACAGTAGTCTTGACACTAAAACGACGACCACACCAATCAAACAAGTCCTCCAATGAAGGTCCCAATAAATCCATAACTAAAATATTATGCAAACCTTCTTGACCAAAGTAGTAGGCATTTGGAATGCAATTGGAACCAGTTAGATGCTTATATGTTCTATATTCATCTCGCAATTGTGGGGCCTCTGTTTTTCTAGGTTCAAACTTGATAGCAACTGGTGTTTGATTGATCATATTGGTACCTTCAAATATAACACCGAACGAACCTTCACCAATTTTTTTGCCTATCTTGTAGTGAAGGCCGACAACTGTTGAGTTGGAAGAATTGGAAATGGAATGGTGGCTTGAGGAAGGGGTCTGGGAAGAGTTGTTAGCTATCTGGGAATTTGTTATGTTATTGATAGCAGCAGACGATGCGGCAACGGCAGCAGCTGAGGCTGGAGCTGAGTTGTTTTGAAGACGAGTAGTCATGTTTCAATGGTTTTATTGTTGGGAAAAAAAAAAAGGGGACCAGAATATAGCCAAAATTGATAGGTGGTTAATTGAGCTTGTTCAAAAGTAATTATAATGCAAGATGGGATTAAACCAATCTGAATGACTTATTATGATGCTTGAAATGATTTGATGACGAACAATAAGGGATCTTTGAAAGAGCTTTAAGAGTGATTCAGTGAAGCAAATGAATCACAAAATCTCTCCCACAAAAATGAAATCTCTAAAACAGGTAGAGAGAAAATCTGCAAAAATCAACCGCAAACCAAACAGATAATTCAAAGTGACTTGATCGTAGCAAGAACTCTACTTGATCACCTTATGGTACTTTTTTTTTTGAGGGTTTGGTATGAATATTTGTTGTTTTTCGTTGTATGTTTTTTTTTTCTTTTTTTAGTAGTTGGAAGAGAATTTTTGCCTGATTAGGATACAAAACAAATCAAAATGATTAAAAAGCGTGTTTTCAACTATCACAGTTGATCAGTGGTCCAATTTCAAGTAAAGACGTTGACTGACAAATTGAACAGAAGTTCAAAGATAAACAACCAGAGAAAAATTGGTCCTTCACTTTTGTCTTATTATTGATTTCTGTGAGGCGGTTTTTTTGTGATTTTTTTTTCTTTTTTTTTTTCATCAAAGCTGACAGCTGACAACTCACCGATATCTCGGATTGCAAGCTACTACATCTGTATATATATATGTATGTATATATATATATATATATGTATATATATAAATATATAATTAACTATTAATGTCTGTATCTTGGGATTTTATATTTCAGTTCCTCTAACCAAGTAAAGAGTATCTCCGTCTTTCAGTGAGGAGCATCTGTCTGCAGTGTTGAGTTTCATATATGTATCTTGTCCTTCTACTTTGAATAGCACCAATTTTTGTGAAGGATCATTGGTTCTATTGTTAATATTCTTTAGTTGAAGAACTGTTGCAATACTATCTAGGCCCCTTCCTAAAGGCCAGGATCGACTCACATAGACAGCATGTTTCTCAACCTTATCAAACTTACTTTCATCATCAATAACCTGAACCCATATATGGATCCGTTCAGAAACACTTACCTTTGGATCGCCTTTAGCCTGGTTTTTAAGCTTACTAACTTCAATTATTCTCTTTGTAGCGTTAGACGGCTGTTTCTTCATAGACTTCTGCTTCGAAGAGAAAAATCTCTTTAGCTTATTCAATGCATTAGTATTATCTGACTTCTCAAGTTTGCCCTTCAATGTCACAGGATTGTCATCCGTTGTTTTTAATGGAATCTTGATATTTTTTCTTTCAGGAAATAATGTTGAGGCTGGAGGTAAATGCGAAGTTGATATTTTAGTTCTTTCATCCTGCAAGCGTAATTTGGAAAGACCCTCTTTCAATGAAGAGCAATTATGGACCTCTGGAGATCTATGTTGCCCACAGAAGGTTCCTTTACATGCACATTTGAAAGGTAAAAAGTCGATTTGCCCACAAAATGAACAATGTTCACCTATGTCCATCAACTCTGTCTTCGACATGATTTTAGTATCTGACTGCTCTTTCGACATATTGTCTATTATACCATGGAATGATGGCTTTTTTATATTCTGGCGATCTATATTTGTAATCTTGAAAAGAATTATCTGGAATTAAGATGACACTTTTCGCCACTCTCCAGATATCTGTTTAATTAACCAGTGATAAAAGTAGTGGCGTTCGTGCGATTGGGAAAACAGCTTATTAACTCAAATTACCGAAGAAGCCTGCGAAAGAACTTTTTTTAGCGATGTTGTAATCCGTTAATTATTAGTCGCTATGTGTCAGAATAAGACATTCGATCTGTGATCTTCTAAAAAAAACAGTTGACCTCTGTCATTTATACGTGTCAGAAATTTTCATTAAATTATCCAACTTTGACATCGTTAGATCATGTTACCATATTAATGTCGAAGACTCAAAGCTGTGTATTATATAGCTGTGATGTTGTTGAAATATTTATTACGTCCTCATGCAGCTGGCCCCTAAAATGTAGTTCTGAAATAGGTTTAAATCAATTATCATGCATATAGTCTACAATGTTCCACATGAAGTTACCGCATTTAACTATTGACTTCAAGTTCAATATTGAGGTCAGCACTAATCCATTAACTCAAGCTATATACTATATTGCATTAGTTTCTGTTTCGTGATAAATATTCCCCAAGTTTAACCCGCCGATGAGCTTGGGTTTCTAATATAGTATCGGGATCAGTGATGGGACAGGAATTATCTATACCAGACTCTAGAGACACTGAATTCTCATGTGATGGAGTATGTCGTATTTTCTTGGTTGGTTTAGTTCTTTTGTTCAAAAATATTGAGGTGTTCTTCTGTTTTGAGGGTGAAACAGGTTTCACGACTTTATAAGGAATAGAAGCATTAGGATTGAGTGCCTTCACAGCTTTTGATGGTGAATATTGAGGGTCTGAAGATATTGGTCGAGCAGAGTGGATTATTCTTTCAGATAATGGGATAAGTGGATTCTTAAAGTTATCTTTATGCTTCTTTGCCTCACTTTTAGATTTCTCAAAAAGCTTGGAGCGCTCTGGTTTGTTTTTCATTATAGGTTTGGGTTTATCAACTGCTATCACTTCATCAATTTGTATAGCTCTTGTCATTTCTTTAGATTGTTGAATTGATTTCATCCTTTGCCTTAGATTTTCAATAGCAAGCTCTTCCTTCTTAAGAACGTCCTCAGAATATTTCAAAAACAGCAACTTCGAGGGTAATCTATATTTGGTGATGTTGGTACCGACAGTGTTAATCTTGATATAGTTATTTAGATTCAAATCAGTGTAATCAAATTCTAATTCTTCTAACTGTTGTCTGAAGAATTGAGTTATTTTTGTAGAGTTGCTAGTGAATCGTTCATGGACATCCTGAGGAAACTGCTTTTGTAAAAGATGAAACCATATTGGCTCATCCTCAAGTATTAATCTTGGATTCATAGACTCCAAATTCATTAGATGTTGAGGAGAACATTTTAGCAAAACACGTTTAACTAAATCATACCTAGTATCACCAAGGTCTCGAAGCTGGAAATGATTCTGAAGCAACACATTCTCACACAATATTGTTAAGGGTAATATACCAGGCATATCAAACAGAATGATGTTATTAGTGGCGCGAGTGTTGATTGGAACATAAAATATAACTTGGCTCAGTCTTCACTAAAACACAAAACTTGAGTGTAAATTAATGGTTTCAATAATCACAGCACAAACAAAAAAGACCAAAAAAAAAAAAAAAATAACGATGTTGGCATAACCAAAAAAATAAAAAATAAGATTATATAATCACCACGTGACTATTCTAATGTAACTTTTTTTTTTGGTTATAATTCCGCTACGCATACAACGGCTTTAACGTAATTGGCCGCGTTTCGAGTTTTTAATTTACTTTGATGGTGTACAAAGAACCTCAAGAGCATCTAAACATTGATCAAAAAGAGATACTGATTATTATCTGAATACCTCCGAATTGGTATGTTATACATACTGGTTTTATCTGCTCATTCGCCTTGAAATCTCACTACTTCAAGCATCGGCTCTCGGAATTATTTTGATCAACAAAGAACCGCGACGCTTCTTTTTTTTCCTCTTACCGAAATGATTAAACTGGATAAAAATTTATGACAAATTTCAAGATTTTTTATAAACCTTCACTTCTTTTGAACTGATCAACCTAGCCGTTGTTTGTATTTTTCATTTGTTCAATAAAAACCTTATCAACTCACCAAAGAATTGTCTTTCTGGTGCGTGATTTCGTGGATACATCACTTTTTGAACGCGCTGTTTGCAGAATATTCACCTCTTTTCAACTCAAAACTGCCACCCTAATTGATATATAGATTGATATAGTGTACAAAATGGCTATCTTCAGTAAAAAGAAAGAGTCAGTTGAACCACAAGTTGATCCTTCAAAATTGGTAAAGACTGATATTCCTTTCGAAACTGTCCCATCTTCTGCTAAGATTCCTGAGCCTGTCAAATTAACCTCAGAACAGCAAGAGAAATACAACACCATCCTGAAACATTTCCAAAACCCTGATCTACAAGTCTATACTAGTGAAAAGGACCCTGTACAAAAGGCTAAGCTTTCCTTTGTTGAAAAATCATGGTTAACAAAAGAATGTTTTTTAAGATATCTAAGAGCTACTAAATGGAATGTTCAAGATTGTATTAAAAGAATTGAAGGTTCATTGGCTTGGAGAAGGGAATTCGGTATTACTGGTGAAAACGATATCGTCACAGCCGATCTTTGTTCTCCAGAAAATGAAACTGGTAAAGAACTCATTTTGGGTTATGAAAATGAATCCAGACCAATCTTATACTTGAAACCTGGAAGACAAAATACAAAAACTTCATTCAGACAAGTCCAGCATTTAGTCTTCATGCTTGAAAGAGTCATCGATTATATGCCTGCAGGTCAAGACTCCTTAGCTTTATTGATTGATTTCAAACAGTATGATGATGTTCCAGCTGTTGGTAATAAAATTCCACCTATCAATACTGGTAGACAAGTCTTACACATTTTACAAACTCACTACCCAGAAAGATTGGGTAAAGCTTTATTAACAAATATTCCGTGGATAGGCTGGACATTCTTGAAACTAATTCATCCATTCATAGATCCGTTAACCAGAGAAAAATTGGTTTTCGATGAACCATTTCCAAACTATGTTCCTGTTGAACAATTGGATAAACTTTATGGTGGTTATGTTGAATTCACTTATGACCATTCTAAATATTGGGGCAAGATGAATGAAATAGCTGACAAAAAGAAGGCACATTATCATGCAAGATTTGAGAAATTCGGTGGGATCGTTGGTTTGAGTGAAGTTGATTTAAGAGGTGATTCAGATGAGCTCTTTCACCCAGTCGAAATACTTTATCATTCAAAAGAGTTGAATGATTCAACCGAAGTCAAAAACCAGATAATTGAGCAAGTTGATAAACTAGCTAATGGCATCACCAAAGTGGAGGTTTAGATTTAAATACATCCATCTGTGTGCTGAATCCGGTGTCAATAATGTTTGTCTTGTACTTGGTTTTTGATATTTAGTATATAGAATTAACACTCCCATGACTTCATTATAACTCATACCTATAAGCACTTATAGTGAGTTTCAACTGATTGTTGTTCAAATAATATTAACTTCATGCATTTTATGACAAAATAATCTGAGAAGCATTTTGTAATCTTGTGTCAAATCTAATCACATTTCATTTCACATCTTGAATATATGTAAGTAATTAAGGGTGTATGTGATATGTTAAAAAAAGTGAGACGTCCTTAAGCTGGTTTGTTAATCTTTGAGAATGTGACATAATTCGACTTGTACGCCGCACTAAACGCGCTTGGAGAGGAGCTTACACATATAGATGATGTAGTTGTAGATAGATATACAGAGACTTCCATCTCACTCTAAAGCCAATACTTTGTGTTAGCTTAAAAGTAGAGGGTTCATCCGTTAATATATACCCAACATGATAATTTACACCCAATTATATTCATTCGGCACTATCACGCTCTAGATTTTTGGTTATTATGAACTCGCATCCACTGCCAAAAACATTAGAAGAGGTAGAACGTAACGTAACTTTCCGTTATCATCTGACATAATTTTTCGATAATCGGGTTTTCTTAAAGAAGAAATTGCGGAACTACTCGAGGAACAACTGTAGTATAAAAGAGCTAAATACTGCTACTGAATGGGACATAATTCATAATGGAGATCACTCTAGCTTCTGCTGAACTTCTGAGAAATGTCTTTTTATCCGCCAGAACAGCAATTGCCACCTCTGGGCGCATTATGCCTCGATTACACTGATGATATCCATCGTCCTCCTGGCGACCCTTTGAATGAACTGTCTTTCCCTTTTCCACTGATTCACGATTTCGTTGAAGATGCCACTGTCCAGAATGTGGTGTTCAGTGGAGCTTTTGAAGACAAGTTCTTGCAGAATTTTGCTGACTCATGCAAAAGGCTTGCTGATAGAGGTGCAATTGGTGTTATTACATCGTGTGGGTTTTTAGCCCAAGTACAAAACCGCATCAATGAACTCAGTCCAATCCCTGTTGCCACAAGTAGTCTATTACAGCTTCCTTTTGTCCTGTCTTTGCTACCAAATAACAAGAAGGTTGCAGTGTTGACATTTGATAGTTCAAATCTAGGTAAAATTCATTTCGATGGAGTTGGCCTGACTGAGGAGCAACAAAAGAGAATAGTCGTTCACGGTTGTAAAGATGATGGCCATATAAAAAGTTTTATCATCGGTCCAGGGCCCTATATCCTTGACCAATTAGAACATGAACTTATTGACTTGGCTAAATATGCATTATCCCAAGATGATTCTATTGGAGCTTTTGTTTTAGAATGTACACAAATGCCACCTACCTCTAAAGGAATCCAAAGAGAAACAGGGCTACCTGTTTATGATGTTATCACGATGATTGATCACTTTTATACTGGATTGAGAGCCAGAAGTTTACCTGAAGATCAATTCAAAGAAGATGGTTATAGACTAAGGAAAAGAAGTTCCAAAGAAACAGGAAAAGATTGATTGAAACCTTCATATCGTTAAAATCCTTTGTAAGCATTATCACTAAATGGGCTATCTTTAAATAATTTTACGCATTCTCTCTTTGAGCATGTATTGAACAAACTGTAGCAATTAGTAAATCAAAAAGCTTCTCTTCAAATTTTTCAGTTTTCCAGCTATCCTTATTATTACAATTGACGATTTCACGTGACTGTCTCGATAATTTTAGCAAAACTTTTTTAAGATGATGCGGTGGCTCAATGGTAGAGCTTTCGACTCCAGTTGGAATTTAGTGCAATCGAAGGGTTGCAGGTTCAATTCCTGTCCGTGTCATTCTTATTCTTTTTTTTTGTTTTGTCAATTCTTTTTTTACCCTTTTAAGGCACTTAATGCCTTTCAACGATTTCTCTACTATACTTCTAC
This sequence comes from Wickerhamomyces sp. yHMH617, assembly GCA_030571115.1. NCBI lineage: Eukaryota > Fungi > Ascomycota > Saccharomycetes > Phaffomycetales > Wickerhamomycetaceae > Wickerhamomyces > Wickerhamomyces sp. yHMH617. Next base: position 273,672 of record JAJLXD010000005.1, on the reverse strand, counting down.
TATCTACCTCTGCTTGAGTCATCTAATTGTTGTATATTAGAATGGTTTGGCACATTTTCTTGGCTCGATCTCTCCAGTTTTAGCACAAATCATAGTTTGCCAATCAATAGCGTACATCAGTCCACCAGCACCATTGTGTGCTTTAGCGAATACAACCCCAAGATCATTTCTCGCCGTTGTTAAATAGTAGTTTGTACCATCACCTAAAGATAATATCTGTGCTCTCACTATGTCACCTGGTTTAAAGCTTTCAATCACTTTCACCTTGTCACGTTCGGTAGATCTGATGTCTTGCGATCTAATGATACCTTTGAATGTTTCACCTAAATCAGATGCAGATCTTTGAAAAGTGACATTTGAAGCTGCAGATCCACCGCCTGGAGCTAGTTGACCAAGTCCATTAGCACCTATTCCAGAATCTGGTAAAATGTTTCCAAATCCTTCAACTGCTATAATCTCAACGTTTGCTTGTTTCAGACTTAGTCTTGTTATACGAGTAAGCACTATATCACCTTCTTTTGGAAGACTGTTTGAATAGGATGGGGCGTCTGATGATTTCAAGCCTGTATACTCATTATTCGCTGACGATATTACTGAAATTTTGAATTTTTTCAACTGTATTTCATCCCTTTGATCTTTATCTTCTTGTTCCTCGTTTTCTTCTATCTTTTCTTCTATTTCTTCTACTGTAACTGAGCCAACTAAGGATGCTGCTAGAACTGATTGAAATTCATTATTTACTTTAATGTCCTGTAGGATAACACCATTCCCTGGCTCAAACTTAAGTATTACCTTTTCATTGTCCGTAGTTTTGTGCAATGGTGAGAGAAGTTGTCCTGGATAGGCGAACTTGGGTATTTCAACGCTCATTTTATTATGAATCCTGGCAGAACTTGTTGTAGCTCTTTAAAGTAAATTTTTTTTTTTTGATTTTAAATTTTTTTGAACACTATTTTTTATTAGATGAGCTGCTTTAAATAATTGTCCAAACAACGATACATAAACTTCATTATTATGGCCGAATATCCAAAATACGTTGAGGGAAAACCACCAGTAATCTCGCTAGGGGAATATGATGATGCCTCGTGGGCCAAGACCACCGCTGTTGATAAGGTAGGCGACCACTATGTCGTCCTTGACATGAATGATCATACACATGTCGTTGCTGAGTTGAACAACGAAGCGAATGCTATACTAGATAAGATATTCTCCAGCGCGAAAGAACAATTTGTGAAGGATCAAGGTACAAAGAAGTGAAAAATGCTACGATAAGCACATTTTTTGAGAATTTTTCATTACATCACCGTCATACAATACCCTTATTTATTTGATACATGCATTCAAAGTTTATTGTTTCTAAGAAGTGATCCCTCTTCGTAAAGATTCTTCAAAATTTCTGCAAACTTCTTTCTAGCAATGTTTCTCTTCAATTTCAATGTTGGAGTTAGTATTTCATCTTCAATCTTGAATGGTTCAAAATCAAAATGAAGATTATGGATCCTCTCAAAACCCTGAAGATCACTCTTCGAAACATGTTTGTTCAGCTCCTTCAAGACCAACTTCTTCAACTTTGTATCTCTCAATAGAGCAATGACTTGATTCTCTGTTACATTGACATCATAAACCTCTTTCAAGAACTTCACTATGGAATCGGGAGCCACCCCAGCAATACCAACCAAATAATTTTGTAAACTATCACCATGCACAAAAACTTGAGTAAGAAAAGGGCTGTTTGCAAGATATATGTTTTCAATTTTCTCAGGAGTGACATATTCACCTTGACTCAGCTTGAAAAAACTTTTAACTCTATCAATGATGTAAACCCTCCCATAAGAATCAAAGGCTGCGATATCACCAGTATAGAACCAGCCATCTTCAGTGAACGATTCTTTAGTAGCTTTGGGGTTTTTAAAATATTCCTTGAAAATTTGAGGTCCTCTTAGCATTAGTTCTCCTCTAGCTAGCGGTTTATCTTGAGGTGAGTATCCCATGTACTTAACCTCTCTTAGTTTCATCTCGCATGTGATTGAAGGTGGCCCAGCAGAATTAGTTGGGTTCTCTTCGAAAGCATCACTGAAGCAAATACCAGCAAACGATTCTGTTGAGCCATAAGCAACCGAAAACCCAATACCTAGCTGTTCCTTTAAATATTTGATAGTATCAAGTCCTAGTGGAGCCGATCCAGAAACACCGTATCTCACATTATCAAACCCAAAAGATTTTCTAACAAAGTTTCTGACCAAGAGCTTATCCACATCTTGATCATTATGACATTTCAAGATGGAGTCTTCACCATATGTAGAGGAAAGCAATTGTTTGATTGATACTTCCAATTTATTCCAAACTCTTGGAACACTACATAAATAATGAGGTTTGGCAGCTCTGAGGTCGTCAAAGAGAAAAGTTGGATCAGAAGTTGATAAAAAACACAACGCATATCCTGAAGATAGAGCATAAGCAGATATTTGACGTTCGTAGATATGTGCGAGTGGTAATGCACAAACTGCTCTGATTTGCTTCCCTGAATCATCCTGGTTGGAACGTAAACGGTCATGAGATTTCAAACTCAACTTTGAACTCGGTCTTCTTAGACCAACAAAACAGGATGATACACCAGTAGCAGCAATTTGATGAGTTAATAAGACACCTTTTGGGTTTCCAGTTGTTCCTGAAGTGAAAGAATAGGTGTAAACAGTTTCTGGTGAAGGTGGATTATAGCCTTTAGGTAACTGATTTCTTTCACCGGTTTTTTCAACGGCTCTAAAATCAATAAGGGTTAAATTTGCTCTAGAGGCTTTTTCAAACAAATCATGATCATCATGATTGAATTCATCAAATGAAACCAAGATATTGAGATCTGGGAGGGAATTCGAGCTTTTTAGATCAAGTATTTTGGGAATTTGATCCTTTGCCAAGAACACAATAGGTGATTCTGTTAGCTCCAATATGTATTTGGAGGAATTTTTACCTAAAGTTGGGTACAGAGCAGTATTTGGTAAGGAATAATCTCTAGTAGCAATGTCCAAAAGCACCCATTCCAATCTATTTGGACTTAATATTGACACCACAAAATCTGGTTTCCCATTCTTATAATGTTTTTTAGGGTTGTATCTCAAACTATTGGTGACAAAGTAAAAAATACCGGAGGCAATGTTATTTTTTCTTGTTTCAACTTCCTTGTAAGTTATGAATGTATAAAAGTCATCAAATTGTCTCTTCTTTGTATTGTTGAATTTTCTCACACCAAGACAATTGTCATTAGGGAAGCGATTCACAGCATTCTCAAAAAACTTCGATAGCGTATCTAACTCTGGGTGCAACTTGTCAACAGTTGTGCCATTTTTAACAGCTGAATTTTTGTAAATGCCTGAGAAACCTGGAGTCTCTGTTCCTGGAACAATTGATCCGAAATATTTCTCATCAATAGGGTATTTACTTGAAAGTGAGAGTAAAGTCTCGTCAACTGAAGGCATTACAAACTTTGATATTGTAATATTTATGATATACTCTTAGGAAGAAGAAAAAAGAAAAGCAACAGCAACAGCAACAGCATTAGTGGGATAATCAAGGATATTTATAGTTTAAAACTTTTCCCCGTATTTTCCATTAAAACTTTTTAAAATGAAATTAATGCATTTAGAATAGTGTGGAGAGAGAGGAAAACTAAACACTGACCAAAATTGAGATTTCTAGAGCAAACAAAATTAGGAAATTATAGCATTTCTATATATTTCTCCTCAGTTCTTACCTGTAATTGAATTAAATTAATATGAATTGTATAACACATTAATCTTTTAATTAAATAAATAATCAAGTCATTTGACAGTTTTGTACTTTTTTGTTTGAACTTTTTGACCTTTTTGAACTTTTGATGAGGGAATTTCTTTTACAGCAATTGTAAAAATATTTAATACACAACATAAATTAAAACATAAATTAAAACATAAATTAAAACATAAATTAAAACATAAATTAAAAGATAAATTAAAAGATTAACGCGTGTGCTAAAAACAGTGGTTCCATTACACAAATTATGGATAGCAAAGATCGGAGAATACGACAGCTGCTAGATGGAACTCTTCCTACAGATCTTGACACAAGCAATCTCATTGATTCTTTCACTACTTCAACAAATAACTACAATAACACACCATGGGACCAATCCACAACAGATATACTCAACACAGATATACAGTCATTAAATAGATCACCCAGAGAGATATCAGAGTCAACAGTTCTGATTGACCACGATCATCTGCCTCGAACACCGCTGCGAAGAACAGTCTCTGGCAGCTCGTTGGATCTTATAGCGTCATCTCATCTCGATCTCCCCAGCTCTTCTGAAGCTATGCCAATGGATCAGCAAGCTATTGAAAGAGATGCTTTAGAAGGCTTGATAGGAGAACTGCCGCTTACACTAGAAATGCTTCATTTCAAAGATATATTTCTTAGGTACATAGACTCATTAGAAAAACATCAAATAAGTCTCTCAAGTGACCGTTTTGTTATAACAATTTATAACCAATTACGAAAACCAACTAAAACAAAATTGTACAAAGTGATACAGATTTTCCTGAAATCTCCTGCTAATGAAGCAATGAAACTGGCGAACTTGTCACATTTTAGAGACTTCAAGTTAAAAGCAAAAGCTTTCAAACATTGGATTACCAGGAAAAGACAACAATCTGATTTGAAAAAGTCAGAAATTGTCTGGACAATCTATTTGAAAAAGAAGTACCTTGCGAGCTGGCAACTAAAGCATGAAATTATAACTGAAGAGCTGGTGTCAAATGCGTTGATATTCCGTAAAGTGAAAACACTAATGATACCGTGGGATTTGTGGAGAACAAAAACAAAACAAAACGAATCTTTTGAACAACTTGCAGATATTAACCAAAAGGCTAAGTATCTGAATATCTGGAAAGACAAAATAGTCGAAAACTACAGCAAATCGGACTCTTTTTATCGAAAGAATCTGTTAAAGAACGCATTTCGAGATTGGAAGCTCAAAAGTCGTTTAAAGTCTTACGACCCAACTCTCAGACCATTTCTAAATAACTGGAAAATATCTCTTCAACTGATTAAAGATCTAGAAAGTGATAGCAAGGATTTAGAGTTAGTATTTCATGCTGGGTTCTTTTTCAGCAAATGGCTCAAAAAAACTGAACAGAAGATTGAACAGTATCTGCACTTAGCGAAAACTGCTGATGAATTTCACATTGCGAAGTTTTTTGACATCTGGCTGGAGGAATATCGATATAAGAATGTTGAGAACGAAGTTTTAAGAAAAAGGGATCAATTTCTGATAACATTTGCATTTAAACAATGGGTAAGAACGTTAAAACACCAGAAACTGTTGGAAGGTTACAAACAAAGATATGGTACCCTACTGAAACAAAAAGTCTTCAATCAATGGAAAGAACATTCGGACTTGAAAGTGATGTCTGCCGAATTCAGCAATAAAACATTGCTGTCCACATATTTCAAGATTTGGAAAAGAAATGGAATTGCCAAATTTTATGAGAATGATAGAAACTCAGAACATCTGCAAAGTGCATGGGAACTCTGGAAGAAACAAGCTAGGTTAAAAGAGAAACATAGAGAGTTTGGGCGATTGTTGGTCAGGAAATCCTGGGATCTATGGGTTTTGAAGATATTGATGCATACAAACACGCTAGAGCTTGCTGAAAACACTGCAGAAACCTCAAAAAAACTTGTATTTTTCAAAGCTTGGAAAGCAGCTGCTTCAGAGCTTAAGGGCTCATACTATAGGGCTGATAAATTTGTGCTTGCTAACTTCTTAAAGAAGTGGCGAAAGAAACAAGCGAAACTGAAACTATTGAAAGAGAGGGCTGAAAATTATTACGAGAAAGATTACTTAGAGAGGGCTTGTCTCCGAGTTTTAACTAAATGGATCGGCAAGTACGAAACTGCCGTTGAATCAAGACTAATTCATAAAATTGGCAATTATAAAAGGACGGTCGATAATGGTTTGATATCAACAATTTTCAGAACATGGAACTCTCAATGCCATCAATATCTAACACAGGAAAGGAAATTCAAAGAGGAATATCTTTTGAAGTCATATGGTGGGCCTATTTTTGATCAATGGGTCTATAAGGCTAATTTTTATAAGCAATTAGAAGTTAAAGCTGAAGAAATGAATAATCTCAATCTCCTTTCAAGCGGTTTTACCAAACTAAAACTGAAAATGCTACAAGTTCAAGGGCTCAATCAACAGTTACTCGAATATGAAGAAGATATGAACTTGAAAGTTATCTTGAAATATTTGAATCTGTGGAGTTTAAAATCAATGAAGGTCAAAAGAGACAATGAAACGATCAATAATTTCAGGAGAAGATGGAAGAGAGCACACTCTAGAGCAATATTGCTATTATGGAAAGGAAAAACCATGGATGCAAAAGCCCGAAAGAGTATCTCACTTAATTATGAGTTTGACGAAACCGAAACTGAAGATGACGATTCACCAACCAAGTTAAAATCGTTACTAAAACATAAATTAGAGGCAACAACACCTCAAAAATCTATTATAGATCCGTTAAAGAACTACACGAATCCATTATTAACTCAGTCGTCAATCCCAGGCAGTGAAAAAATCAAGAGAAACAGAATGGAGGCGTTAAAAAACCACTATAGCCAAGTGAAATATGCTATTCCAAGTCCATTGAAAACTGATCAAAAAAATCTTACCAATGTGTTTCAATCGATTGAAACGATTCCATCTACAGTGAAAAGGTTGAACTTCACCAGAACAAGAACTACGGATCGCTCCTCAATTATTCCAAATCCTTTAAAAGCTAACATTAGCAAACCATACATCAAGCTTGAATTCAGCAAAGATGACGATTTAGGTATGGGGATCGATGACGAGTTTGAAGAGCCAATTTCAAGTCCAATTATCTCTCGAGAGAATATTTTAAAAGTTGGATCAAAGCATGGTAGTTCTAACGGATTATTTTGAAGCATCTTATAAATTAAATTTATAAGCATAAATAAATTTAATATGTGCAATGACCAATCTCTTGATAATATTATTGTCTATGGTGTACGGGCTCGAATTAATGACAAATTGAATTACGTACGGGGCTGCAGTCTAATCTAATTCAATTGTATATTAAATTATATTTGAGCAGTACCAGCTTATAATAGAATGACCATCTTCCCGGATAACATAGGGCAATATATTGAAGACAATGTCCCAACTTTCTTCATTACTTCCAATGTGTGATCACGATGCACATTGCACTTTAACGGATAACTGCAACTTGCAATTACCTGGTTAAGGTGCTGACACTCATAGAATCAACTCATCATTAATCATTAATATACTAAATATTCTTAAGTTAAAATCGGTAATTTCCTAAATCTGATGAAGCATAAATATTTTAAGGGTGTATAAAAACTCTCATTACTCATTGTCTTCTTTTCTTCTTCTTTTCTTCTTCTTTCTCGGGTTTATAGTTAGTTAAGGTTTCCCGAAAATAAGTTAATCTGCTTAAATCCGAATTTAACGGAGCTCCGTACAAAAAGAGATACCGAATCCGAATCCCGAGCTGGGCAAAAAAATTAGAAAAATAACTAACAGAAATCGAGAGTTTATATGACACAGAAATTCAAAAAACCCTGACGGAAATATGAAACATTTTATGAGTTAATTATATATATATATATAGCTAGCTAATTGAATCTTTCAAGTGGCGACTCACAATTGTGAATTAGCAACCAGTAAATAATTCCTATCTACAATTCTTCCCAAACGGTTTCAAAAGTATCCCAATTACGCATTGACAAAATTTTTCAACCACGGTAACTTCATTTCGCTTCTCAGTTTAGCCGAGGGACTTGAAAAGATTTCAATCTTTATAATACAGGGTTTTCTCTGTATATAGTTGGATCAATCTCAACAGGCCGTCTTCTTCTGTTCACAAAAGACAATGCTGGCCACACGCGCCGCTAATTTACAGTTACACCAGCCATACAACAGCACCATGTCCAGTGATGAAGAACTGGTCAATAGAAAACAAGACATGAGATCTCTAGTTCCAAGATCACTAGCAAAAAATGCACAGGAGATGTTCATGAGAGGACTCAGTCGGTCGCCTATATTGATAGGTCATCCAGTGAAACATTTTAAGAGCATATTGTCATTTATCAATGGACCTCAAGTATCATCAAATGACACTACGGCTGAACTCAAAAACGAATCTACCGCTAAAACCAAAACTAAAACCAAAACCACAAACGGATATGCCTCTCCACACTTTCCAGCTAAGAAACAAAACAACCAGAAGCTTCAGACTAAGAATATCAAGATTGTGACAAGAAACGATCTCTTGAATAACAAATATGAGTTCTCTTCAGATCTATCTCCTCGCTCATTATCGCCAACAGATAACCATGGTCACTCTAAACTAAAACGCCACCATACAACTTCACATAAGCATCCTAAGCGAACCTCCACATCAAGATCCCTTCCGGTTTCACCTGTGAACAAAGAGAGTTTTTCACCACGGTTTTCAAGTGTTTCAGCACGAGTCGAACATCTTGATTTGAACTCTAGCAACGTTTATGACCATATACCAATCAACACATTAGCTGATAATGGTGATTATCTTAATATACCTTTGCAAAAGAGTCACACGATAGAATCCAGAATATCCGACAGCCAATATATTTCCACATGAGAATGCTTTGATTAACGTTCGTTACTAATCTTTTATTAATTTCCTAATGACCCTCAACATAATGATACCTATTTGATATTCACCAGCAGTACATATTTATGAGTATGATAGAATCGCATCAAAATATCATCAGTTCACTTCGTAGTATTTGATACGCATATCAATTCAGAGAGAATTCCGAAGTTCCCCTAATTAACTATTTTTATGTGTATCATTTATACGACTAATTCGCGGAAGGTCAGGATTTCTCGGTAACGCGATGACATCAGTAAATTAAAATTTAATTTATATAAATGCTGATAATCCATGGAAACTAATAAAGATTTCTGGTAATTAGAAGGTTTCTGATCAAAAAGAAGTGTCATGAATCTCAGCGTCGCTTTCATCTTGGTCGGTCTTTGTTGGAATAAACTGATTTATGCTCACCGAGGAGAACCCTTTGGTCTGTCGCTTGATGATGATACATTCCTAGATTTTGAGATCAATGATGAGGATATACTACAACACTTTGGATCACATATAAACCTCAAAATACTTCCGCCCGTGAGAACTTTTCCTCTACGTGAGGCGGAAAGGTCTCTGGATGACGGTGAGATACCACAATACGTGCTTGATCACACTCCGCTTGTGCATCTGTACACCGAGGAACAATATCTGCCCTATGATGTTGAGGACTATGTTAAACATTTTCACTTGCAACACAGAAACAAAACTGTTCTCTATAATGAGAGTTTAACCTTAGATATTTTGGGTAAGACAGCGCTAGAATATGATGGTTCTAGTTCAGATTTATTCATGACTGCAAATGATGAATTTGCTGATAATCCAGATTGGCTTACAGGCTGCCATAATCGACCTAACCTTGTCACAGGAAAAATATCAAATGCTTCATCCATACTAATAGTAGTTGATAAAGGTAATGGATGGGTGGATGCGTACTGGTTTTATTTCTATTCTTTTAATCTTGGGCCGTTTGTAATGGGTGCAGGTCCTTATGGTAATCATATTGGAGATTGGGAACATTCACTAACAAGATTTTACAATGGCATTCCAGTATTTGTATGGATGTCAGCTCATGGTGGTGGTGGCGCTTACCATTTTAATGCACTAGAAAAGTCTGATATAGATTCGAATAGACCAATCATTTTTAGTGCTAGAGGTACACACGCTAATTATCCTTCAAGTGGTCAACATTCCCACGACTTACCTTATGGGATTCTATCAGATTTCACTGACAGGGGAGCATTGTGGGATCCTGCTCAAAATTATCTAGGTTACACCTGGGACGGTGTGAAGATTAGTACAGTCAACAAGAAAAGTAAGAAAAATAATGAGAAGGAGTTGAGATTAGGAAGTGACTGGTTATTATTCAAAGGTCATTGGGGTGATGATAAGTTGGACCCTAAAGACCCCAGACAAAAATGGTCTCTTTGGGAATGGAAGTATATTGATGGCCCAACTGGTCCAATGACAAAGCATTTAAGTCGAACAAAGCTATGCCAGAGAAGTAAATGGTGGAATTTATGGCAAAGTTGTCCGCCAAAAAACTACATATCTGCTGGTAAAGTCTTTGAGAGAGAAGGAGGGATTGTTTGTGCTAACCTTTTTGGTTGGGTGAGACCACAATTCTTGAAGGTATTTTTGAACAACTTAACATGGGGTGGTGGATTGTGTTACTTTATGAACTGGGTATATGGATAATTTTAATGTGTTATGAATGCTTAATGATTGATTATTCTTTGTAGTTATAACACAAATCAAACGGTTACTCTATCGTATGTTCTTGCAGGTAGCATCAGTGCCATTTAGGATCCATGACCCGTGTTTCAGTGATTAACTATACATAATAAGTTCTTTGGTTGTTTGAGTCCTTTGACGAAACAGATGTCTTGATTATTTACAATACATTATCAAGAAGTATTAAAAGAGGATCGTTTCTTTTGCCAGGGGCATCAAGACCAAACCATTTCACTAAAATTTAGGGTGAATGGTGAGAGTAGTGGGACAGTGGGACTTGAGGTAGCGGGATCCTTGGCAGCTGGCCGTTGGCTGTAGGCGGAAAAAACAGGTGGCGCTCACCTGCTCAGTGGAATTCCTTCCATTTCAGGTTGCCAATCCCCGAGAGCTGTACTGCCACAATGACAAAAAAAGAAAAAAATCATTATAAATGAACGTTTATCCTCCATCATACATAATACACCTTCAATTAGTTACTTTCTACTCTATCAACCCTTTATTGGCTACTGAATCATATCTAGAAACCATATTGCTCGCTAATTCCTCGCCGAATCGCATAACCACATGCTATGAACCAAACTAAAGAATCTGCCATAATTCATCACGAAGAACATCTTCGCAAAGCTTTATCAACGTATAACTCTATATTAGATAACCAAACACAGGCATTGGCACACCTGGTTAATCAATATAAACACTCAGAGTTCAGTCAAAATCAGCTGAAAAAATCACTTAATATATTGAACTCAACACTATTGAAAGGTGGTAAAATTGTCCTTTCAGGTATTGGTAAGTCACATAAAATTGCTGCAAAAGTTGTCGCCACTCTGAACTCTTTGAGCTTAAATGCAGCTTTGTTACATCCAAGCGAAGCTCTACATGGAGATTTGGGGATCCTAAGGCAGGAAAGTTATGATTGTCTGATTTTTATATCTTCTTCTGGTAAATCACCCGAACTAATTCAACTGTTACCTCATATTTCTCCAGAAACTCCAATAATACTTCTTACAAATAAGAAAACCTCCTTGTTGTCTCAGCATTTCCAGATAAACTCACTTCTGTATGCCGAGTTACCTTCTAAGTTCTCTGAAGAAGCGGTTTATGGATTAACTGCCCCAACTATTTCCACGACTCTATGTCTTGCTCTAGCTGATGCTGTGTCCATTGCCTTAGCTGAATTATACATCAGCGATTATAACGAAAGAAAAAAAGTTTTCAGTGCTAGGCACCCTGGTGGTGCTATTGGTGAAGCCTATGGAAAGTCTCTAACTTCCATTAGCGGCTTATTAGCTAGTCATTCAAGCTATGCCAGCTCCACTTCTCTAAGCACAACGGACAATATGTTATCACCTGCCTTGAATCCAGTGCCAAGTGCTGATGATGAAGAAGAAATTCTATACGAACCAGTTTCTTTCCAGCTAGGTGACGATGGAATTGATTATGTGGATGAGGAACTATTAGCGAATCTCAGAGGCTCCAAACGCACCTGTTACCTGGAGGAGAACTTCAAAGATGAGGCGCAGATATACCAATGCATAGCACTATACGACTATGTTGTCATCAAAAATTCTTATGTCACTTCTTCTGAAAAGCTAAAAGGCGTGATGAGAGATATACAAGATCATGAATTCGAAAACTCCGAACAAAAACAGAAAGAAACTCATTGGAGAATCAAAAGCATCTTGACAGGTTATCGAAATTAAATGATGGCTCTATGATTTCATTCATTTATCTGTCTTTGATCTCTACACACTCTATCATATCCTTGCGTTTCTTGTATTTATTCTACTTCATGCTTGCTTCTGGTTTTTCCTTTTCTTTGTCGAGATTCTTAGCCTTTGAAGGACTTGGATCTTTATTTGTCTTGAATACCTCGAAATATATGGAGGAACAGTGGAGAAATGACCTTCATTGACATAACTTATTAGAATTATAGAAATGTCAACTGAAGGGTTTTTTCGTTTCTGTTTCCAATAGAGCAACGAAATTGTAATGTTTGCTGTATTCGCTTTATTTAGCATGAGCCCGTGACGCTTACTCAAGTCTCGATAAAAACAGCTTGAAGCTCTATAATCTCAAAACCATTATTTAAAGCTTACAACAACACTAAAAGTGAGAAAAAAACAAAATGTAATTCATTATGGACGAGACCGGAGTCGAACCGATGACCTTTTGCTTGCAAGGCAAACGCGCTACCAACTGCGCTACACGCCCTATTTTTTCCATTTTTTATGTATCTTTCAATGAATAAAATTTTATGTATGAGTATCACAGGTTTCACTTGAACTACTTACCTTTTTTTAAGCTATTTCTAAGAAGGTTGATTCTGAGAATACACTTTTTTTTTTTTTCAAATAATAGATATGTAAAAAACTTTATACACTTAATTGTTATCTGCTCGTTTTGTTTTGAGTGCATTTTCACCCCTTCATGGTAGTTAGCTAAGAATAATATCCGATTTTCTACATAATATGATCTGACTATCAAACCAAATATTAAACATGGCTTTGATATATCATGAGCTATGAACAAACTATTAGCTGTAAATATTTTGATACTGAATAATTTATAATGCCTCATGATATATATTAAGTACGTACTTTAAATCACATTGTATATAAGAATATAACAATGAAGCAGAGTGATTGTGTATGCAGTATTCTTTTGTACATACTTGGAAATTATTTTAATTATGCGAAATCGCCGCTCAAACACAGTATGAATAGAGTATGAGATATGCAGCAGTTGCCAAATAAATAAATATCTATAAGATCTTGAGTTTTCATCAACATTTATGTGAAACCGGGTTGAATTTCCTATAATAGATACTTCTATGAATGGAATATATTAAGGCCATTAATCACTATGATTGAACAAGACTGATTTGATGCTTTTATACTTTTCTAGTTTTAGATAATGCAAATAGTTTGAAGAAAAGGTCTTTGAAAGATACTTTTATGTGAAGTTCATCATTGTCTTCATGAGAGTTTTCTAGTTCTGCAATTTCATCTCGAGCTATAAGATACGCCCTTAACAGCCAAAGAGCGATAACTGATCCAAGATAAGCAAATCCGCAGAATATAGCGGGATCCCGATATTGCGTAGGATCATACAAACTTCCAGGAGGAGTAGACCCTCTAAGCTCTATCCCAATGATAGGTGATGCTATTCCAACAGCTCCAATTAACGTATAAAAGAAGCCCAAAATGCTTCCAAGTTTTCTCAATCCAAATAACCTTGTTAATATTGGTGCTTGACTAACCCATATTGAACCCATGAGAGAACCTTGTATCAGTGCAAATCCAATAGCAGTTGATAGATTTCTAGCAGGAATCCAAATTGCAAAACAAAATATAGAAACAAATAGATGTGCAACTAAATTACAGGTAACAGCTCCGAATGTATCGGACATCTTTCCAAAGATTGGTCTCCCGAAGGAAGCCCCGACAGATATCATACAAGAAACAATGGAACCTTGGGATGCACTATATCCTAATGACTTAGTAAAATCAGCCAGATTGTATAGTAGGATCACATAACCTAGTATGGTGAATATGATGAACAGGGATAGGAAAAAAAATCCTATTGAAAAAAATATCTGATTGTCCCATAGTTTGAAAGTTGGTTTCACCTGAACATCTCTCGTTCTTATCAATAACACACCAACAGTGGTACAAGTGGTACATATTATGGATTGTGTTATCAGTGCCCATTTCAAACTGATGTTTTTGATTATAGATTGCATGGCTAGATTGAACATAACCCCACCAATACCAGAGCCTGCAGAAGTTAAAGACTGTGCAAGTGATCTTTTTTTTCTAAACCATTGCGGAATAAGAGTATTAGCTGGACTAGTAATACAAGCAAGACCAAATCCAATTAGGACACCTTGAGACATGTAAATCTGCCAAAGTTTCGTACTAAAAGCAGCCAAAAATATTCCTGCAAACTGTAAAATCCCACCCAGAATAATAACGATTCTGACACTCGTCACTTCTTTTAAATATAGTATCACTGGTGTGAATAATAAACCACCACCAAACGCTATACCCCCAATAGCGGCAAAATCAAGTTTGGAAGCGCCTTCAAACTTGTTGTACTGTAGGTAATGTGCAAGATAGATGGAGAATCCAGAATTAGAGGCCCAGGTTGACACATTAAACAGAAATACAGCTACCACAACAAACCAACCATAACCACCATCTGGAACATCAATGATGGATTTCACTTTTGCTAGTTCTTTCTCGTCAATTGTCGGGGCCCTCTCATCATCTGCCAGCAGACCGGGAGAGGACTCAGCAGTGAGACTAGTCATATTCCTATCACCAAATAATCAAATGGGTGGGTAGTTGATTATTGGAGTGTATTCAAAAGTGACTAAATTTTTACATCATTATAATAAACTCCGACGGAAAATAGATAACTTGCGGAAATAGCTATAAACCACACACACTATGATAAAGCACGAATATCTACGTAGCATATATATACAAGAGTAAGTTTGATTCAACACGTACATTTTAACGTAATGCATCTAGAACTCCACTAATAATTCTTTGATCAAAGAGTGAACTTGTTGTTGTTGTAACAATGGAGCAGTATAATCAACAGAGAAAGCAGAGACTGATGAAAAACATTTATTAGAGCTCAAAACCAGATTTTCAGATGGCAGAGAAGCATCACCATGATAAGAGTTTGCTGTGGCAGCAGTACCTTTGTGATCATACCAATCGAATAAGTTAGTAGATTCGTTGTATTTCAAACCCGCAATAAGAACCTTTTGGCCAGTCAATCTGGAGAAAACAAAATCTGGATCTGTGCAGTTTGTTTTAGAATCAGCCCCAACAGGTGGGAAGTTAACATTGAGGCCAACAGCTAAAGGCAAAACTTTCTCGTTATCTCCTTGATTTTCGAATAAAGTGTTAGCTAATTCAACGATTTTAGATGCATAAATGTTTGGGATATCTCTTGGATCTTCAGTAAGAGAATCTTTGAAGAATGAGTTATTGTAATTATAGCCAGAAAAAGCAATGGCTGGTTGATTTCTGTAGATAGCATTGTAAGTAGCACCCATAGTACCAGACAAGGTGAAATAATCATCAGGATTATTACCTTCGTTTGGGCCAGATACAACCAAATCGATTTCAATGTCAGAGAAGTAATTTGGTAGTAGGTAGTCAAAGGCAAAACCAACACAAGCAGCTGGAGTAGCATTGAAGTACCAGATATGATCATCATTTGCTTCATGACCCCATGCAGGTGCACCTTCTTTCAAATAACCGAATTGGTCATCGTGTAACAGTGTGTTGGTGTAAGTGTACTCGAATTGACCACCAAAACCAGATCTTTGTTCAACTGGGGCAACCAGATAGACATTATGGCCGGCAGTGGTCAAAGCCTTGTAAGTAGCTCTGATCGGGGTAGAAGCCCAGCCATCATCGTTGGTTAAAAGAATGTTTTTAGCAGAAACAGCAGAGGTAGCTAGAGAAGCTATGATCAATGGAAAGAATTTCATTTGTGGTATCAAGATGGAATCGATTGACTAGTGAAGCTAGGAGTAAATCCCATAGAAAAAATTCAGGATTGTCATTCTTATATATGCTTCTGACCAGCACACATTGACAACGACCAATGAGCAGAGTGAGCATGTTGGAATCCTGGTCTCGAGGATTTCTAAAGGCATCAGTCCGGATTTTATGAACGAATAATGGTTGTATAAATACTTATGCTCGTAAGAATAACCTCAAGATTAATACCTTGATGTGAACGGTTATACTGCCAAGGCACTAACAGGAGTAATTAGTCCCAATTTGGGGAACTCCACATTTAACAGGACAGTAAATCAGACAACGCTCTTTATAATAATTTGTGGTAACTGTTCAAAACATATTCCCTTAGAGCTCTCAAAAATCTTAGATTAATGGGACATATGTATATTTTACCCAAAAATTTTAGAGTACGCGACAACAGCTAAGAGATTATGTACATATAAAATTCTCCAAATATTTCATTGAGTATATATTTCAATTCTTCTAATTCTTCTCAGATATATCAATTGACTATTCAGCTATATAATTTAACTAATTATATCTTCATACAACAAAAATTGTTTTATTAAAGAACATAGTTCTCATTTAATATTTCAAATGTCTGTATTGAGAAAGATATATTTCCAACTAGTTATTGACAGATTGCCGACGCAAGCCCATATAATTAGCACTAGAAATAGCGGACCCTAGAGTTGCTCATAGGAAGCAGAGAGTATAAAAGAGCTCCGCTATTCACCGTTTTGTATTGAATATTGTATATTAAAAAGACACGTTATTTGAAGAACTTCTTTTGTATTATAACAAGTCCTCGATCATTACAATGTCTAAAATTATATACAATATATAATTATATACAATAATTATAAATATGTATTAATTCTACGTACAATTTTTTTTCTTCTATATATTTAAAACTTTAAAAAAGTCATTAGATAACAGAGACCGATTAGAGTATGTATTAATATATGATTAATATACAATAGAGTATTGTCACTTGTTTTGATTTTATATTATAACTTCAAGCTGAATGGGGTAATTTTCGCGATTTGATAGGTTTTTTTTTTTTTTTTTTGATCCGAACCGTAACAAATTCCCACACTTTAGTTAAAACTACACTGAACAATATCATCGCTTTTACTTCATAAAAAAAGAGGCAAAATCAATTAGCATAGGGATAATGGGAGAAGACGATCAGCATCACGCCGATTACACAAATTTTTCAAAAGACTCTTCAAGAGCTGAAATCTTACAGCAAATTATTTCTTCATACGAAGCATTAGTTGATGGCCAAAGAAATTGGGTTTGTAATCTATCAAATGCAGCTTCTTTAATATGGCACGCATACCATTCAATCCCATTGGATATAAATTGGGCAGGTTTTTACGTTCTGGATCCCAAAAATTCGTCACAATTGATATTGGGCCCATTCCAAGGCAAAGTTGCTTGCCAACTGATTAAAATAGGTAAAGGTGTTTGTGGTGTCGGTGCCTCAACAAAGAAAACTCAATTAGTCCCTGATGTTGAGAAATTCCCTGGACATATTGCTTGTGATGGAGAGACAAAAAGTGAAATTGTAGTTCCTATTATAGATCCATCTGGAATAGTGAGAGGTGTCATTGATATTGATTCATTGGTTTATGAGGGGTTTACTGAGGTTGATCAACAATTTTTGGAGCAATTAGCACAACTTATTGGCGAAACTAATGACTGGTGATTGTTTGGTCTCTGTTGATTCGACTAATACAAGTGCCGTTCATATATCTGATTAAATTTTTTGGGGCACTATAGAGACAAGTTCTTTAATCTAAGTCAATAACACTGAGATCATAAATGAAGCTGTCAATTGCTATGGATTCTGATGACGCTTCATATGATACGATTGAACTCAAAATCATACCATTCTTGGAAAAGGGTTCCTCTAATTAGACAGAAAACCAGACTTTGAGTTCATTTTATGGTTATTTCTGTAGCACCATCGGAATTGTTCTCAAGCTTATTAAAATTGCTTATGTAAAAATACAGAACACCAATAATGAGCAAAATAAAAAGTGCTCAACTTCTCAAGAATTTAGCAGGTGTTGTCCAGAAATTGATGCATGTATTTGATTGGATCTGAATCCTGAATCTGAATTGGGTTGATTCTGTTTCATTCTTTGATGACTGTAATTTAATGATGAACTTGTTGCTAACTGTCTAGAAGAGCATTTGAACAACATTTGACAGATAGTGCACCCTTCGGTGATTTAACTATAGGATTAATGAATGATTGCAATGACGATCCCTGGCGAGAAACAATGCTGATCTTTTACGTTCGGCATTTGTATGTCTCAAATTAGTCAAACCAGAACGATTTATTTCTCAATAAGAGGTAAATCGTTATGCATGGTGGTTCTCTGAGAGTTTTTTCTAGCTCATGTGAAACTATTCAACTTGCAATTATTGAGAGTTTTAGTCACTATGGCAAAAATCGTATATATTCAGACAGACGGAACTGAGCCTGAAAGCTCAATGCTTTGATTTTTTTTTGTCTTTTTTTGGAAAGATACTAATCATCAATGACTTTATCTACTGGGCCAGAGTTAATTGATAACTCTACATTCTCAAAGGTGTTAGCAATATATACAAGAACCTCTAACCATATTTTGTTGTCTCAGGTCAACAAAAATGGTTTCAACATCCAAGAATATTGGCCAAAGTTAGTTGAACAAATGAAACTTGAAGATAACAAAGAAATTATGAGAGTTGAAAATGGTCCAAATGAGCCGTATACATATTCCCAGTATAGAATTTCTCAAGATGAAGTTGAAGATGATGACTCCCAAGCAACCCTTATCCCATCCCACTTTGAAGATGTTGAAGATCTGTTAGTTATTGAGCATCAGGCTACCTCTGAAGAGAACCAAGTTCGTGGTTTGATTATGGTAGATTTCAATCATTTCAACGTTGGCACTTCAGAATCTAAGTTGAGCAAGTTTCATGAGTGGTTTTCGCATCTTGTTGTTCGTGATTCCAGACTATATCTTAGTTCACACCCGCAAATGTTTGACCAAGACAAGTCTTTAGCTAATAAAGTTGCTGATTTCTTTGCTGAGCAATTGAAAAACACTACTGAACATGATTTGTGGAATGTACAAGGAAAAGGTTATTTCATTGAAACAGTCTACTACTTCACATCAAGAAATTTGCAAATTGAAAGTGTTCTACCTGCTTTCCCTTGTAAATCATCAAATACAGAAAAAGTCCATGGCTTATTCCCAGATAAAGGTGAAGAGATGGCCTTGAGAAGACTAATATTCTTAGCCAAAATGATCAAGAAAATATATTCTCCTGGATTGAAGGTTAATATTGTCAGTGATGGTCATGTATTCAGTGATTGCATCGGCGTTGATGACGACATTGTTGATGTGTATACCTGGAAACTAAAAGATCTCTATCATAAGATCATTGAAAATGACGAAGAAGCTACTGACTCAATTGGGTTCATTTCTTTGAAAGATCTCTTTTTCAGCCAAAGGGATAAAGATGTTGATGAACAGAGTTTGGTTCAACATGTTGAATTGAATCATTATACTGGGTCCAAGATATGTGATGACTCTGAATTGTCACGTAGATTGTTAATGGCTGGGTGTGATACAGATGCTGGTAAGTTGAGAAGAGACATTGAACAGCCAGATCATCCAAGATTGCACCTCTATAGAGGATTTTCTAGATTCATGACAGAGGATTTGAGTTTGCATCCATTTTGCAAAACTTTGTCCAAAAAAGCCTTCAAGAAGACTGTTTCTAAGGTTGCGTTTGAAATGATTAAAAGAAATGATGCTTATTCGAATTTGGTTGAGTTGCTTTTTCCATTTCATTTACGTTTATCCATTCATGCACATAATAACAGTGGTCCAAAGTTTGGAGTGCGTTTGATCAGCCATGACGAGTGCAGAACAATTAGAGCTCTAGACTCAAATGAAGAACCAAGCTTTGAAGATTTATTACATATCCCAACTCCATGGCACAATTGTGTTGTCAGAATTGATGGTCATGATAGATATTACTTGACTAAATCAAAAATCGTCTCAGAAGCTATTGAAAAAGGACATTACTCTGGTGAATGGAAAAAAACTGATGATACTGCTGGCATAAGTGGTCATTATCATTTGGTAAAGAAATAGATTGCTTATTTCCTATTTTATAATACAATACAATTATGGTTATTCTAAAATTTTGGTTGTTATTGTATACTTTTTGCTTTTTGTTGTAGCTTTTTGAGTGTTTTTTTTTGTATACATTGTATTAACATGTTTCTCATTAATGAAAACACTTTGCTACACCTGCAACCTGTAACACTGACATTATGTACGGCCAGCCGTCTTTGCAGCCCGTACTCGACATGTCAAGCCGATCCCTCATTATAAAAAGGATTATCTCCACCTCACGATAATGCTCCCAAATAATCTTCCTTTATACTACCAATAGCATAGATAGAATTCACATCAGCCCTCGTACCCACTATTTTCAATCTTATTTTGCTTCCCTTTTCTATAACTTGGTCATCTGATTGATAAGCCGG
Organism: Wickerhamomyces sp. yHMH617; assembly: GCA_030571115.1. Taxonomy (NCBI): domain Eukaryota; kingdom Fungi; phylum Ascomycota; class Saccharomycetes; order Phaffomycetales; family Wickerhamomycetaceae; genus Wickerhamomyces; species Wickerhamomyces sp. yHMH617. Next base: position 253,120 of record JAJLXD010000005.1, on the reverse strand, counting down.
AGGGTTAGCAGCTGGATTGAATGACATGTCACTAGGAATCAAATGCGTCGAAACAAAGACTGATAAAGGACCAACATCAACAAATACCCCCAACTTACTCACCGAGTTGACAACACCATCAACAACTTCCCCCTTGAAAGGCTTCCACACAACGGCACGATACTTCACTTCGAACTCTGCTGAACCATCCCCAGGTATAACTTTCCCTTTCTCAATCTCAACGGACATGCAATCCAACACACACATTATATAGCCAAATTTACCTGTACAAGAGCCCTCCACCTCTGTCAAAAGCTTTGTCCTCAAGAATTGGTCCATCTGTGGGCCGAAATAAGACGGATGTAGTGTAAGCGTAAGCGAAAGATCTTTTAGGAAGAACATTGTGTGTTGTTATTGTGCCATTTCTTTTACTTTGTTTTTTCTTTTTAGAATCTTTTGTTTTTTTCTTCAACTGATTCTCCGACAACTTTCAAAAAAAAACACACTAAAAAAAACACTTTAAAAAAAAACACAACTTTTTTGTGCAAAAAACGGCGTTGCGACGGTTTGTGCAATTGAACAAATTTTGGTGGTGCAAAAAAATAGGTAAAGTGACATTTGATTAATTGAATGAATTGAAGTTACAAATTTTATTAAAAATAGTTTACAAGTCTTAAAATGTCTCAAAGACTAGGGAGAGTATGTTTTTATGTATTTTGGAAGTGCTAGTTTTGGTATGGTACTAACTCTTGTGTACAGAGTGCTCTTGGAGTGGCCAGAATTTGGCATCACGTTGATATCGCTAATGATCCAAGAACACTGGGTCGTTTGGCTTCAAACATCGCTATAACACTTACAGGAAAACACAAGCCAACATTTGACGAGTCACTTGATCAGGGGGACTACGTTGTCGTGACAAACTGTGCGAAATTGAGAATAACAGGTAACAAGTTTGAAGATAAAACATACTGGAGTCATAGTACGAGACCAGGTCATCTAAAATTGACACCAATGAAGAAACTAGTGGAAGATAAAGGATATGGTGAAGTGTTAAGAAAAGCCGTTAGTGGTATGTTATCCCAAAATGGGTTTCGTAAAGCTAGATTAGAGAGATTGAAAGTCTTTGATGGTTCTGAACATCCATATGTTCAAAACATTGTCGCATTTCATGACCAACAGCCTACTGTTCAAAGAAAACTTCAGAAACTTGAGGAAAAACTAGTAAAATAGATTGTACCATAAACCCCAACCTGTTATGTATATAATTAATGAGCATTTGCAAATTGAAAGAGAAAAAAAATTGTAGTTTAACAATCTAAAGAGAAGGACCAATAAGTCATGACATATAAACTAGTTATTATACAATGATATCCAAACAAAAAACTTTTTTTTTTCTCTTTTCCTTCCCATTCCATCTTGTTTCATATGTAGTCTCACATGACCTGAAGCTAAGCTGTATGATCTGTGTACATACGTGGTGCAATATTCATAGCCATCAATTCCTGGAATAGCAATTTAGCAGCATAAGGAATATGGATTTGATAAATATCAATCTTATTCTTACAACCACGACATTCAAATTGGTTATGTTTCAGTTTAGCAATAACCGACATCAACCCACAAACACCACAAATATGAACTCTAAATGCATCGGAGGCTTCCATTAATCTTTCTTTCATAAACGATGCTGCACCATGAGCAATCATACAATCACGTTCCATTTCACCAAAACGTAAACCACCATCTCTAGATCTACCCTCAACAGGTTGTCTTGTTAAAATCTGAACAGGTCCTCTAGCTCTGGCATGAATTTTATCGTCAACCATATGTCTTAAACGTTGATAATATGTAGGGCCAAAAAACACTTGTGCCATAAGCTTCTTACCTGTATGACCATTGTACATAACTTCAAACCCTCTCGACTGGTAATTCTTTTGGCGCAGCAAATTAGAAATTAAATCCACTGTAACATCTGTAAATGGTGATGCATCACCTTCATAACCTGTGATAGCAGAGACTTTTGATAATAAACACTCAATTAAATGGGCAACAGTCATACGAGATGGAATGGCATGGGGATTGATAATAAGATCAGGAACAATACCTTCAGATGTGAATGGCATATCTTCACGACGGTAAGTAACACCAATTGTACCTTTTTGACCATGACGAGAAGCAAACTTATCACCAATCTGTGGAACTTTAGTAGTTCTCATACGCACTTTCACGAATTTCAAACCCTCTTGATTCGTTGTGATTAACACTTGGTCAACGATACCATTCTCAGTTGATCTAAGGGGTGTTGATGCATCACGTTTAGTATGATAGACAGTTCTTTGACCCAGTTCTTCAGTATCAGGTGGGATTGGGGTGGTTTTACCGATAATTATATCTTCACCTGAAACCCTCACACCTGGTGCAATTAGCCCATCATCGTCTAGTTTTTCATATGTACCATGTTTTAGCCTTAATGTATTACTTCTATTTGGCTTCTCAAATTCTTCAACAACTGACATACCAACCCTCTTTTCCTGATCCATATAAGATCTGAAAAATAATGATCTGAATAAACCTCTATCGATACTTGATTGATTCATAATCATGGAATCTTCTTGATTATAACCAGAATAACATGCAATTGCAACAATAGCGTTTTGACCAGCAGGTAATTCTCTGAATTTCAAATGCTCCATTGATCTTGTTGTAGCTAATGGTTTTTGAGGATAATATAGAATATTGGCCATTGTATCCATACGGAAATTGTAATTCGTCAGATAGACACCCATAGCTTGTTTACCCATCGCAGATTGATATGTGTTTCGTGGGGATTGATTGTGATCCGGGAATGGAATAATAGAAGCAGCAACACCTAAAATCATCGATGGATGGATTTCACAATGTGTATATGTCTGAGCAGACTTGTTATATTTCGGTTTGATACGTTGATCTGAGTTTATAGCTTGTTCTGGATCATATTGAGGAGGATCGAGATCATCGGGCGACATTGCAATCATGGTCATTTCTTCTTCTTCTGCATCGATGTATTCGACAACATTGTTGGTTAAGAGGGAATTCCAGGTAAATCTTTCAACTCCTTCTTCGAATTCTTCGTCTCTAGCTTCTTCACTTTCGAAAAGCTTATTGATATGTGTTTTAGTTAATGCTAATTCTTTTGCCCCAGTCTCAGGATTTTCATTCACAATAAATAGTGGCCTGTAAACTCTACCAGCATCAGTGAAGACTTTTAATTCTCTTTCACGAATATCCCTGATAATGGAAACTTCTGATGAGATTTCACCACTTCTTCTCAAATCTCTTAGCGTGTGAATTAATTGAACAGGATCTCTATGAATACCTTGCCAAACACCGTTAACAAAAATTCTAGTAGCATCTGGAACCTCATGAGGAATATAATCTTCTAATGGCTCCATACCCCACTCTTCCAAGAAATATAAGATTGGTTCAGATCCAGTACCAACAGAAATACAAGACATCAAAGACAAATTTTTCACCAAACCACAAGCTTGACCTTCAGGTGTCTCAGCCGGACACACAAGACCCCAATGTGTATTATGTAGTTGACGTGGCTTAGCTAATTTACCATCACGCCCAATAGGGGTATTTGTTCTTCTCAAATGGGACAATGTAGAAGAGTATGTATAACGATTTAAAACTTGAGAAACACCAGCTCTTGAACTCATTGCTTTCTTTTGTTCACCCCAATTACCTGTAGCTAGAGAATACTTCAAACCAGAGGTGATCGTGGTATGTTTAACAGCTGTTTTCAAATTGAATTCAGTACCTGTCTCAACAGATCTTTGCATGGCACGATAAATATCTCTAGTCATCTTTCTGAACAAAATTCTAAATAGATTAGCTAACAAAGGACCAGCCAAATCTAATCTCTTCTTACCAAAATGATCACGATCATCTTGACCTTTTCTGTCTAAAGCACAAAGTAACAAACGATTCACCATGTAACCTAAAAAGAAAGCTTTTCTTGATTCAAAACCTTCTCTTTGGGTGATATGCGGTAAAAATTCTTTCTGTAAAATATCTTTTGCATATTGAATACGTCTATCTCTGGTAATACCTAGTGCATTACCACGACGACCAATAAAATCCAAAGCCACTTCACGATTTTGAATGACAAAACCTTCTTCAACACATGGTTTCAACATTTCAAACATCTGCCAATCGTTCTTATCGTAACATATATGTTCTAAAATATCACCATCTGGGACAATACCTAGAGCCCTAAACACAATAACAATTGGGATATCTTGCTTGATATATGGTAGTGTTGCCTTGATCGTTCTTCCTAACCCTTTATCATCACGACCATATAACTTTATTTGCATACTGCTAATCAATCTAGAACCTTTTTCTAAAGCAGAACGGATTTCAGCAACATGAGATATTGGAGATGGAGCAGATTTCTTGAAAACTTGAACGATATTGGCAGCAGAACGCTCCTGAGCAATAAGAACCTTTTCAGAACCATTGATGACAAAATAACCACCCATATCAAATGGGCATTCTTTTAATTGATAAAGTTCATTTTCATTAAGATCTGTTAGCAAACAATATTTTGATCTTAACATGATTGGCACTTTACCGATATAAACCTTCTTATCATCTTCAACAATATCCTCGTCGTCATCAACCACACGCCATGTAGTTTCATCATCACGTTTTTCGTAAGTAATCTTGTTCATTTCAACAAACAATGGCGCAGCATAAGTCAAGTTACGCAGTCTGGCTTCCTGTGGATACATTTGGTTTGTAGTACCATCAGATTCAGTCATTGTAGGTCTTGAAAGAAAGATTTTTCCAAAATTAATTTCATATTTTTTATTAACATTTTCCTTTTCACTTGTATGTTGAGCAGGTTGTTCCAAAATCAACGTAGAATCTTCCCAGACCAATTCCTGAATAGATGTTTGTAAGAATTCATCAAATGATTCCAACTGTTGAGCCACTAAACCTTTCTCTTTGAAAAAAGACGAGATGACAGTCCAACAGTCCTCCGGAGTGATTTCATCATCACCTAGTTCGTAATCATCACCTTCAGCATCAACTTCTACGATCTCTTGATCAGAGTTGTCCAAAGCGTAAGGGTCTTCTCCGAGTTCAGTCATCTTTGAGTGTGGATGTATTATCAAACTATTTGCCTTTGTTTATCAGAGAAATATGATTATTGTCCTTGCAAGCGAGCTATTCAGGAGCAAATCACAATAAAATCCGGGTCAAAATGAAGGTTGAGATGAGGAGAATCTGATTCAATTAAGAAGCAACGACTCTTTTGGATGATTATCCAGTGTTTTGATGCGAGTTTGGTGATTTCTAATGGCGTTTTTAGAGTTGTTTTGATTGATTTTTTCGTTCAACAAATTTCAATATGGCCGGGTAACAAATATCAAAAGTTAAGTCACGTGATAAGATAATAAAAGAAAGTAAGTAAGGGCTTCTGAAAGTTGATCAGTGATGAGTTTGGGATCTGGTTTGTGGTAATATGGTTATAGTTCAAGGTGATATTTGAGATAAATGATCATATAATGAAATTTCTTAAATGAAACAAACTATTTCTTTTTCTATAACAAAAATGAGTACAGAAATCAATTTACATTTATCGAGAAAGTGAAAAAAAATTGTGAATTTGTCTCACTATAAAACCAGTGTGTTGAAAGGGTCAAAAATCAAAGAAAAAATGCCTCGTGTTCTGTCTGAGCTCACGAGATCAATCAGAAGTGGAGTCAGATCTCTTGCCACCTCCATTTCCCCCTCCTCAACCTACACAACTACAAAGCCAACCGTTTTCCTCACAAAGGAGGAAAAAAAAACACAAGTTACAACAAGACATTCTGATAAATTGTACAAATTGATCCATGATTCAATAGCAAAAGGTGAAGCTCATTTCAGAGTTGGTGAGAAGAAGCTATACTTTCCTACCGCAAGAGTTGTGCTATTACGTCCAAATGCCAAACATACGCCATACCAGGCCAAATTCATTGTTCCGAAGTCATTCAACAGAATGGATCTAAGAGATTACTTATATCATGTTTACGGATTGAGAGCATTCAATATAACGACCCAACTGCTGCATGCAAAATATGTTAGAGATGGTAATGCTGTTGCTCGTTATAGAGTTGGTCAGGTGAAGAAAATGACTATTGATATGCTTGAGCCATTTATCTGGCCACATGAACCTAAAAACAAAGATAAATGGAATGTTGATTTCTTTAAAGGGTTAGCAACTTATGCTGAAGAACACCAGAGGCTGGGATCTGATAGCATCAAACCAGGCACTGCCTTCGGTGGTGCTTTGGGTCCATACAAGCATCAACCTGAGCCATTTGTACCAAAGTTGTTGAAGAGAAAACTATTAAACCAAAAGCAGAAAGCTCATGCCAACCAGACACAAGATGATAGTGTCAAACTTGTTTCTGATTACTTGAAACTGTGATTATGTGCTTGTTCAACTGGTCTATTCTCTAAAATCTCATGTACATATAATGAAAACCCAATACATTACTCATAATCATCTGTAGCTAAATATATTGTGTCCTTGTGTCACTACAAGAATTGTCAATACTCTTATGCCCATGTATCCTATCATTTGTATATAAAAAGAAATAAACACAAGAACATTATACCATAATTAAACCTTATAAAACCAAAATTCCCATCCGTTGTAATACCATGAATAATAAGATGTTACCTTTCAACTTCTTATTCAGTCTTCGACTTTGTAGCCCACCAGCCATAAAACCATCCACTTGGAGTCGTAGTGATGGTGTTGTCAGCAGATTGAGTATTTTTCAAGTCTTTACCAAAATTCTCATACTCTTCCTTGCCAACGAAATCATATTCGTTGATTGGGTTGGAACCATCTCCACTAGTGGCATCTCTCAAGCTTATATTGTCTTTGATGTTCTTTTCCAAGCCGGACTTCTCCAAATTTTCGTCTGCTTTAACCTTGGAAGAAGAGGCTTCAGTTTGAAGTGGCAACGATTGAAAGACACCAAACAAACTTTCTTTGAAGCTTGAGGCACCCAATTGGGACCTTTCACTATCACCAAAGAATTTTCCCATTAAATTTTCGAAGAAAGTGTTAGTAGTTTCATCAGATGGCGACTTCACATTGTCCGTATTATTATTACCACTAAATAGTTTCAGGTAATCCCAAATGTTGAAACTTTGCACCAGTTTCTCCAATGCAATCTCATGCTTGGCTATAAACGGTTCAATGTAGGTGAAATAAAGGTACTGCGCACCTTTTGTTTCTGGAAGTATCAACCATAAACATAGGTAGAGCTTGATGAAGGGGTAAAAGGGGACAAAGTAAAGCACATAACTGAAGGCGTTTTCAAAAGCTGACAGCGCAGAATAAACTAGCCAGTAAATGGAGAGAGATTTCAAAAGCTGAGAATTGTTTGATTTGAGGGCTTTATAGGTTGAGATGACAGGGAAGGCAAATGATATTGCAAGACTTATCAATGGGGTTAGTACTCTATTGATAAGCCAGTGAATCGACCCATTTGGATACTTACCAGATCACATTTAAAAAGGAAGCGAACATTGTGAGAGTTGATTATAGCTAAACACTGAATCAGAGATAATAAGATAAATCTTTTATTCCACGTTGAGCTCTTTTTCTCCAAATTCTTTGAAGTACACTTTTTTGATTTATCGCACATACAGAAAAATAAATTGACACAAAAGAAAGAAATTGATAATTGCTTAGATAATCATCTAAAGGCCTCTTCTTCATCAATGTATCTGCTCAAGTCGTCAAGAGCTTCGACTGTTTCTTCCGGGTTGGCAATCCACACGGTGCAGCCAGACAGTCTGGCTTTGAAGTCGTTCGAGCCAACGCTGGCAAATTGGTCGCCGATGTGCAGCGTACGTTTAGGACTAATACCTCCGAAGTATCTCTGCAACGATTCCACTCCCAAATCTTTACCTGCAATATCAACCCAAACGTCGCTTCCACCGTCAAACGCACAGAATTGGACTCTTTGCCCTGACGCACTAGCTTCTAGCCGTTTTTGTGTTGAAAGCACAACTTCTTCCAGTTGCTCTCGGCACATCTGAGACCCTTCTTTAGGCACCAGCCCCACAGCCCTATGCTTTCTCACAACAGTAGCTGGTAGGTTTAGCTTCTGATTTAGCTTATGAAGTTGAGACTCAGCTAATGCAAGGACATTTTCAATGTCTTGTTCAGACCAGCTCGCCATTGATTCCAATAACCATTCTTGCGGTTCGATCCATTTTAAACCCTTTTGGGCATCATCATATCTAAACAGATAGTTGGATTCACCTCCCATGACAGCCAAATTCTCTTTCTGTTTCTTTGTCAGGTCGGTGCTTCCAATAACAGCTTCAATTAACCCTTGTAATCTCTCATAATATCTTTGACCTGTCTTATCATTATAACCAGCAGCTGTAACAACACCAACGATAATGTCTCTCTTCAGCAATCCCAGGAGCCTTGGGACTACTTGGGAATCATCGGCAAGGGATTTTCCATCCTCGTACAAAGTAACATCACCATCAAAAGTCACCATCTGTAAAGATTCTCTTGATGTAGATAAAGCTAACAATTGAGCAGTATTCAATATCAGTCTGATATCATTGAAACTAGGACAGACTAGTCTTCTTGAACTGATAGATCTTTTTTCATCTTGTATATAGAATGCCCTTTCTAGTGGTAATTTAGTGAAGAAACCTGAGATCGATGGGACCAATTGTTTCAACCTTCCAAACTCTGGATTGCCTTCATTCTGCATCAAAACTGCAAATAAACTCTATTAGTATCACTCAAATGTAATTCAATTACACCACACATACTTTGATCCTCAATCAGTCTTTCCACATCGAAGAATATTTCTGCGTATCTTCTTCTAGCTTCAGCAGTAGTCTTCACATCGTGAACACTGTTGCTGCCAGATTGAACAGCATGTAGAACAAATGGCACCTTCCAGTTCCTGTTAGTAATGTTTGAGGTTCAGGTAAGAAAGGAAACTTACAGCTAGGAGCCCCTTCACCCATTCAATGAATCCATCTCTTCGATGAACCTTCAACGCATCTTCCACACCAACGTTAGTAGTGATCAGAGAGTAAATGGGTCATTTGACGTACATTCGACACGATATCTAAGAGATTACAGTGTTAGTACCAGCAGAACAAGGCAATTGATTACAAGATACCTCAAACTCACCTCGATGACATTTTTTTGCTGCTTCTTTAAAGATATAGTATAATAAGTCTCGGAGAAATAATAACAAATACCACATCAACTCATGTTTCGATATTGAAATTTTTACACGGAAAAACAAATTATTTAAACAATTAACGATGAGATTTTTTCATGATTTTATACAGCTAAAACATTTTATGCTTGAGCTCTTCTTCTGTCACGTTCTTCAGAGATACTCAATTTGATACCTTTACCCTTTGGTAAGGAGATGTATGGTTTACCTGGTTCACCAATGACGAAAACGTTGGATAAACGGGTAACAAAAGTGTTTTCTAAACTATCTTTGATGTGAACTAAATCGAAACCACCTTCATGACGTTCACGGTGAGTAATGACACCGATACGACCCAAGTTACGACCACCAGTAACGTAAACTAGTTTACCAGTGTCAAATTTGATAAAGTCTGAGATTTTACCAGTGGCTAAGTCAATTTTAACAGAGTCGTTGACTTTGATAGCTGGATCTGGGTAACGGATTGTTCTACCATCGTGGGTGACAACGTATGGAATACCTCTTTTACCTAATTGGACCTTCTTAACTTTGGCTAATTTGTATGAAGCTTCTTCATCAGTGATTCTGTGGACAGCGAATCTACCTTTAACATCGTAGACCAATCTGAAGTTTTCGTTGGTAGCTTCTAAAGAAATAACATCCATGAAACCAGCTGGGAAGGTGGCGTCAGTTCTGACTTTACCATCAACTTTGACATGACGTTGCATCAAAATAGCTTTAACTTCACGACCGTTCAAAGCATATTTTAAACGATTTCTTAAAAAGACAATCAAAGGTAATGATTCTCTCAATTTGTGTGGACCTGGAGATGGACGTGGAGCATAAGTACCACTTAACTTGTCCAATAACCAGTGGGATGGAGCTGCTAATCTTTTAAGATGCTTCTTTCTATTTAATCATTGTTAGTTAGTATTCTTAGTGGGTCCTAAAGATCACATATGACTGATATTTTATATTCCAAGAAAAGGTTCTAGTTTGTTGACGTTTTTGTCCAGAGCTCAATTCTTAATCAAGTTATCTTTAATGTCCTATTTGCTTAATCAACAGCGGAAGGTACAATTCATGTGTCAATCTGCTCTCGTTTTATCTCACATCATAATCGCACGGAGTATCATCAACAATCAAGGAACTTGTTTAATCATATTCATTAATCTTCATCAGGTACAATTCCAACGAACAAAACTTCCTCCACTTCAACCTGTCCTTCTAGAAATAAACAAATATCATATGCTCTCTTTTTAGCAACTATCATTATTCACTTACGGTCCTCTACCCATTTTGAATGAATCGATATAGGTTGATTTGGTTAAATTTCAAACTTCCACGAGCGTCGCTTTGTATACTGTTCACTTTTTTTAATTTGTGAGTGGGCCATTTTTCACTTTATGTGGTGCGAACCGAAGTTTTCCTATTATGTGTGGGCATACCAGATTGAACAGTTAACAAATTCGCGAACTTTTTTCGGTTATGAAAAGCTATTTGATTTTATCCCGATTCTGGATCGCGCAACAGAAGTAGGACAACTTTACAGAACACCCGAACATCCTTGTTGCATCACGTGATACTAATTAGGGCTAACATTCCTAATATTCTCCAGATTGTTTAGAAGGTGATAATGAGCTACAGCAAAAACATTTGAATATATGCAATAATTATTATGGTATATTTTTTTAATTATCTCATGAGAGCTAGCGGATTCGATACACACATACCAAATCAATAAATAATAAATAGAAGTTTTTTTTTTAGATAATCATAAGTCAATCAGATGTGCTCTCTTTCTTCATAATCTGGAATCTCTGAAAGTGTCAGCTTCCAATTGTTCTGCATCTGCTGCATCTTTGGCCTTTCTCAATTCTTTTGCTACTTCATCACCAACAGCAACCTTAATGTAGTCAATTTCTAAGTTGAAAGGACCGTATTGATTATCTAAAATCCCAATACCAATAGTCTTGACTTTAGTTCTATTCATCGAAGCTTGGTGCTGAATCACCCCATGATTCGTTAACACAAAATCATCAATTGGAATCAAAACAGTTTCCCAATGGCCTGGATTATTTAAAAATAGACGATGTTGATAAAGGTCTGTTACGAATGGAGTATCTGATTGAACGTTTACCAGATATTTTCGGTGATCACCTTTCACTCTAAGTATAACATGATGGTAATGGTCCCAATCCCAGAAGGTTTCTGTTCCGAAATATTTCTTCTTTGGCAACTCTTTGGTTCTAAACATTGCATACCCACTATAAAGCACATCAGGCTTATTTGCTGGGGTATCCAAGTTCAAGTTACCGTGAAACCTACCAATGTTATTCTCCACCGTAAAATCAACTGTACTGAACCCGCCTAGTTCCTGGTCAGATCTTGTAAGGATCTTTGCTATCTCATTGGGTCTTTTGAATGACAAAATGGTCTCTGATGATTTTACAGGGGGTGCACTGACAACTTCATATCATTGTTAGCGCAATTGATTAACAAATTTGCAAAGAACTTACCTCTTTTAATTGCTGATGTAATTGATTTAAACATATCTGCAACGTGAAATTAGTACGTTATCTCTAAATTCTATTGTTTTGTTTCGTAACAATGATTCTGATGATTTGTGAACGTTTCCCCAGTTTCGAAAGATCTGAGAAATTATGTGCCCTGTGTTTTGCACTCAATTCCAAGTCCACGATTTTTCAAACTACACTTTAAGTACTTTAAGTTGCCCATAAACTTTTCAGAGATAACACTCGGTCAGGACCGCAACACACAGATGAGCCTATATATCATACACAAATTGTTGGACAGATTTGATCAATTGCGCTATTCAAAGGATCTAAAAGTAAATCAAAAAATTTAAAAAAAATTTGGCACATAAATAAAAAAAAATTCGCGACGTCATTTTTTCATGTTTTTGTTTACTTTGAAGTGCGCATACCAAACATTGGGTATTGCTCTCAATTTCAGTTAGAATTGCTATGTTTTTACTTACAATGAGTGTGTAATAGGTTTATGTTCACAGCTTTTTAGAGTGAATATAAACATATTGGGACTTTGAATTTTCCTACAATTTCTTGGCCATAGACTGTTTCTCTATAGAATTGATACGTTCACTCTTTTTCTTAAAGTCTTTGTGTCACACTTAATCATTTATTCATCTATATTATAGAAGCCCAATCACCTGTCAATTGATTTGTGAATTGGATAGTAATGAGCCATCAACAACCACCTCAATTCGCACAAGATGTTGAATATGGTCATGAGCCTGATAAGCAAGAGTACTATAATAGTAAACCAGGTCTAACTAATCCGGATGGTAAGACATTTGAGGAAGCTTTTGAGGTGCAAAAACCACGTTGGAATGATTGGCCATTTACCATCTTCTTCTTAGCTGTTGTTGCTGGATTCATAGCTGTAGCATCATTGACACTAAGATCATATGCACAGACCTACTCTTCCCAAGGCTCTGGTATTTATACATCTTCTTCAACTTTCACTTTAAACACCAATACTGTCATCTTGTTTGTATTCGCTATTGTTGTTTCCATTGTGATAGCATTAGCAACTTTGACATTTTCCAGAATTCATCCTAAAGGATTCATTACCACTGGTATCATTGTAAATGTTATCATGGGTATTGGTACAGCTATTGCATACTTCGTTATGCACTATTACTCAGCTGCTGTTGTCTTTTTGGTGTTCTCTTTGATCTCAGCTTGGTGCTACTGGTCTATGCGGTCAAGAATCCCATTCTCAGCTGAGGTCTTAGTTACTGTTATTGACGTTTTGAAATCATATAAGTCCAGTTTGATTGTTTCTCTTATTGGATCCATTGCTACCTTTGCGTTTTCATTATTGTTCAGTGCTGTTGTAGTTGCTACTTATATGAAATATGATCCTACAAGTGGTGACAATCCAGGCTGTTCGACTTCTGGTGGTAGTTGCAGTAAAGCTAAACTGATTGGTATTTTATTTTTTGTTTTCTTTGCTGGTTACTACATTACTGAAGTCTTGAGAAACGTCATACATGTCACTATTTCAGGAATTTATGGTACATGGTATTATCTTTCTAAGTCTGACCAGGGTGAGCCAAAATGGCCTGCTTCGAGTGCTTTTAAGAGGGCAGTAACCTATTCATTTGGCTCAATCTGCTTTGGTTCTTTGATTGTCACATTCATTGACCTATTAAAACAAGGGTTAAATATTCTGAGATCTAATGCCGCAGCAGCGGGTGAAACCTGTGCCCAAGTTGGATATTTCATTCTTGATATTATTTTGGGAATTATTGAGTGGTTAGCGCGTTTCTTCAATCAGTATGCTTACTCATACATTGCTCTCTACGGTGATAGTTATATTCAATCAGCTAAGGCCACTTGGCACTTGATGAGACAAAAAGGTGTAGATGCTTTGGTGAATGAGTGTTTGATTGGTACTGCTTTAGGATTCTATGCTCTGTTCAATGCTTATACTACTGCTTTACTTTCCTATTTATATTTGAAATTGACCAAACCGGACTACAATAGTGATGGCGGATATTACGCTCCAGTTATTGCCTTCAGTTTTGTCATTGCTATTCAGATATCTAACATTGTCACTCAACCTTTAAAATCAGGTACATCAACGTTCTTCCTTGCTCTTGCCAAGGACCCTGAAATCTATCAACAAAGTTATCCAAATAGATTCCAAAAAATTGCTGAAACTTATCCTAATGTTTTCGACAAATTGAGAAATCGTTGATGTTAATTCAGCTACAATCTCTGTTGAGCCTCAATGATGTTTACCGTTGACTAAAAGACATTTTCCTCTAATATATACTCTGATATATCCTTAACACCAATGACTTAACACTTAGTAACGTTCATTTTGAAATCTAGGCGTAATATTCTTTCTTGAATACCAACTCACAAAATCTTTTAGACTTATCCTAATTCTTCTGAAATCTCTGGATGTTAACGACGATGAAATAGTTGTGATCAATTTGTGACGTTCTTGATCGGAAACAGAATTAGCTGGTAAAGAGTTCAATGCATTGTTCAACCAATCAACTGCAATATCAGGAGTTGGAGCTAACCTGATAGTCTTTGATAGTAGATCAGAAGCATCTTGATGAGCATCCACAGGGAATTTAAAGATCAATCCGTTCAAGACCTGATTAATCAATAATCCACCGTTCTCACCAATGAAATTTCTAACTGTCAATTTCACATTCTCTGGAACTTCATTATACATAGAGATTGGCGGAGTCTCAAATCCCCATGAAATGAAATCAATTAAAAAGTGTAAAGTAACAAGTAATGGCTCGAATTTTTGTAAATCCAAGGCTAACAATGAAACTTCAAAGACAGGCTTCAATAAATCTGATTGGAAGAAATTAACAGTAAAGAACATAATAATATCATTCATCATACTACCGAAATCTTCAATTAGGTCCGGAATGTCTGATGCTTTGACACCTTTAAAGACGTTCATGAATGTAGTAATCTGTTGATATGCGAAATTCCAAACAGATAGTTTGGTTTGTTCAGGAACGTATTCATCATCACCAAATTCTCTGATAACGGCACCTGAAACCCATAGATAACAACCAAATTTAGTCGTTTGGAAACCTTCAACTAAAGCGGTGGCAATTGATGGTAAAATTGGAGTTAAGAACAAGTTATAGGATTGGACGACAGTCTTTGTGAATTTCATACAACGTTCTGATACTTTAACAGATGATCCATGTGCGTTAAGGAGTTGTAAAACAACAGGCCATATCTCAATAATCAAATTACCAATAGGGTCTTCCGATGCTTGCAAATCACGCGGTTTGATGACATCCAAGAACTTTCTTATAATTTCAATTTCATCAGCGATGGCTGTATAAACCTCTTCAGAGCCCTGAGCTGAAACATGACCATTAAGCTTTTCTAAAACTGGTTTGATGAACATCGTAGTGGCACCAGCAATATTAGAATGTTCTTGCGTAGCAATAACATGTGCAACACCTTCAGTAACATCGTATAATGATGCAATTTCAATTGAAGAGCGGAAAATGTTTATATAGAATTCGTATAATTGCCCGATGAACCCAGTTAATAACTTTGAGCAGTCCTGACAGAAATACATCAAAGCGTGTGAAGCTGCAGTGATGATTTCAGGATCAGAGGCTTGAAATCCATTGATAATATAGTTTAATTGTTTTTCCAAATATTCTGGATGTTTTGCAGTCCATTCTGTATATCTTCCCAAGACAAGAGTAGCGGCATATCTAATCTTAGCATTTTCAGGCAACTGAACTAATAGATCCATAATCTGAGGAAGAACCTTGTTTTCTCTCAAGCTAACTTCTTTAGCCATTGTTCTCAGACTAAACAATGGAGCTTCTACTTCTTGCCACTTAGGATTAGGTGAGTTTAATGCAAGTTTGATTTTTTCGAATGGAATAGCGAGAGCTTCAGATGATCCAACAACCGCAGTACAGTCTTTCAGCACATCACCCATATCGTATCTGAAATCTTTGAACTTATCTTGTTCTTCGCTATTCGAGAATAACTGATCAGATTCAGCACCTTCAGGGTATCTTAGATGATGAATCATGATATGGATCAATTGTATGTATGTTGGTGTGAAGATTTCTCTCGCATGTTTGAATCTATCCAGAGTTATCATTTGTTTTAGATTGTACCAGAAGTAGAAGGTATATTTCACTATGTCAAGATCTTCTTCATAAGCTGTACACTCCAATAAGATATCGACAAGTGGTTTGAAATCTTCAGGAGCTTTTGAAATTAAAACATGCCACGATTCACCGGCTTCAACAAATAATCTTGTCAAACTTCCAAAGACTTCAGGATCATCTCTATGTTGCTGTATCAAAGGTTTCAGACGAGTTATTTGCTCATATAAGGCTTGCACAAGCTGCAAGTTTTGCACGTCCTTGCTCTCTTTTAGAATTGAAACCAAACATTCAATGGCCTTCTCGAATGAATCCTCATCTTGCAAAGACTCGAAGATGATTTTAGTTAATGAATCGATTCTCAATAGCTCTTCAACTGGGATTTCCCTAATCCATGAATTCAAGCAATCTAAAATTAATGCTTTTGCTTGTGAGTTCGATGTAGATTCTGAGTAGTTTGATAGTAAAACAAGGACTCTTTCGACATTTTCAACAATTAATTCCTCAGTTCTATGTCTGAAATCTTCATCGGTCAATGGAGTACCTTTTGCATCTAAAGATTCTTCAGGAAGAATTTTCAAAAATTCTAACAATGCAGGAATGTTTTGTTGTAATTTGGTGATAAGCTCTTCAATGGCATTATCCCATGACATGTATTGAATGGCTAATTTAGCCAAAGCAATGGATAATTGTGTCACTATTGGTTTATTAACCCCGCTGTATTGGATCAAGAACTGAATAGTAGAGTCTTTCAAAGAGACTAATGACTCCTGAGGCACCTGATTTAGATCATAGGTAAACTTGTTTCTTAAAGTCTGTGCAGCAAACATCTTCATTTCCACGGGGTATGAATTATCGGCCAAGATTGTGTGCACTACACTCCATGCTTCTGTTGTCTTCTGAAACTCTTCAAGATAATGTAGAGCTGGCGCCTTATTGGAGCCTGTCGAACTCATAGAAGCCAACGCTTCTTGGACCCGGACAAAAACTGCTGTATCACTCATCAATCAAATAATGCTAATATATCAACAGGAAATGACTGTTATCAATAGATCAGTAAATGCAACAATCAAAACTTGATTGTGTTTACGTTTCCACACACAAAAAATCTTTAATTTTCCTACACTTTTGGCTTTTGAAGAAACTGTCATTACCCGGGCGAATTATGATTTTTTTTTTCCCGCGAATTGTATACGAATATTGGCTACACTTTATAAACAACGTGAAAGCTGGATTGAACCTTTGCAAGTTTTGACCGTTTCTTAGAATAATTTTAAGCCAGTTTAGCAATGTCTGGAAAATCTCAACAGAAAGTTGTACGTCTGCCTTCTTTTTGATTTAATGTGCGGCTTATGATACTAACATACTACCAGCTGATTCCCCCAATCAATCTAATATTTAAATATCTACAACAGCAAGCGACTGTAACAGTTTGGCTTTTTGAACAGGTTGATTTCAGAATTGAGGGTAAAATAAGGGTACGTGCAGTTATAAACCAATTTGCATCTTTTGGATACTAACAACTCTCCAGGGTTTTGATGAGTTCATGAATATAGTGATAGACCAAGCATTTGAAGTTAGCCAAAAAGATGGCTCAAAGACTGAGCTTGGAAGGATTCTGCTTAAAGGTGATAACATAACGCAGATATCAAGCTTAGATGTCTGATGGATGCTCGGAAGGTGTATATATGTGTGGGTGGTTGGTGATGTGTATTCTTATATAATGTGCAATTAGAGAAGAATCCTTGATACCAAGAAACGTAGCTTTCGACACCATTACCTGACTGTTCTCTTTGGATTCCACAACCAGGCTCCCCTTAAAATGATTCTAGTGTAAATGGTACACACATTCAACTGTGTGCATTATATAGTACTAGAAGCCCTGCATTATTTTCAATTTTCGCGAGACTTGCGAATGAAAAATAACGAGACATAATCAACCACTTCTAATATCTGTTCGGACGTGTTTTGCAGTGGGATTGAACTATTTTTATTGCTCAAGGTTTGCTAATTTGTACTGGCTTTAATAGTTGGAACAGTGTCTCTTATTTATATTCAACTCCTAACTCGATAAAAATCACTTTTTCAGCAATGAGCCCAAAGCGCTTCCAAAGGTTCATAGTGGTGCTACTTATTCTGCTTGCAGTTGTGTACTTTACAACTATCAATAGCCCTTCTGCGTTCCAAGATAAAACAGCTGGGTCATTTAAGGCAAAGTCTCCAGATAAATATAGTTCGACAACGGATATAGAAAACCATTATGACTGGGTATTCGAATTGATAAACAAGAATAAACCTTCTGTTGGTGAACTAACAAAATATAAAGATGATACAAAAGCTAAAGAAAAGTTTGCTACAGATTCTGATTTTGTGTTCTCAAGATCATACTTATCAAACTTACTTGAAATTGATGACTTGACATTCAGACGTCTAAAAGAGACACATACGTCGTATGTAGACGACATTCTTGAAGATACACATAAGCATTTTGGTAGCGACGTGAAAACCCCCTCTGGTGATGGCATTATATTTGTTGGTGGTATCAAATTCTCATGGTTAGCATTGATTGGTATTGAACAGCTAAGGCTCTTGGGATGTAAATTACCGATCGAAGTTTTCATCGGTGATGAAGGTGAATATGAAGAAGAATTTTGTGAAGTCATACTACCAAAATTCAATGGTCGCTGCACCGTTTTGCATAAAGAGTTAGGTGACATTTCAAAGAAGTTGGGCACAAAAATCTCCGGATATCAGTTTAAAAATTTGGCGTTCTTAGTATCAAACTTCCAGAGAATATTATTTCTGGACGCTGATAACGTTCCATTAAAGGATCCAACTAAACTCTTCAACTCTAAAGTATTTAATGACAATGGTTTGGTGATATGGCCTGATGCATGGGCAAGAACAACACATCCCAAATATTACGAGATTGCGTCGTTAAACGTCACCGATAAGATCGTTAGAGGTCCTTTCAAAGATGTCTCAGACAAATTAATACCAGATATCGATGTGAATTTCCATGATTATGAAAACACACTGCCAAATCCTTCAAGTGAAAGTGGTATGATTCTTGTTGACAAAACGAAGCACTCAAAAACATTACTGCTATCACTATATTATAATATTTTTGGACCAAAGCGTTATTATGCTCTGTTCACACAAGGATCTGCAGGTGAAGGTGATAAGGAAACATTCATTGCAGCAGCTACTGTTTTGAAAAAGAAGTATTATCAAGTTTTGCAACCTTTCCGATTTATTGGATACCACTGGGAGCAAAAGTTCAATAGTAAAGCTTTAGGCCAAGCAGACCCTGTGGTTGATTATCACAACTTTCTATTAGGCTCTCATTTGGATGAAAATAATGCCTTGGTTGAGGCTCCAAAAGCTACAAAGCCCGGTATTCAATTCATGCATTTGAGTTATCCAAAGCTAATTCCATTTGCACTATTGAACGATGAAGAGATTATCAAAGGTGATAAGCATATTAGAATGTACCGTTCAATCACAAAAGAGGCAGGTTATGATTTTGAGTTGAGAATTTTTGAAATTATCACAGCTGCATTATGTAAAGATTATACTGGTCCTTCACCAATCTCTGAGAGACTGATTGGATTGAAACTAAAGGAATATTTTGGTCAAAATCCAGATACTTTTTGTCCACAATTAATCGAGCATACTGAGTTCCTTCAAGCAAACCCAGAAATTGTGTGAGCATAACAAAGGGTATGAAAAGTAGAAATACCAAAATAAAATGGTGTATTATTTATACAGTGAGCCACTTTTGTTTCACAGTAGTTTTCTAAAGCTATCCCATGAATTGATGAAGCCAATCAATGCAAAACTAGGTTTGTTCAAAAATCCAGTATTGAGCGACCAATGATAACTCAAGACATCATTTGAAATCTGAGCAACTGAAAGTTTCCCACCTTTGGCGATTGTCTTTATTGAGTCAATGATATTGTAGATGAACCAGAATCTACATGAATAAGCATAGTACCAGTCAGAGGAGGAATTAATACCATCATTTTTATGCTGCGGGAGTAGAAAATAATTGAATGAGTCTGACAAGAAATCATGAGATAATATGAAACCTAAGTTCTCATAAACCTGATAACATGCAAATAAGGAAAATGCTATGAAAGAATCCAGTTTTGCTTTAGTGTCTATGGCCTTGAGCTTCTTCAAACTATTGTAATCTCTCAAAAATGTAGATATATATGGGATGATTCCAAAGATGTTGCTGGCGATCCTTATATCAGCGATATACCCATATATGTTTCTGAACCTTTTCACAAGATGCTCTTGTTGTGGAGACAGTTTCTCTAACTCTTGCGGTCTCTTTGGCAATAACGATAATCTGAATAGCAGTTTCTTCAGAAGAAGTTTGATCTTCGGATAGTTTCTTATGATTTCTGAGAGCAAAACAGAAGAGTATCCAATTAATCCAAGAACTGAATCATGGTTATTGGTAATAAAATTGTTTAGTTTATCAAATGTTCTATGGTCTAAAAGCGAAAGAATCCCTCCTAAAACAAGCTTGTTCGAGGGAGTTACCATTTCCCAAGTTTTGAATGAATGAATTTGAGCTCGGTTGAGGTGGCAGAAGTCGATTTGATATAAACAGAGTGCTTTTTTTTTTCGTCTATAGCATTGATATTCGCTTCGGCACAAAGGCATAGTTTAATAAAAAACGCGAATCTTACCGAAAGTGCGATGGACACTGTACGACTAATTAACCATTGGAAAAAAAAGAATAGATTTTTATATCCTGAAGCACTTGCAAGTGACCAATGTTTTTGGTAGGGATATCTTTATATAGACTTATATGGCTCTCAAAAGAAGGAGCAATTCTAAACCGGTGATATGGTCTGGAGTATCAAAAAATATGCCTCCTGCCAGAATTGAACTAGCGACCTTTGCATTACAAGTGCAACGCTCTACCACTAAGCTAAGCAGGCTTTCTCAAAATTTTGAGAATTTTTTACCATTTACAATTTATCCATTTATGGTTTGGGCACTATAACCCACAGTTTCCATTTCGTCAGATTTCTAATCCATTGTATTTAAATTTAAACTGATGATTTTAGCTTCTCTGAAATCCCCCTTTCTTCCTATACTCAAACAAGCCAAACAACTCAATCGATTGAATCAATTGAGCACGATGTCAACTTCCCAAATTCCAAAAACGCAAAAGGCTATAGTTATCCATGAATTGGATAAGACTGGTACTGATTACTCCGTGTTAAAATACGAAGATATTCCTGTTCCCGAAATTAGCGACAACGAGGTTCTAATCAAGAACAAATATGCTGGTGTCAATTTCATCGAAAAGTATTTCAGAATTGGATTGTATCCTTCGGAAAAGCCATATGTTCTAGGTCGTGAAGCTTCTGGGGTAATTGTTAAGAAAGGTGCCAATGTTAAAGGTTTTGAAGTTGGTGATTATGTGGCTTATGGTTCAGCTAATACATTTGCTGAATTCACCAAATATGATCCATCAATTAGAGCCTTCAAACTCCCAAAAGACTCATCTGATGAGAAATTACAGTTATATGCTGCTTTGTTTGTCCAAGGTTTTACTGCTTTAACATTCATCACTGAGTCTTATAATGTCCAAAAAGGTGATTACATTTTGGTGCATGCTGCAGCTGGTGGTGTTGGATTGATTTTGACTCAATTGATTGCTCAAAGAGGTGCACATGTCATTGCTACTGCGTCGACTGATGAAAAACTACAACTTGCTAAAGAAAATGGAGCTGAGTTTTTGATCAACTACAAGACTGAAGATGTCGTGGCTAAAGTCAAAGAATTTACTAATGGTGCTGGTGTTATTGCCAGCTTTGATGGTGTCGGAAAAGATACTTATCAGATCTCTTATGATTCATTGGCTAGAAAAGGAACATTGGTGTCTTTTGGTAATGCCTCAGGACCAGTTCCACCTGTCACAATTAGTACGTTGACAGCTAAGAATTTAAGAATCTTGAGACCTACTGTTTTCAACTACATTGCTACTAGTGAAGAGTGGGAGTTTTACTCAAATGAGTTGAGAGAACTGGTTGAAAGTGGAAAGTTGAAGATTGATATCTCAAAAGTGTACCCATTGAAAGGCTACATACAAGCTGCTAAAGATATAGAATCTAGAAAGTCTACCGGTAAGTTGTTACTATCAATTGAATGATATATGTCTGTGTTGATGGATTACTGAAGATACAGCTACTAATTCTGCCTTTTACCTACTTCTTATTCTTTAATAACTATGTGCAGTAGGTTAATTGAAATATTGTAGTGCCGCTTAATGAAGTAATTTCCTATTATGGCCTAATTATCAACTATCAGTGTGTGAAATATTTTTATCCGGGTAACAGTTTTCAGTTCAAGTGTTTTCTAAAAGAATTTTTCAGTTTTTCAACAAATGGAAAATTGAAGGTTAGACAAGCTGTAAGAACACCGTCTTTGAGCTCCTCGTTTGATACTGTTGTTTGTTCAGAGTGATTTGTGACGTTTGATTTTATTTGGCATTGTTTTTGAGTAATTGAGTAAAAAGATCGGGGGGTTTTGTGAATAAATAAGAGTCATCAGCATATACACAAATATCAAGAAATGCTACTCACAAAGAGATTTCAGATAAATCACCTACAGTGTGCTAGCAAAGCACTTTTTTCTACTTCGAGAGTAGTCTTGATCTCCACAGCAAAGAAGGCCTTGACGGAAGAAGAAGCATCTAAATCCGCTCTTTTAATCTCATTGCATAGAAGGCTAAACTTGTCCAAAGATTTTAAATTAAGCACTTTAGCCAGAGCTTTAACATGTCGTTCTTCAAAAACAGATATTGCTGATAATTATAGTCTGAATATCCTTGGTAAGAATTTCTTATCTTATTATGTTTCAGAATACCTTTTAGCGAAATACCCAAGATTACCGCTACCTATCTTAAACACTGCTGTTGCATCGTACATCTCTACGGAATCATTAGCCACTGTGGGAAGACACGCATGGGGTATTGAAATCGATGAGATGTCACCATTGCAAAAATACTTGAATAAAGAACCAATAGAATATAGTTACGGTAAACTAAGATTTCTACCAATCAATCAAACTGACGAAAAGGGTATAACCAAGATTACCTCTTCATCAAAAGAAGAGATAGATCCTGTCACTGCATATGCTTTAGCTGTGAGATCCATAGTTGGTGGTATATATACCAGCTCGAAGTCTGAAGAATTGACCAAGAGATTCATTTATGATCATATTCTATCTAGAAAACTTGATATTTCTAAAATGTTCGAATTTGAACAACCAACCAGAGAACTGTCTAGACTGTGTAAAAGAGAAGGCCTTGAGAAACCTGTCGCCAGACTATTGGCCGAAAACGGTCGTGTTTCCAACTCTCCAATTTTCGTTGTTGGTATCTTCAGTGGTGAAAATAAACTAGGTGAAAGCTATGGTGCTTCTTTAAAAGAAGCAAAAGTCAGAGCTTCTGTGAATGCTTTGAAGAATTGGTACCTGTACAAACCTGTCAATCCTGTCGTGCCGAGTGATGAAGGTTATAAACCTTCCATCATTGATCATGGAATCGTCATTGTATGAGAAATGGAGGGTTGTTTGTAAATGAACTTAGCATTTTGACATGTATATAACTAAAATGAAGATATTACATCTAAAAATTATTATAATGAGCTATTATGTTTTATCAGTAAAAATGTGTAATATAATCCTAAAATAAAACGTAAATATACCTATAAACTCCACCTAAAGTAATCATAAAAGAGCGTTTGATCAAAATAAAAATAAAAATCATAAAATGTTAACTTTGAAATAACCATATTCATTGTTTTTCGGACAACAAAGCCTCTTCTTCTTCAATACCTTCTTCTTGAACTTGTTCGTAAGATGGTAAAGCCTCTTTGTCATCAGCTAATCTTGCTCTAATGGCTTTGGCTCTTCTAACAATGTGGAAAGATAAGGCCAAGAAGGAAAATAAGAAAATGCCACCAGCAGCAGCTCCAAATGCGCAGGCAGCTTGTGGATCCTGTGATAACTCCTTGAGAGTCTGTTGGTAGTCAATCGATCTAAAGTCTTGGTACAATCCGTGGGAGAATTGCTTGACCGTCTCCAACTTTGAATCTTCAGCCTGAACTTTTGGTTCTGCTTCCTCAAAATGTTTGTAGAATTTCTCAAAAGAGTGACCGTGTTTCTTTGCAAATTCTTCAAGTTGAGTCTTGGTGATATAATGACCTTTCACAAGATCAACACCTTCAGCTTTCAACTTTTCAGCTTCCTCATCAGTGATAATTTTGTGATATTTGGAAGGTCTCTTGTTTTTGGAGCAGCCTTTCCCTTTACCTTTATGGCCCTTATGGTGAATACCCTTGATTGAATGAGGTCTTGGAGCAGCTTTATCCTCACCAGAACCAAAGGCCTTAATAAAAGTTTCATAGGAGTTCTTCATAAAGGCTTCAACACTATTTTCGAAGGTTTTAAGCTCGGATGGCTGCTCTTCTGAGGTTTTGGAGTCAGCTGCCTGAGCCAACGATTTTAGAGGTAGATCAGATTTCAAGATGTTTTCCTTAGCAGCATTTTCCAATTCACGCAAAGAGTGATAATCGTCTAAATCAACGTTTGGATATTCCTGGACATCAGTATTTCCATCCTGATCAACTTTTATGACTCTAATGTTCTGTATGAAACTTGTTAGTGAATAATGCTCAAAATGATATTAAAGGGGCGTTTTTCCACAAATGGGCTATGGTAGCTTAAAATATCAACACAAAAGCCCTAAAAAGAGGAATAATAACTTACAGCGTGGATAGGTAAAGCTGAAACGGCAGCAGCAAGCGAAATTAATGGTAAAACTTTCATTTTTGATGTTTTGTTGTGTTGTTTGAAATTGATAAGTAGTTTTTTACTGTTTTTCCATATTTCATTTGATTTTTTTTTTTCTAGAACTGATGACACAATCAACTTGTGACACATTACGATAAAATCAACCTAAAATAAAATGTTGTATTATAAATTTATCAACCCATATTAACAATCCAGTAACTGTAAGAAATCACTAATCTCAGTAGTGACATCGCATCTGCAGACAAAGCCAAAAGTAGAAGTGAAAAATAGACTAGATGGTCAGCACTAACCATCAAGCTCTAAATCCTCATCATCTTCAAGTCCGTCATCCTCGTCATCCTCCAAGTCCAAATCATTATCTTCTTCTTCTCCGAGATCATCATCATTACCATCATCACTAAGAGAGCTGACATCACTCAATTCAGCTTCCTCCTCATCACTATCGTCATCATCTCCAATCCTGAAATCAGCATTAGAGGCATATCTTAGGACGTACTCTTTAATTTTTAGCTCATAGGAATCCTTATCCTTCTTCAACAGCGCAGCAGCTTGACAGTTTAAAGGATCTGCAGCATTGGGGTATGATAGCAACTGTGGTAAAAAAATCTCAAAGATATTGAACACATCAAACATAGGAGACCATGTTTGATTTATAACATCAAGACATACTGAGCCTGAAGTTTCATCAATATTTGGATGGAATATCTTATTTTGGAAACCTATGGATGGGGATTTGTAAGGATATTGATCCGGTAATTCAACATGAATCTTCCAAGTACCTCCTTGAAATGGTGCTATTTAAAAAGTTAGTGAAAATTGCTTCCTTCTGAGAATAAAAGTCACTCTACTCACTGCCTGTTGGACCTTTGAATTTCACAAAGAACTCCTGCATGCTATCATTCACTAAGCTCACGTCGTAGTCACTCATTAAGCTGGAAGAATGTTAGTATATCATGCCATATAATAGTTTTGCCATCCTTGTGATAATGAACATACAGTTTCATGACGTCAGTCTCGATTCTTCTCTTCTGTGAACTATAGATTCTTGTCAGTTTTAATTCCGTGTTTCTCCAGAGATTTATACCATAACATACCTCATATTCTTGTTGTATTGATTCAAATATCTTGCTTTGCGATTCAATGATCGTTATCAAGGTGTGACACTAAATTAGATAATGGGGGTGGGAGTAACAAGTTCTCTGTGAGTTTAATGTTGTAATAGAAGAAACGTTACCCAATCTCACACAGTTCTCACGTAGTAAATCTTTCCAGTTGCAAGTCTTTAAATAGTCAATCTACTTTGATAAGATTTGGTTAATTTATCAGTTTGAGGAGTTTTAATACCTTGTGACCATATAGTTATTATATACAGGTATTTTCGCGAAAAAGTCCTAATCTGGCTTTTATTGAGTAGTTGTGTAGTTGTTCGAATCAATAAGTACATGATCTTCACGTAGCCATGAGCAATACAAGTGAGCAATACAAGTGAGCAATACAAGTGGTACGATTGGGAAATGATGTACGTATATTCCATGAAGTATATCATTCAAGTATGGTGTCGTTGTCTGAATCTTTTTTGGTGTTTTGGCTTTGGGTGATATAGCTACCGTCAACATTATGGAAAGTCTCACCACTTTCATCAAAAATCACCTTCACTCCATTCTCTCTCTCAAATTTAGCTTTGATATCATCTGTGTCATCCACTGGGATTTCATCCTGCAAGAATCCTCCGCTTAGTTGTTTGATAAGTTCGGTCTCCTTTACTGAAGTACTGTTAGGATCATTCAGTTGTTGTTTCAATGCACTTATCTCGTCTTCTAACAAAGTTATCTCTGAGGATCTTGTCTGTATTAGTTCTTTCAATTTTTCATCTGTCCAGAGGTTATCAGCTAGTGTGAACTTGGTGTTAGAATCGTCAAACAGTCCAAGAACTTTCAACATCGATTCATTCTTCTCGATAAAGTCTAAGGCCACTATGTTTTTCAGTGTGACCGTTTCTATAGAGTCCTTACTTGTTATTGGTATGATATCTGCCTGTGAAATAGTCATTTTTTGTTATAATTGTGTTGGTTTTATTATTTGTTCGATTTGTTTGTTTGTTGTGTTTTTTTTTCAACTTCTTTTTTTTTGATGGAGAAATGAGTGATGCTTTAAATGATCTTGGATTTCCACTCCAACGTCTTTTTCAGATCGTTATTGTCAATTCGGATGTTCTTTATTGTAGAGAAAGGAACAGAAACTAACCCGAGTCGTCTCTTGATCAACGTATTGTGTTGAATTGATGTTTCGAGAACCTCGTTCAGCAAAATGTTGGGTTTATTGTCTAATGCCAACAAGATACCACTAAGCTCTCTATTATCCTGTGTATTGATGAGCAGTTTTGTTCCAATGATATCTGAGAGAGAAAGCTGGTCAAATCCGGACATCTAGTAGCGCTTTGGAGATACAATAACTCCAGGTCGAAGTCGAAAAGAAGTCTAGTAGAGGAGATCAAAAGAGCGACCCACTAATAATTTTACACTAGATAATCGCGAAAAAGTGAAACAACTAAAGAACGAAAACGAAAGTGAACTGAAGTTTGTAACGTCAACTCAACTATTTGATAATACACATGTATATATTAGTTGACCATGAATAAGTAAATTGATAATAGACCACTGCTACGTAACCTGTACTTTGTAGTCTGTTGGAGGTTTGGTGGAGAATTCCCCCACCAAATTAGGATTAATTTCAAGCTGCGGAGAAACTTGTAACTGCAACTGTTTGAAATTGTATGATGTTATTCGGTTATGTCATAATCATTGGTTTAAATATAATTGTTAATATTATTAATGAAGACGGCAGGCAGCATTTGATATCACTGAGCTTCTTCAATTGATCATCCTGAGACAATTATGAGCTCCCTTTCCCATGTATAACTCGATCTGGTGACTAGTCAATGACCAGTGAGTTGTAATACTTGTAAATTGTAATGTGGAATCGAGTCAACTGACCTGGCAGTGACCACTAACCACTGACCAGTGTGAGGCATTGTCGCATTCACCATGCAGAATTTTGCTGGCTATTATTTCGCTAGTGCCTCGCAGTGGTAGGACGTGGAGTGCATCTTTTCTAGGCGGCGGTCACTCTAACAGTTCAGCTGCTACTTAGTCTCGCTAGCCGCCGCCAGACGGTGAAAGAATATTAGGGAACAGCTCAGGAGCTCGTGAGCCAGCCCAATTGTCACCCAATTTTTTTTTTTTTTGTTTCCTGCATCACCGTCATCTTCTGCCCCCCAACTTTCTCCAAGCGACCCCAGTCGATCCCACCGATAGGCAACAGGCAGCAGCCAATTCTGAATATTTAAAAAAAGTACTAAACTCCCTTATTTTGTAAAACCAGTTCTTTTCTAGTGCCCATTTGCTATAAAGAATAACTGCAACCACTCTTTCAAGTCTGTCCAATCCTTCCGTTAACGAACCCACAACACTACTTTGGATACCCATCTCCCTGATCTATCCACTCTTTCGAAGGCCATTTTTACAATTTCCCTCAAATTATTACGCATATAACATTCAACCTACAAAATGACCAGAGATGTTAAGAACCATTTGCTATTCGAGATTGCAACCGAAGTCGCAAACAGAGTCGGCGGTATCTACTCTGTGCTTAAGTCCAAGGCCCCAATTACTGTCGCAGAATACAAAGAACGTTACACTTTGATAGGTCCGTTGAACTACGACAGTGTTGCCGTTGAAGTTGAGGAACTGACCGTTTCAGACCCTCACTTGAAAGAAACATTAGACTCCATGAGCTCAAGAGGTATCAAGTATGTTTATGGTCGGTGGCTTATCGAAGGTGCTCCAAGGGTTCTTTTGTTCGATGTGAACTCGGCTGCTCATCATTTAGATGAATGGAAAACAGATCTTTGGAATCTCAGTGGTATTCCAACTCCTAGTGGAGATGGCGAAACAAATAATGCTATCCTGTTTGGTTATATTGTGGCGTGGTTCTTGGGTGAAATGGTCTTCCATGATCGTGAACGTGCTGTTATTGCCCATTTCCACGAGTGGTTAGCTGGTGTGGCCATTCCTCTTTGTAGAAAAAGAAGAATTGATGTCACAACAGTTTTCACCACACATGCCACTTTATTAGGTCGTTATCTCTGTGCAGGTTCTGTTGATTTTTACAACAATCTTTCTAACTTTGACGTTGATGCTGAGGCAGGTAAAAGGGGTATCTATCACCGTTATTGTATTGAGAGGGCCGCTGCTCATTCTGCAGATGTCTTCACAACTGTTTCTCTAATCACTGCTTATGAGTCCGAACATTTGCTTAAAAGGAAACCTGATGGTGTTTTACCAAATGGTTTGAACGTTGTCAAGTTCCAAGCGGTTCATGAATTTCAAAACTTACATGCTGTAAAGAAGGATAAAATAAGTGATTTTATCAAGGGGCATTTCTATGGTCACTACGATTTTGATCTTGAAAACACACTATATTTCTTCATT
The DNA here is from genome assembly GCA_030571115.1 of Wickerhamomyces sp. yHMH617. Taxonomy (NCBI): domain Eukaryota; kingdom Fungi; phylum Ascomycota; class Saccharomycetes; order Phaffomycetales; family Wickerhamomycetaceae; genus Wickerhamomyces; species Wickerhamomyces sp. yHMH617. Next base: position 223,886 of record JAJLXD010000005.1, on the reverse strand, counting down.
GCTGGTCGTTATGAGTATAGGAACAAAGGTGTTGATTTCTTCATTGAAAGTTTAGCGAGATTAAACCACAAATTGAAAGCTGCTGGCTCCAAAATAACCGTTGTCGCATTCATCATTATGCCTGCTGCAACAAATTCTTACACTGTGGAAACTTTGAAGGGACAAGCTGTTATCAAATCTCTAGAAAATACCGTAAGAGAAGTTCAAAATTCTATCGGCCATAGATTGTTGGAACATTGCTCGAGATACCAACAACATGGTAACGAGGTTCCTACTTTAGATGAACTTATCAGTCCTTCTGATCGCGTTTTGTTGAAGAGACGTGTTTTCGCTTTGAAAAGAGAAGGTTTACCACCAATTGTTACTCATAATATGAAAGATGATGCTAATGATCCAATTTTGAATCATATTAGAAGAGTTGGTTTGTTCAATAATCCTTCTGATCGTGTTAAAATCATCTTTCATCCAGAATTCCTAAACGCTAATAACCCTATCTTACCATTGGATTATGATGAGTTTGTTAGAGGTTGTCACTTGGGTGTATTCCCTTCCTATTATGAACCATGGGGTTATACGCCAGCTGAATGTACAGTCATGGGTGTTCCAAGTATTACTACCAATTTGTCTGGTTTTGGTGGATATATGGAAGATTTGATTGAAAATTCATCAGATTATGGTATTTATATTGTTGATAGAAGGATGAAATCTGTTGATGAATCTATTGATCAGTTGACCCAGTATATGTTTGAATTCACTGAGAAGACAAGAAGACAGCGTATCAACCAAAGAAACAGAACCGAAAGATTGTCTGATTTATTGGATTGGAAAAGAATGGGTCTAGAATATGTCAAAGCGAGAAACCTAGCGCTGAGAAGAGCTTATCCAAACCTATTTAGTGACTCAAATGGTCCTACCTCATTTGACTCAAAGATCAAGATCACAAGACCTTTGAGTGCTCCAGGGTCTCCAAGAGATCGCAACAACATTATGACACCAGGTGATTTGGGTACTTTGCAAGAAGCTGAACTTGGTGATGATTATTTCAACTTACAAAGAACCGGCGATGATGATGATCTGACTCACGGTTATCCTTTAACCTTGCGTGGCGATTCTGCTCCTCCTCCTCCAGCTGAAGGCAATTAATTAACCCAGACTGTTACCTCCTAGGTTTTTCTATTCTGTTATCATTATTCTCTTCAGTCTTACTGTGTTATTTTTAAGTAACTCTGAGTTCCTCGCTCTGACTAATCTGAGTTATGTATCATATATAAAGTCTGTACTTTCAGTTCTACCGACTCAATCTGTGCTATTGTTGTTATCTTTTGAACTGAGAGCAAGAATTCTGCTGGATCACCTATTACAGTTCGTCAAGCTTGTCCATGTTTCAACTAAGAACTTCAGATTCTCTGAGAGGGACGGGTGGCGTCATTACAATCTTCGGTTCCTTAAAATATACATGATAGCATAATTGTGCCTTTTAAGTGCGGTTAAATACGACCAATCTATCCGTAGACTTCTTTACCAAGCTTATTGTTCATCATTCTAATATTAGCATATTATAATCGGCCACATTACACGAAATAAAACAGAGGTGCAGTAGACTAATGCAATATTGCAAATTGTGCGAATTAGATGTTGAGCCTTGCCATGCGGTCTGCGCTGTACTAATCAGCCCGCGTCGGTAGTACGGTATAGTGGGAGTTTCGACTTCAAACATATCTAAATTCGGAATAAGAATCTAGATCGAGCTTTATGACCTATATTGGTCAGTCACCAGCTTTTATGGCACCATCTGTAAATGTCCCTTAATTTTCCTTAAGTACAGTCCACCTGTAACTATATTAAGAATAAGTACCTTGGTAAGGTCGGACAGCGTTAATAGATACTATTGACGATGAACGAACATAATAACTACATATCTTCAATGCTCATTTAGTTCAACGCCCTAGTTCAACTTTGAGATTTACCAGTAGGTAGTTATATCTAAAATTGGCCTGTTGGTGTCAAAGTTCTCTCTGGCTTGTTAAAGCTTTGTGTTGGACCAAAACCCTAGCTGTGAATTATGAGTTCTGAGATGTTAGTGTAGTTGATAACTGAGTGTTAACCACTTACCAGTTACACCTGTTACCACCAACTTATCCACCGGCTGCCTAACTTCCCTGGTCTTTATTTAGTCTTTACTCCTTACTTCTTGTAATCCAGTAATATATGTTATTATGCAGTATACATGTTGTAATTTGTGCATAAAAGGTACTTGTAAGTACTCTTCAATTATCACATACAAGTACCAGAGTTTCAAGCAGTACTAATTATCTGATCATCTGCAGTCAGTGATCACTGCTGACCAGTGGGTCACTGACATTGTCCCACTAAGCAGGTGAGCTATACTAACTCTAGTATTGGCGCCTGAGTGGTGACTAGTAACTTGTTAGTAATGACTACTTACACTGAGCACTTACTAGTGGACTAATGAGTAATAAGTAGTTACTGGGAGGTACCAAATACTTAATAGTGCTTCTTTAAACATGATAGAGATAGGTCCTGTTGGTGCATATTAGCCAAGTTACCATGGGTATTCTAGACTATCTGTAGAGTGTATTATAACAGTATGCTTATATCACCATATAGTACTGCTTAACAGTTAATGAATCATCACTCATCGGCTTAAAAGTTAGTACTAGTAAGCTTACTTGTAAATACGGGGATCAGTGCTAAAGTTGTATCGTATTCATATCCTCATGCTCCATACTGATTAAACAGCCAGTGAAAAATTTGCCTATGCGCCTGGTGCTGTTCCTCTGGCATTGATGCACAATCTGTCTTGGGAATTGGAAGTTTGGACTTGGTTCGTCTCTGACTAAAACTACAATAAAACGTATGACTTTCAGAAGGAAAAAAATCACAACAGCTGTAGCTGGCAGCTACTGGTGTTTCTAGGCAGTGGCCTCCTTTGTCGGGGTACAGTGGCTGCAACAAGTTACAACTGAAGAACTGACAAGACATTGGCAGTACTTTATTACTGCAGCATTGACTTAGATTCTCTCCTTCTATGAACTTCTAAAGTAGTAGTTGTGGGTGGAAATGTGGATTGAGGACATTCTTACATAGCCCACAGCATAAGCCGCTATGAAGTGTCCCGGTGACGTACGTTATTGCAATGTGCAGGTATATAACGGTATAAGTGACGTTAGAATTAAGAGTGTGGATATTAGTAGATGTCCAGAACCTCATGAATAATTCCTACCACTTGAAGCAACAATAAGGTAATGAAATGAAGTTCAAGTTACGTCAAAAGAATATCTCCTTAATAGTTTAGTTTACTATGGGGTCATTTTGTTTTTTATACCCCATTTCGGAAATAAGATTTCGGCCGAGCTGTCAAGTGGATGATTATTTATATACTATTCAATTATACATCAGACCAAAAATGTTAGTAAATATTATAAGGAAACTTTTGCTAGGGCCAGACACGTTATATTCTGATTCCTGATTCAATTAAAGTTTGCCATGAGCTCACAGGAATACTGATGTAATGTTTTTAACACTGAAAGAAGACGTATTATTATTTTTATGCGACGTTTGTAACATTGTAATGATCGAGGGCTTGTAGTACAAGAGAAGTTCTTCAAACAACATGCCTTTTTAATATACAATCAATACAAAACGGTGGATAGCGGAGCTCTTTTATACTCTCTGCTTCCTATGAGCAACTCTAGGGTCCGCTATTTCTAGTGCTAATCTGGACTTGCGTCGACAATCGGTCAATAACTAGTTGGAAATATATCTTTCTCAATACAGATTTATGAATAATGTATATAGAAATGACATAATTAGTTATATATGATCTAACTAAATAGCAGGGGATTTCCATATATCCTTTACATGGTATTCACGTGCGGTGGACTAGTACCTGTGTTCATCAATTGGGCAGCTATTTGACGTTAACGAGCGGAACGACGCCATAGAAAATCAGAATTCTATCCATCTATCGTCATATTGTCGATAATGTATATCTATTTTAGAAACTACGCGTCACGAATCGACGACCTGCCTATCAATTAGGGAGCGCAACATTAGACATATTCATTACATACTGTATTGGATCAAGGGCAAAATATTAATAATCTCTGATTAATTGACAAATTATACGTAATTTTTTATCATCATATATAATGTATTATAAAAGAGATCTTCATTGATCATATCCACCAATATCATAACTTATATAGGATTATCAGAATGGTTTATCTAAATAATCAACAGCAGACAAACCACGTCCGTCATCATAAAAAGAAAAAAAAATAAAAACTACTCTATATGTATTGCGCTCCATAGCGTAGAATAAAAGTCCATATTACATTAATGTCATTCAGTTTTGCATTGCAACAAAGTTGGCCGTATTGCTTTTGAACTCTTCGTTCAAGCCTTTCAAAAATTCGTCACTTTCAAGTCCATTACCATAATCGTCCATAAACAAAACTTGGTCGTTCAAATTTTCTTTAGTATCATTGAAAAGATTGTTAGTTGACAAAGAATCAACCCCAAAAGAGGGCAGTGTTTCAGCAGATGGAACAACAAAACGATCATCATCAGAGTAATCTATTGATGTAAGAGTGGCAGTGGCATCTAACGGCGACTTGGTCATCACATCGAAAAATGACAGTTCATTATTGTCAACATCTAATGAATGTTTCATGTAATCTTGTTCTGCCATTGTAGTTGGAGGGGTTAAAGAAATATTATCATCGCGGGTTTGGTCTGGTGGTGTAGCAGCCTGTAGGTTAGGCCATTGATTTTCATCAATGTTCGAGATAGTTGAGGCAGTTGATGATGCGTACGCAGGAAAGCTAGGGGTTGTTTGCAGAAGTGATGGGCCATCTAGTGTTTGCGAGACTGAAGTCATATCAGTGAAGTTTTGTGACAGTTGATGGTCGTTTGAGAGTGATGATAAGTTTTGTTGATGTTGCTGTTGTTGTTGTTGCTGTTGTTGTTGCATCTGTTGCAATTGATGATTCTTTTGATTGACTATTTCCTGTGGATTCTTGCTAACATTGTAGGAGAGTATTGGTGGTGACAATTGGAAAAAAGCCTTATTGCTTAAATCACTCAAATCGTTGTTCATCACGCTGAGATCAACAGTATGATGTCTAAAAGGGGTATCAGTGATGTTCAAACTATTTTTGTTCAAATCGAAAGCATTGTGTGAAAACATGTCATTTGTGAATGGGAAGTTCAGGAGGTTAGGTTGGAATTGGACTTTAGAATTGGTTATTCCTGTATCAATTGTCTTCTTGGAGGCTGACTTTCTTCTTTTTGCCGAGATGCTATTAGTCGTATCCGATGGAGAAACAGCTTGGTTCTCTTCAAATGCAACACTTCTCTTTCTTGGGGAAGCACGTTTTGTGAATATATCATCAGTTGTAGATTTGAAATGACCATGGCTACCACGCTGTTGTTGTTGCTGTTGTCTCAAAGTCTGTGGGCGACCACGGCTCTTAATATATTCCCAACATCTATCACCATAGCTTTTGGGGGTCAAACCAGTGACTGACTTGAACACTCTGTGAAAATGCCATGCAGATAGCTTTGATTTCATAGCCAGTTCTTTGAATCCAAGAACACCACCTCTTCTCTTCTTCTTTTGGGCTGCATCGTCATTTGTAGTTGACTGTTTTGTTAAATTGTCCACAGCCGCAGCAGCTATATGGCGACAAGCCAATTCAACTAATTTGAAATGTTCAGATTCGTTTCTAGAAAGCTGACGTTCACTAAACTCTGCATCAGACACGTTTATTGATGGAACAGAGTATGCCCTTCTTTTCAAGTCATTGGAATCTTTAGTGAACCCAATAGAACTGTTGATTGAATCTATCGTCATCTTGATAAGGTCCAGTTTGAGTGCAGTCTTATCAGAGGATGGGTCACAATGCTTGCAAAACGTGAAGTTCTCCACATCAATTGTGTTAACATCATCAAAGAACTTCATGTAGTGTTTTGTCTCATCCTTTGGATAAAAATCACAATTAGGGCGGCAGACAATGTTGGTCTCTTTGTTCAAACAGACGAAAGCGCTTGTAGCGAAAGGGTCACTGAACTGATATGCATCCCATCTAAGGTTATCACTGTTATAATCGTTCATTTTTGTGGCAATTTTGCAAGTTAAGAATGAAGTAGGTAATTCAATAAATCATCAAAGGGTTAAATTAATTTAAGAGAAAAGGTATCACTTTTAAACTACTTTTTTTCTGGTGAATTATTTCAATCTGCACGCACCGCAGATTATTTATTTGTCTCCATTTTGTCTTTTGTCCCAAATTGTCAAAATGCTGGACAATTACGTAAATAGGGTTTTGATATGTTCTTCTGCTACTTAAAGTTTTCTGGTTCAAGCCACATGATTACCTGTCCCCTGTATATAGCTGTACCTCCACTGTATGATCTGCAAGGCTAATGTTTTAGCCCTAATATTGTGTACATTGCCCGTTTCCAGAGAAGTAACTAAGCTTCATGACGCATCTTTAACTTGTAACCACTAAATGTACCTTCAGAACGTCACCTATTTGCCTGCAAGTCAGGCGTCATACCTTTTGGAGTAAAGCCAAAAAAAACCCATCTACTGAGCGTTTTCCACTAAATGGTGTCACCAATACCCATTACCGAGTAATCAGTAAGTATTAACCAAAAAAAAATGAACTACTGCACCTCAGTTCAAACACTTTACCCTAGTAGTGGGGAATTCTCCATTGGGCATTGCGGGCTCCAGGCTCCAGGCTCCAGGCTCCGGCCGCTGGAAGACAGTAGTAGGTAGAGTGAAGACCCTCACTTTACAGCTGCAGGTAGAGCAGTCTGTGTCATATGTAACCAACGACACATCACCACCATGATAATACCGATTCACCCACTAAGATTTAAAAAAGAGTACAATGACACGTAGGAGTATAACTTAGCTTATTAATTACAAGTTTCATTTGCTTATTTGCTTCAAATCAGATGTTCGTAAGAGGATTAATGATAGTTACTTAATTACTGATGTTACTTTCTGCTCCCACCTGGAGCTCAAGAGTGCTGAAGGCTTCTTATCATCATGGACTTACTGAGAACGATCACTTATGTAGCACAGTAGCAGTAGTACTGTCGTTTGATGTCACGGAGTGGCCTCCGCAGTCCGCACCTATTCAACCAACAGCATTCCAGAGTTGTCAATTGTCAATTCTTATCAAATAGACTTAGTTAATCAGTTAAATAATGGCGATATTGTCTATTAACTTTTAAGTAATAAAGTTTGAAAAATGAGACTCCTGGACGTCTACGTATATGGACGAATTATATGGCACTATAATCATTTGATGAAATTCCCTGCGCCAAATTACATCAAAATCACTGGTTTTGAGGGAATATTGGTAGCTATACCTGTGCCTATCAAGTATGAACTATCAACATAATACAGCTATACCTATTACCAATACATAGTGCAATTACCAGAAAGACGAAACGGAAGTTGCATTCATTCTTTGTTTTTCCCCCCATTGTTTTAGCTTGTGCTCCCTACCACTATAAATGTCCCTTCGGAAACAAGTGCAACTTGTGGGTTTCTAAATGACAATACCGGTTTTTACGTAATTTAACCGATCTACCCAGCAATGTGCCTTTTATGCTATATGATAAATGTAACCCACATCACAGTCAATTAATACCAGCATTTATTTAACAAACTGCACAAGATAATTTCAGAAGAAAAGAGTGAAAAATATACTAGTTGGGTGAATATGTGTGGCACTAGCATAGCCGTAGTCCGTAGCCCATAGCCTATACTTTCATTAGACGTATAATATAGGCATGGTTGCGTAATTATTTACATCATGAAGGGAGCTGAGATTAGCTTATAGAGAAACTATTGACGTTGAAACAATAGGGTACTGGTAACCAGTACATCTAAAGAGTAACGGGTGACTGGTAACGTCAAAAGTTATACTTGCTATGATATTGCAAAAATTACCTCTTACACCGTCACCCACATTCAAGCCCAACAGTTATATGTTAAAATGACAAGATGCTAATACCCCTATAAAAAAATGAATATATAGTATAGAACATCAAATGATCATCAACAATTGGAATAGAATCCCAGTCATGTTAAATTAATCAACTTTGTAGTGTCAACAGATGCACGTCGACTTCTATATCGTCAAATCAATCTCAAAGAAGGAGAGTTGCCAATTGTAATTTGTTATCGATACCGTTATACGCTTACATGGACGCAGGCTATCAGTTATCACAGCTTAGACTGTGATTTATACGCACACTCGCCAAGGTGGAAATTTCTTTACTGCTGAATGCTAAGTGTTGTTTCGAATAGTTGAAATTAGCTGTCAATTCGTATTCTGATGTACTAATGGATTGGTTGGTTCCGTATATTGTTTCCTGTTCACGAACCATGTTCCATGGCCCACCTCCATAATACCCATTACTTTCATTATAGGGTAATTATAGATTTTGTTCATTAACTCATAGTAACTTGGGTACTAATTACCAGCGTAAAGGTTAATGTTGTCTCGTCTTAGTATTAAAATATTGAATTGAGCGATGAAGCTGTGCGAGTGTGTTAGATACTGACTGCTGGGTCTTGGGCTCTGGTAGCCTAAGTGTACTAGTGTTGCCCTGGTCTTGGGCCTTCCAGCTCTGGTGAGCACTGAGCACTGAGCAGTCACTGAGCACTGTGCCCTGTGTCTGTGATTAATTGTCTGTCTTTTATCAAGAACACATCTGTCAAGTTGTCAGCTGTGAAGTCTAACGGTTAGAACCTTCTGTTGCCTACGTTTAGCTTTGCAATGCGATTAAGAGTGGTGTTAAGCAGTATGGTACTGACTCCTACCCTACAGTGCTACTACAACATTCACCTAAGTAGTTGGTGCTCATCAGTCATTTCTCACTCACGGTCCTCCGACTCCACACACCACACTCACAGACCTGCCAACTGATCGATGTCGCTGTCCAGGGTGAGGCATAACCCTGCATATCTAAAAAAGACATTTTACGGTAGATGGCATCTTTCCTGCAGACATTTACGGTTAAATAAGAAAATGGGGCCCAAAATCCAATTCCGGCCTGTTATCTACAGAGGATTGGTATTTTACTCACCAGGGTATACCAAGTTAGTGCTACCAAGTCCAACGAAACAGGAAAGGTGTAAACCTTAAGAGTTAAAGTTAAAGCTGGATTGTCTGCTAGTAAAGTTCTGAAGACCAATTTGGTTGCAATATTTTTTTATGTGTCTATGTCACTTCAGTTTTCGGAATCTTGACGTCTTATAGTAATTTGCAGCCCAGAGGGCGAAGCTAATTGTTGCATATAAAACTTCAGCTCCTAGAATAGAAGGAGATCATCATTTGCATGGGTTCTTGACTCCAAATAGAAACCTGGGTGCAGAGTTTCAAAGTGTGAAGTGTGAACTTTAAAGGGAATCAGCCAAGGTAATATTGTTGATTTCTATCTACCATTAAGAAAAATCTAAGACATACTGAGTGTGAACTGTGAGGGTGCATGGTAGCACTATCGTAGATTTTGCGTCAAACATCACTCAAGCAGCAGGGAATATACGTTTGGTGATATTGGTTTTATCTATTGCAGCTGGAACTTCGCGTGCAACGCTGACAATTCCATGTCAAATTTGTCTTGAAAGTGTCAGGACTCATGCGCCATGAGCTACTGGTCTCCGGTCTCTGACTTTCAGTTAAAGTAGTTTGATGTGGATATGCCAGTCTACTTCGAAAATCGCATATACCCTTTCGTGCATTCTGACAGCAGACTGTACTGCAGCCTACAAGAAAATTTGAGTGACTAACGGATAATCCTCGCACCTCGGCTATACTCAACTTCTTTCAAAGCGTATCTATAAAAGGAATTTGCAAAAGTTGCTGGTTTGCGCATGGTGTAAATCCATTTTGCCTCTTACAGACCAATAATACTTGATTGTTGATAAATATACTATAATTTTTGTATGTATTCGCATGCAGCTGCACTCTATTGTTCCTGCTAGTCAAAAATTTCGACCTCGTCATATCACACATATTTGAGAACCTTAAACCTTCTTTTAGGCCTTTAAGCTTATATGGATGTCCTGGAGGGAATATACTAACTTCAACTTGCACCACACGTGTCCATGCCTCACTTGAGCAGACCGATTGATATAAACCGGACAAAAGACAATATTCTTATTGGCATTAGCCTTATCGTTCGATATTAATATGGAACCATAGTAACTTGGCAGTTGGCACACCCATAAATTTCAAAAAAAAAAAAAAAAAAAAAGGTAAACAACGGCAAATTATATAGGTGTACAATAGAAGGGTTTGGTTCATACTGTTTGTAGCATCAAGTAATTAATATGCAATATGTATATCAATCGACTCATTTAGACCTGCAGTTTCTAATAAACATAAAAGCTACTGAAAACAACGAACTTTTTAAAATTTATTAAATACATAGGTGACATTGGATCTTTCAATGATTTGTTTTTTTATTTTTAGTTAGTCTAGCATTTTTGTTTTATTATAATAATAATTAATTATAAAGCTCTAAAAACACACCAATTTAATGAGCTAGCAGTATAAAGCAGTCTAATATTGAATAAAAGCTGTGGATGATGATTAATATTATATAATTAATCATTTTACTAGTTGTATGAATTAATCCAGCGATATTATAATGTATTTTTGATGATGATATTCGCAAGATCTACAAGATTGTCTAGCCTTATGAAATCAGCTTTAATAACTTAGCTAATTTAAGCTAAGAGACAATAATAAAATGCTTGCATATGATGAAGATGCTCTCTTTCTCTTCAACTATAACATAATTAACAGTGAAGATATAATTTTTGTTGGTCAATACACAGGACTGTTAACTTTTCATGAGGAATAGCCCTAATGTGGACTTTAAAACTGACAGCGTGCAGTACAGTTTGTGATTCAATTTTTAACTTCATACTATACTAGCAACATTTTATCAGATTGAAATCCAAGTAGACACTAGACACTAGACACTAGACATTAAATTCCCTTGTCCTCAATTTACGTCAAAAATTGCTCAGAGCCACAAAATTGTTTATAATTGTTTCATTTTTCAAAAATCAAATAATGAACAGGTAGAACAGACAGAATCTAATTTAAAACTTCTACATTAGACCAGCCAATTCGTCTGTTGAACCCACCTAGGTCTTTTTAAATTGCTTATGAATAGATGGTGGAAGAAGAACTCGGGAAAAGGCATGGTAGCCTCCATTATGCCAATGTTAAGTTCGGATACATTATTCTGTTCCTCAGTCTGTTACAAATTTTGATTATCTTAATTCTGAAGCAGATATACTTGAAGAAGTGGATAACCTCGGGGAGAGCTACGACGTTTAGAAGATTGGTTTCAATTCCTGATACACTGTTCTTAGGGACATGGGGTGTAATTGTACTTTTGCTGATGTCTTATAAATTCAATCTTGAGAATATTAATGTTTTTGCAAAGAGACTTGGAAGGATTTCATACACTTTGTTTCCTTTGGATATTTTTATTTCCATGAGACCAAACCCTTTGCCAAATATTTATTATTTAGAACTTGTTTTTTTACACAAATGGATCTCAAGGTTAGTTGTGTTGTTAGCCGTGTTGCACTCAATATCATTTACAATTATTTGGATCGAGAAGGGAACAGTAGCAAAACTCTTCAGACTTTTGAACTTTTTAGGTATTATATCAGTCTTTTTATTTGGTGTTTCATTTGTTATTTCTCTAAAACCGATAAGAAGAAGATTTTATAAAGCCTTTTTCACTACTCATTTGATAATTGCATGGGTTGGTGTTATTTTATTACAATTTCATGCTAGACCTGGCGTTGGTTTTTACACATTCATCAATGTCACTTTATTTATTGCTCAAATTATTACGAAGGTTTGGAAATCTCAAGATGTCATAATTGAGAAACTCTCCAACAATAATTCAACTTTAGAGATAGTTGAATTTCCAAACATTTGGTCATCGAAGGAATTTACTCCTGGTTCTCATTTGAGATTATCGACATCTAAAATGAATCCATTAACTTATTTATTACCAAGTCATCCTTTTACAATTGCCTCAAGACCCGAAGATCAACGGTTAAAACTGGTTATTCGCAAAAACTCACTAATACTGAAGACTGGAGAAACCCATTCAGTTTTTGGTATTTTTGCATCGTTGCATACAAACTTTTTTAGAACTGCTGATCATGTCTTATTGATTGCGGGCGGTTCCGGTATTTCGTATGTATTGGGGATATACCAAGAGCTTGTTAAAAATACTTCTGTGGGCGTCACTTTGGTATGGATTATTAGAAATAAAGACGATTTGTGGATATTAGACCATTTTAATGTCAGAGGCATTGAAATTTATATCACTGGAAGTAAGGAAAGTGATGCGATTGACGGTGATGGGCTTCCCGCACAAGAAAGCGAAAATCTTTTGAGTGCTTCAAATATAGATGATGATTTTGAGTTAGATGAACTTGACCCGTTTACAGATTCTCATGAAATTGATATTAAAACAGCCTTAAAAGAACCTAAATCAAAACACACAATTAAATATGGAAGGCCAAATCTCGATTCATACGTTGGATCTCTTAATCAATCTGATAAAGCGAACAATTGGGTCATTTCATGTGGCTCTCAAACATTGAATAAAGATATAAAGAAATGGAGCTCCCTCATAAAAGTGAGATTTCATAGTGAGATATATGAACTGTGAGTGTCTTTGGAAGATATGACGCATTTTAATCAACCGGGACATTTGTGCACCAGCATACTTATTGATAAGCTATTCATTGATTGTTTTTATTGAACACTTGTATAGGTGGAGTAAATTCAGGACAATCCTGGCGAATGACTAATCAAATAATGAGTGGATCTAGAACGCTATGGGACATCTTATAGAAACTATGAGAATAAATGACTGAGCTGAATTTCGAAATGCTGTAATACCAAACACAATACGAACATCACATGATCACAGGACATAGACGTATGAAATTCTATGTTGTTAGTGACGTAAGTGACGTTATAAATAGATGCATTAATTAATCGCACAACAGCTTATCTGACAAATACGAGAATATAGGTCCGGAAAAACTCTTAGTTGACATTTGACAAATTAAATGCCAAGTGGGCCGTGGGCCGTGGCACGGTGGCAGTGACGCTGACCACATACCTTATACCTTGCACATTTCACTAGTTCCACATTGCCAAATGGGGAGTGATGTGACAGTTGACACTGATACTCTACTAGATAGGCTGTACAAGAAGTGACTAGTGACTCAATGTCACTGAAAGTGCAGTAGACGGGGAATATATTTTTGGACAAATATATGTCCTTGTCCCTTCTTTCAAGCTCTATGAGATTCTAAAATACTACTATATATGTATGTACAGTTAGATTCTGGACCCCGACTTTGCCGCCACTGAGCTCTGACTCTGAGAGTTCTTAGATCTTAATCCTTTAGTCAGCTTCCTATTATAACAATCGTACTGGAATGGGATAAGTCATAAGTTATTTCATCACTTAGTCAACGCTCAACACAACGTACGCCTGGAGTCTGAAGTCCGGATTCATGAACACAGGCCACACAGACATGTCGTTTCTTTTACCTACCCAGTGTTTGATTTTATGGGCATAGTACTGCGCAAATTATGTTTTGTACATATTACATTGTGGGAAAACGTTTTTTTAATGCCATCTCTATATGCCCAAATCTCAATCAGTTATATATCTGAAGTATCCACATCTTGTATCAATAGTTACCTGTATGTATTAAACTTAATTCTATTTTACCTCACTGGCATTGCTGCCCGCTATATATTTAGATCAATCTAAAAATGAGAAAAGTGCACGCTTGTTTGGAAAGATACGTACATCACATCCAGGTTTACAACTCACAAGATATATCTTTTAATCTTTCTTACTACTAGTTATTAATAATGGGAATTGAAACTGAATATATCAAGAGATCAACGTTTCCTCAATCAATGAGGGAATAATTCCAGCAATTAACAAAAATAATACTACTTATGGACGTTGAGAGTTGATAATATTTATCCTGTCATGATGAGGTCGCTGTTAAAATTATCGGTACTAGAAGATCAGTAATAACTATACAATCTAATTAATTAATAGAAAGAATTCACTACGAACGTGTCTGTTAGTGTATATTAATGCAATCTTAAAACTTTCTTTCTGCAAAGGAAATAGGGTAACTACAACTTCAGGGCTCAGCAAAAATATGTGACAGATTATAGATTACATGTACAAATTACAAACCCATTCAAGGCCAAAAGTTGCAAATTCCTTAAATCAGGTCATTTTGCAGTAGTTGTTTTCTGCTATTCATAATGCCGGCAATACCTCCTTCTTCTGCACCAATTGACGGTCACAGCATCACCAAATTTTTGAACAAACTTAGTGGTCAGCCTCAGAGTTATGCACTTAAAGCCAACTACACTTTTGGAAGAACACTTGGTGCTGGGTCCTTTGGTTTGGTCAGACAGGCCAGAAATAATACCACAAAAGAAGATGTTGCTGTGAAGATCGTTTTGAAGAAAGTTCTGAGAGGGAATGAGAAAGCCTTTTATGAAGAGTTATCATTATTACAAAAATGTCATCATCCAAACATCGTTGGCTTCAGAGATTGGTTTGAGTCTAAGGACAAATTTTATATTGTCACTCAATTAGCTACAGGGGGTGAATTGTTTGATCGCATTGTATCTGAAGGTAAATTCACTGAAAAAGATGCAACTAATGTGATAAGACAAGTATTAGGTGCTGTTGATTATCTACATAATGAGTTAAACATCGTTCATAGAGATCTGAAACCAGAAAATCTTCTTTATATTTCCAGCGAGGTAAATTCGCAGTTAGTCCTAGCAGATTTCGGTATTGCCAAGGAGTTATTGACCCCAGATCAAGTTCTTACTTCTGCGGCTGGTAGTTTAGGTTATTGTGCTCCAGAGGTCCTGACTGGTGCTGGACACGGAAAACCTTGTGACATTTGGTCATTAGGGGTAATAACATATACATTACTTGCTGGGTACTCCCCTTTTAAAGCGGAAAACGTGAATGATTTTCTTCAAGAGGTACAGGATAACCACCCGGTGGTTTTCCATAGAGATCATTGGAAAAATATTTCAGAAAGTGCTAAAGATTTCATCTTTAAGGCTGTCACTGTTAATCAGAAACAGAGAGCTACTTCTAAAGAGCTATTGGTGCATGAGTGGCTCATTGGAGATGCCGACAAGTTCGTGAACCAAGATCTAACACCACAAATTAAGAAATTCAACGCAAGACAGAAATTCAAACAGGCAGTTGAAATTGTGAAGTTGAACAACAGAATTGCGAAATTACGAGAATTAGAGCTAGGTGCAAACGGGAAGGCCGAAGATTCTGATTTTGCTCTTGTTGAAAGTCCAACCACAAATTCAGAAAAATCCTTTGATCTGTCGAGCATTGCTACTGCACTACAGTCCAGAAGCTCAACGAAGTCTGACTTAAATGCAAATCTATTCCATCAAGTTGTTAGGGCTGCCACAGTGAATAAGGAAAAAGTCTTGAACTATGATGGAAGTGAAAAAGAGCCCAAGAATGACAGAGATAAGAAGTAAGTCAGCTTCATAGATATTTTGATATTTTTATTTATCTCCTTTGTACTATATGCGATTTCCAACATTAATTTGATACTTGACTACTAAAGATGTAGCAGCTTAGTGAAAACAATAAGGGTGCTAGACAATCCTTTTATTCTCCATACTCACTGAAAAGTTAATCACGTGATTAAGTGAAATAGGACAAAAGGGTAACAGCCTAAATTTGAGCCAATAGCTGCTTCACTAGCTCAGTCGGTAGAGCGTCAGTCTCATAATCTGAAGGTCGACAGTTCGAACCTGCCGTGGAGCATTTTTTGATTTCTAATTGTTTGTTGCGTAGTTCATTATCACACATAAAGTCCCTCTCTGAATCATACTAATACATGAAGAACTCTTCTTTATATATATACAATCATATAAGAGTGATTAGCTAAATTATTAGCTAAATGTGCAAGTGAACGAATTATAGTTATATGTATGCTAATCATGTATTGTATTTCATTCTTTTAAATTGGAAAAAACATAAAAAGCACTCAGCGAACTTCATAGACATTGAATGTGAGTTATTCTGCAATTAATCTTCGAAGATGCTGCATACTTAGAGTAGGAGTACCTTTAGATAAAATCCCTTCATTCAATAGTGTTGAGTGGAGCTGCAAGTTGTGACACAAATGTATCTTGTATCACAAGTTTACACAAAGTCGCCCAAATTTTGTGCACACTGATAAATCTTGAGCGAGCACAGAACAAACGTTGGTGATTTCTATAGAGCACAATGCATAGTATAAACTCTAAGAGAATCTCTGTCATACCATCATTTATTGGAAACTCTAAACATGTTATCACTTGATAAGATATTGATATTATGCTTTTTTTCATATACCGCTGTTGCAACACCTCCTGCTTGTTTTCTTTCATGTGTTCAGGTTATTGCAAAATGGTGTGATGATTCTCATTCAGATTTCCGTTGTATTTGTGACAATAGTCCATCCTTGGTTGGTTGCTTGGTGGATATTTGTCCCTTTGGAACTTACTTCAGCGCAAGAGATCATTTTTGGGGTACATGCTTGGAAAGATTGAGCGATGATTCGAATGTTTTGGATGAGAACTCTGGTGAAGTTGAGTATCTTGATTACTACGCTGATGATGACGATGATGAGGAACTTCAAGCGGACAACGAATATCGATATAGTGATGACATTGACTATGATGATGGCGAAGACGATGATGGTGATTACGAAGACGAAGATGAACCATATATTAATTTAGAAGAGGACACAGACGCCGAAGAAGAGGGAGATTTTGAAGAAATGGATTATGAGGATGGATATGTATATGAAGAAGATACCGTTCTAGAAGACAATGAAGACATTCTCAATTCGACATTTCCTCTGCCTAAGGGTGATTCTAGAGACAGCGGTGTGGTTGAAGTTGGTTCACTAGCTGATAGGAGGCCTAACTCATAGAATTGATGGTGAGCTTCATAATATGATAGTTGCGAACTCTCCGAGCTTGAATACTCTGGTTCGTCTCAAGGAGACCTTACAGAGTGATGTACATGCAGGCACATCAAACCGCGATACTTTTAAGGCCAAGGAAGAATCATCATCTATTTATACAGGTGGAGAAAATCCTGTACATAGCAAAGAAAATGCCATTGTTAACGATGAAGCAACTGCAACAGAGCAATTAGGCAACACAGATGGAGGCAAATGTAACGATGAAGACTTTACTTCCAATAATGATGGGACTGATGATACCGGTAACGAACAATTGGCAGTCAGTGATGCTGATAATGAGGACAATAAAAGATACGGCCATATGCTAACTGATCTCCAAAATCCTGATAAAAAGGGGACAGATCTAGATGATGGGGTGATAGAGATTCATGGGTCCGAGAAACATGTTCCTGAATATACAAAGGGTAGGGTTTTATCTGGGTCAGAATCAGCGTTAGCTAGAGAACCCACTTCTAACGTTAAACAAGAGCAACATAGTCCTTTTAGTTTCACGGGAAGCAAAATGTCACACTCCAGACCTTTTACTTCATTCAAAAAGTTTTTACAAGAGTTTGATCGAGAAGTGAAGGTTATTAGTACTACAGATACTACATCCAGTGCCGATAATATGGAGAGATCCTCAGAAGCACAAGTTAGTAGCCAAAGAATAGCAAAGAACTCACCAGCATCAGTTCCATCCAAAATGAGTGATTATCCTTTACCTTCTAAAAAAGTGAAAAAGTTGTAGGCAACGTTGAAACTGTTGCCAAAAAGCTGGTAAAACACGCAAAGAAGAAAACCAAATTTCATCAGGTTGATATGATGTACAATTATTGAACCAAATGCTTTTATCTCTGAGCTAGTTTAATGGATGCTTAATGCTCTTTGCTTAATTGTAGAACCAAATAGTGTCACTTTGGCACAAGTGTCTCATCAGCGTTTGTGCGCGTAGCAATTTTTTTTTTTTTTTTTTCGTTTTCGCGAGAAAATTTTGCCATCAAAAAATATCATAACCAACAGAATGGTTAAGTTCCCCTTGTTCACACAACAACAAACGGAGTTGCAAATTGACAATGGATCAGCAGACAGCAGAGGTTATTACAATCGCCATTGAGCAACAGAAGCAGAAACAGAGCGAAGAGGGTCACAAGGAGGAACGTGATAAGCATACCTCTGACTCCGAAGCTTCACATTCACAACAACTATCCAAGGACACTGATGTTGCTCCAACAAATGATGAAGAGATCCAACAGTTAGCGCAGCAAGTTCGTTCAAGTGGTAATAAGGAGTTGTTTGAGCTGTTACGGGAACCTACAGCTGCACAAATCAAAAAGCAAGGAGAGAGAGATGACGGGACTGCAGACAAGCATTTTCAACTTGACCCATCATTGAATGGAACTAATGGTTTGGTTCCTGATATTTCCGGTCCGAATTTAACACATGGTGAAGTTACTGATGACAATGGTAGTGATGGAAGGGCCAGCTGTTCAAGATGTAAAAAGGACTTCTCTGTTGACTTGGGTGGTAGGGTTTACAGATTGTGCCCTCATTGTCGAGAACTCCAAAGACAAAGATCCAGAAGATGGCAGTACAAGAACAAACAAAAAGATAGTACTTGTAGAAGATGTGGTACTTCAATGGAATCTGAGGACTCAAAATATGTTCTGTGTGCTCCTTGCCGACTAAGCTTGAGAACAAGAAAAGCCAATAGACATCAAGATGGAAAATGTGTTCATTGTTCTGGTCCCAATGACTCTAATCAATATAAGGTGTGTACGAGATGCAGAGACAATGACAAACAGAGAAGATTGAAACTGGAAGGAGAAGGAAGATGTAATCGTTGTGCTACTCAACTGGGCTCAATTGATGCTAACCACAAAGTTTGTTATGAATGCAGAACTAAAAAGAAGAGATTTGTCAAAGGCACCACGGATGCAGCTACAGCAGCAGCAGCTGCTGCTGCTCATAGAGCAGTCCAGCCAATACATGCCTCTGTCCTCAGTCAAGGCCAAACAGTATCTGAAGCCACTGACGAAAGCTATCAACAGCAAGTTGCACAGCAGTTAGAAGCTAATTTATTCGCGTCCAGAGATCAAACAGAAGGTGACGAGTCTGCACCTGCAAATGATGTGTCAGCTGCCACAGAAGTGTAATGTTGTTTGGTAGCTGTACCTGTATTTTTGTAAATTATTTATGTGTGTTTAAGTTCAATGGAGAAATGTATTATTATTTACACAAGCAGTATAAGTATCAGTACACAAAACAATCTGTATTAAAAATTTACTTAGAGTTTAGTTCAAGATAGCGACAGCAACACTTTGGAAATCATCATGAGAGATACTAACCTTAACAGAAGCATTTGGAGAAGCTTTCAAAGCGTCACCATGTAAGGTAACAACTGGAGCACCATTGGAATCACGAGTAATTTCAATATCTTTCAATTGGGCACCAGCACCTTTGGATTCAACACCCAACGCTTTGAAGACAGCTTCTTTAGCAGACCAGGTTCCTGCAAATGATGATTGAGGATGTGGAGCTGCTTTACAGTAGTTTATTTCTGCGGCAGTAAAGTTGCGTTCAACAAAAGTATCATTTTCAATGTTGATAGAGGAGATCAATTCAACATCCACACCAACATTCTTCGCGCCAGTGTCAGCACTTAACGATTGCAAAAGTTTGGAGGTTTCCTTAGATGTTTTGGAAATGTAAGTTGAACCATTTTGAATATCCTTAGAAGAAAACTCTAAATCACCCTTTTTAGTACGGGAAACCCTAGCTAATGGATCCAAGTAAACTGGATTCTGCAATTCATCAGAATATGGTGCATGTTCCTTAGCTTGGAATAGAGAGTTGTTGATGAAAGACTTATGGAAGTGTGAGTAAGCTTTGTTGTGTCTTTCATTGAATTTAGCAGCATAAGCTTCATATTCTTCTCTAGAAAGAACACCAAACAAGTAATCACTGTTGATGGCAATGGCCATAGCACCTTTTTGACCGAAACCAAATGATGTAACAGTAGCAGCTTTGACACCATCGGTTCTAATTGATTTGGATGGGAACAATAAATACTCAAATTGTTCTAATTCCTTATCAACATTATCAGCATTTCTATTACCTGGAACAATACCACTGTTCAAGATTTGTAAGACACCGTTGAACATCCAGGCACCTGCAGCACCCTTTGGATGACCTGTTAAGTATTTTTGGAAAACACCTAATGCTGGGTTACCTTCGCTTCTACCCAAGTGTTCAAACATCTTGTTCAAAGTAGCAGATTCATTCTTATCATTGGCTTTGGTAGAAGTACCATGGAAAGAACAAACATTGATGTCATCAACAGTCAAACCAAATGTAGCCAAAGCACCACGAATTGGAGAAATTCTTGGATTTGACAGATGGAAGAAATTACCATAATAATCTTTAGCTTGATTGATTTGTTTTTGAGCCTCTTCTTGAATTTCGTGAACTCTTTCAGTAACAAAAGATTCTTGTTCTTCAGCTGGATATGATTTAGCATCTTCTTGCAAAAATTCATATTCTGAATCAATCCAGGATTTAACTTCTTTGACTCTTCTTTCAACTTGACGTCTTCTGTAAGAGATATCCAACAGAGAAGTGTCGTGTTTCAAGTCACCATGATGTTCACGAGCAGTAGTCAAAATACCTTTACCAGGAGCTGGAACTGATCGACCAATTTTATCAGTGGCTGTGGCAGTTAATCCGATAACACCATAGATTGGAACACCCATTTCCAAAGCTAATTTAGCATTCATAATAATCTGGATACCAGAACCTTGAGATTCCATGAAACCATTTCTAGTTGAAGTGGTTGGTCTAGACATTTCAGATGGGGAACGACCGTTTTCAAATTCATCTAATGAGTTGGAGGTAGCATTCATGTTACCAAATTCATAAGAACCTTCTTCTTGGAAGTCATCATAACCACCAACAATACAGACCTTAGCTTTACCAGCAATAATGGTTTCATAACCAATTTCGACAGATTCAACAGCTGTAGCACAGGCACCGACTGGAGTCTTGATTGGACCAGAAGAAGACAATAACAACATATTAACCCAAGCAGACATAGTGTTGATGAAGGATTCTTGTAAAATATCGTTTTGAACTGGATTATCTTTGAAACGATCTTTGAACATACCACGTAAGGCAGAAACACCACCCATACCAGAACCAGAACAGTTACCCAATTCAGAAACATGGATGTATTTGTATAACTCGTATGGATCTTTGATACCAGCTGAGATGAAAGCTTCGACAGTAGCAACCAAAACGAACAAAGTAATTGGATCAACCTGAGAAATAGTGTCTTCAGAGATACCATAACGTCTAGCATCCCAACCAGTTGGAATTTGACCAGCAACAAGACGATCAAATTTCAAAGCTTTTGGAATGTATAATGAGGCACCCTTCAATAATTTAACAGTGTATTCACCAGATTCTGGATCTTCTTGGATTTCCACTTTATCACCATGCTCCAACTTGAAATGTTCCGCAGTTTCTTTGGAAGCTTGGAATTCAGCTAAATCTTCTTCAATCACAACTTCTTGGATGAATTGTTTCTTTTCTGGGTTGTAACCGTTGAATAATTCAGGTTCAATTAATCTGATACCACAGTGATCTAAGATATGGGCCTCATACTTAGATTTGACTTCTTTATCTTCAACAGGTTCATTGGTTTTAGCATCAACCCAACCAGTGTATGGTCTACCTTTCAAGTTACCATTGTGGTATTTGATTAAACCCATAATCCAAGCAATTTCGATACAACCTTCCAAAGAAAATTCACCAAATGCTTCCATTTCCCAACGAGTTCTTGAAGAACCCCATGGACCAACTTCAGAGAAACCTGTAACAACAACAAGATTTTCCAAATTTAATAAACCTTCTAAGTCTGGAGCAGCTTTCTTGATTTCATCATAAGATTTTAATGTTGGGAAGTCAAATTTCATGTTAGCTCTTGGGTTAATAGCAGTTTTGGTGAATGGAGCATCAGCGTTAGAACCATTGACAACTTTATGTTCTAGAGCAGTTTCTATAGACACCGCTTTTCTGATATCAGAAGATTCAAGAATGTCTTTTCTCAATTCGTTGGTACGTTCTTTCAACTGAGTGATGAATTGCAAACCACCGTTCAAGTCAGCCCAAACAGGAGATTTTTGGCATAATTCCGTGATTTCTGGAGATAACAGACCTAACAAGTTGAAACCCATTTCAGATTGTGAGAAAGTTCTGACACCTAATTTTTCAATACCTTCAGAAATGATGTTATTAGCACTCATCAAACCGGTACCTCTGGTCCAACCTATAACAGCACCACAGATAGTCAATTGGTTAGCCCAACCCTCTGAGTGCCATCTGTTGAACAAAGTTTCAAGTGATAGTTTTGATTCAGAGTACAAACCATCAGAACCGAAAGTACCATGGTTTGGAGATAATGGAAGAATAACCTGAGCTGGTCTGGTTTCAATACCTCTTTCAGCTTTATGGTCTTTAACAGAACCCAAAATTCTTAGTAAGTTGGTTAACATAATACGGTGTGCCAACTCAGATTTGGAGTCAATAGCGTTCAATTCGATACCATTTTCTGGAATAGCAGCAAATGGAATAATAGCGTCCAAATCCCATCCTAAACCTCCATTCTTAACATCGTCATAGATGTAAGAGGTCAAAGCTTGCACATCTTGTTTAGAACCTTGGTTAAATGGAACAACAACTAAGGAAGAACCTTTGGCACCATATTTAGCATATAATTGTTGGTAAAATTCAGTGACCTTCTTGGTGAATCTTGAGGTAGTAACAATGACGTTTGCACCACCTTGGATTAAACCTTTCAAGACTTCTGCACCGATGGATCCAGCACCAGCACCAGTAACAAGAACGTATTTACCCTTGAACGAAACACCATTGACGGCTGCTTGTTCTAGACCATCTAAGTAAGCAGAGGTCAAGTTACGATCATAAGCCCAGGTATCATCCGGTAATCTCTTCTTCAAGTGCAAGAATGGTATAGTTTCAGGAGGGATCAACTTAGAAACAGGATTAGAAATTGATGAGTTCGTTGGTAAGGAAGCTACTTCTTTAGTGGAGTCTGAATCCAAATTGTCATCATTAGAACCAGCTATAGTAGTGTTCTTGTTGATTTCGATTTCCTTGGAGGTTTCCAAGAATTTAATTAATTCACCATACAACTTTTCGAACTCAACCTTAGTGTCCTTTGATAACTCAGCTTGTTTTGAAATAGCTTTGTAAGCCTTAGTTAGATCTTGAGCAATAGTTGGTTGAGTGGATTTGGTGACGACGGAACCTTGTGACATTTCAAAAACATATTGTTGGAATTTACGAACATTTTCTCTTGGCTCTTCAGAATATTTGATGTTACCTTTGTGATCAACAGTAGTCTTTGGACCCAGTGGGAAGGATATATCCTTATACACTGGATCTAAATCTAGAACTTGCTTACAGTTTTCAATTAATTGGTTACCCAATTCTTTGGCCAAAGCATAGTTTTCACCTTTAGACTCATCAGCACCTTTAATATGATATTCCATGAATTTAATCAAAGTAGTATTGGAACGATTCATGATGTTGATAGCCTCAGAAACTAATTCTCTATCAACTCTCTTCAACAGACCGTGAATGATTTCAAAGTATAGAATTAGCAAAGATTGTCTAGACCAATTCCATGAGGAATCGTACACTCTAGCTTTCTTTCTAGAGAAGGAAGTTGAAATACCGTCAATGAAAGTATCACCTAATTCATTGGTCAAGAAATCCAATTGATCTTGTAGAGATTGCAAGTTTCCTTTCTGGATATCAGCAGCTTTGTTGCCTTTGTTCAAATCTAATTTCAAGTATCTAGCTAAAACTTGTAATTGTTGACGAGCAAGAACTTTATTATCTTTTGTCAATTCTTCAAAAGCAGCAGCGTCAATAGTAGCACCACCAGCACCTCCGGCGGAACCACCTGAAGATGCAGCCGCAGCTAACGAGATATTGGCGATTGAAGCGTATTTCTGGGCAACAGTGTCCAAGAACGCTTTAGCATCACCCTCATTACCTAAACGAGCAGCTGGCTCTTGAGTCAAGGCAATCAAAAGGACAGAGTCTTGTCTTCCAGCACCTAAACCCCAACGAGACTGCAAATATTTTCTTGCAGTGGAGACACTGAAACCACCCGGCATTTTAGAGGAAATCAATCTAGCAATCAAAGAAGAGGATTGCTTACCTAGGGCACCGCCGAAGGTTTCCTGGAATTGCTCAGCTAATTCTTCTAGTGGAGTTTCTTCAGGTTTTTCTGGTGTTGCACCAAACTCCTTACCTAAATCACCCAAAATTTCATTTTGAACAGTAGATTTACCATTGACCAGGTCTTTGATAGCTTTAGAAAGAGGGATTTGATCCATTGGTTTCTTCAATTTTTGTGCAACCAAAACGTGTAGAATCAAACCAGCTTTGACAGGTTCGTCTGGGATCTCAGCAACAGGGCCTGAAGGAGCAGCAGCGGGAGCAGAAGGGGCATCGGGAGCAGTAGTTGGGGCAGCAGAACTAGTTGATGGAGCAGAAGGAGCAGAGGCTGGCGGCTCAGTTGATCCAGAAGCAGCAGAAGCAGCGGCAGCAGCAGCTTCCAATTCAGCAGGGTCTGGAGTGTAGTAAATTTCCTTAGCATCTTTAGCGTAACATAAAACTTGTCTTTGCAAGGATAGAGCTGCATCATAAGACTCATACTTAGCCTTAATAGTTCTAGTAGCCATACCGGCTAGAGTAGGAGAAGGACCAATTTCAACAACTCTTTCAGTATTGTAGTCTTTCAAAAAGACATCTTGAGTTTCGATCCATCTCACAGGGGAAGCGAATTGATAAGCCAAAAGCTCAGTCAATAGCACATGTGCCAATTCTTGTTCAACTTCAGGACGCATAATTGTTCTGATGACGTTGATCAATGTGTTTGACTTCGATTTGAGTTAAAGGAGAATTAAAGAGAAATCTACCTCTTTTAATATTTTTTACTCAAAACTTAGCTTTTGTTGACTTGTTGGGAAATGTTGCGCCTACCGATGAGTTTTTCTTTGGGCTTTAAAAAAATTCGCGAAGTTCTCGCTCAAACGCCAAAACTTCTAAAAAAGCTCAATTGAATGTTTACGCGTCACTGCTCAAACAGTAAAGAGACGCCATCAAACTAATAACTAAAAACCCTTGCGATGCATATCAAAAGGATAGTGATTCAGGGATTCAAGACGTACAAGAACACAACCGTGATTGACGACATCTCCCCTGGACACAATGTTGTTGTTGGCCGTAATGGTTCTGGTAAATCAAACTTCTTCGCTGCTATCCGGTTTGTGTTGAGTGATCAATACACAAGAATGTCCAAGGAAGAAAGACAAGGATTGATCCACGAAGGATCTGGTACAGTTTTATCTGCTTATGTTGAGATCGTGTTTGATAATTCTGAGCAGAGATTTCCTACAGGTAAAGAAGAAGTTGTTATTCGCAGAACCATTGGGTTGAAGAAAGATGATTACTCATTAGACCAGAAATCATCCACCAGACAGGACATAATGCAATTGCTGGAGAGTGCCGGGTTCTCAAAATCTAATCCGTACTATATTGTGCCTCAAGGTCGTATAACATCCTTAACAAATGCTAGGGATTCTGAGAGATTGAGCTTGCTTAAAGAAGTGGCTGGTGCTAAAGTTTTCGAGAATAAACTGAAAGAATCCCAAAATGAGATGAAGAAAACAAAAACACAACAAGGAAAGATTGATGAAATGCTGGAGTTTATTCAGGAAAGACTTTCTGATCTTGATTCTGAGAAGGACGAGTTGAAATTGTTTCAAAATCTTGAAAAGAACAAAAAAGTGTATGAGTTTATTTTATACGACCGTGAATTAAATGAAATATCAAATGCCATTGAAGAAATAGATAGTGAATATCAAACTGCTCTTCATGATTCACATAAATTCTTTGATGATCTTGAACAAAGAGAAATTTTGACGAAGGAATTGACTACGAATATTGAGAACAGCAAACGTGACCTGAAGATTTTGACAATTGATGAGAATCAGTACTCTAGCTCATTGGATCAGATCTCAAAGGAAGTATTTGAGAAACGTGCCATTCTGAACGAAATAAGAGAGAGCTTTGAGAATAACCAGTCAACTCTACAAGAAAATCAAGAAACTCTAGCCCAACTTGAGCTGAAACTGTCTGAAACAGAAGCAGTATTAAGTGCCAAAAAGCCTCATTTAGATGAAATTAGATCCAATGAGAAGGTCTTAAGATCAGAAATTGACGGCTTGAAGACTGAGCAAAGACAATTACTAGAGAAGCAGGGCCGTTTCTCCAAGTTCTCCTCAAGATCTGAAAGAGATCAATGGATCGAAGGCCAAATTGATGTTGTGAGATCTCAGATATCAAAGAGTTCTGAAGAGGAAGCAACGTTGGTTTTACAGATAAAGGAAGCTAAAGAGAAACTTATTAAAATCAATGAAGAAGTTGATGATATACAAGATTATGTCAACGGTCCAACGGCTCAATCAGAGATTAGTGACTTGGAAAGTCAGATAGACTCACTAAGAAGACTAGCCAACGCTGCAGTGGATGCCCGAAAAGGTTTATGGAGGGAAGATAACTACCATCAGAATATTTTGAGATCACTGGATGAGGAAGTTCGTCAAGCTGAAAGAGATGTAAATCAAACCATGGATAGGCAGCAGAGCTCAGGTTTGGAAGCTGTGAAAAGAATCACTGATAAGTTAGGATTGAGCGGTGTTTATGGCCCGCTCGGTGAACTTATTCAAGTTAGTCAGAAATACAGAGTTGCTGTGGAGGTTGTTGGAGGTAATTCGTTGTTTCATGTTGTTACCGAAACCGATGAAGTTGCCTCTACGTTAATGGAGGAGCTTATTCGTGAAAGGGCTGGCCGTGTCACATTCATTCCGTTAAATAGAATTCACCCTAAAGACTCAATTTATCCTGACTCTAACGACTGTGTTCCATTGATTAAAAAGATTGGTTTTGATTCTAAAATCCAAGATGCCGTCAAACAAGTGTTTGGTAAAAGTATTGTTACTGTAAACTTGGAGAGAGGGTATGAACTTTCAAGGGAGTTCAAACTTAGTGCTATCACGTTAGATGGTGATAAAGCTGACAGAAAAGGTGTTTTGACAGGTGGTTATCACGACTATAAAAGATCAAGGTTAGAATCCATGAAAACTAAACGTGATAAATATAAGGCTGTACAGGAGCAGGAGAAACTTTTGATCAAAATCAAGAACGGAATTGCTCAGAAAGATAACGAAATCAACCGAATTTATAATGAAACCTCAAAATTGACAACTGAATTGGAAAATCTATTATCAAGCAAAACTCCATTGAAAGCAAAACTAAGTGGTTTACTAGATGAGAAGTTCAGGTTACAGGAAAACTCCAAGCTTGCTGAGAATCAAGTAAGCTATATAAGAAGATCAATTGAGAAGAACCAAAAGAAGGTTGTCGAGCTAACAAATGAGTTGAATACAGATTTCAAAGAAGGTTTAAGTGAGGAAGAGAAGGATGCTCTGAGATCAGCTTCCTCCAATTTACTAAGTCTAGAGAATGAGCTCAATGAGGTAGTCAATAAATTGTTCGTAGAGGAGGCTGATTATGCGAATCTTGAAAGTGAGATGAATGAGAAACTAAAGCCACGTTTACATGAGTTGTTGAAATTACAATCGTCAACAAACCAACCCCATATAGATGCCAAAATACAGCAGATCTCTCTTGAACTCGAATCCTTAGAAGAATCAAAAGATGAAATAGAAACTAAATTGAACGAAGTCAATGCCAAAGTGAGCTCCAAAAGAGCTGATCTCAAAAAATTAGAGGATTCATTGATAAAGGCTGATAATCAACAGCGCAAACTTGTGGAAACTTTAGAAAGATATCAGAGTAACTCAGAGAAATATCTATCGAAGAAATCTCTGTTGACAAAAAGAAGAGATGAAACTCAGAAGAAAATCAGAGAGCTTGGTGCATTACCGGAGGAAGCTTTTGATGAAAGCACTGATATATCGTCCACTGATCTATTAAAGAAGTTGACTGAAGTATCTAAAGGATTGGAAAAGTTCAATCATGTGAATCGGAAAGCTTTAGAACAATATTTGAATTTCACAAAACAAAGAGATGGGTTGGTGACTCGCCGTAAAGAACTGGACAAATCTGAAGAGTCCATCCTGGAGCTGATAAGTGTGTTAGAATCCAGAAAGGATAATGCCATTCAAAAGACTTTCTCCCTGGTATCTGCTGCTTTCACTGAAGTTTTTGAGAAACTGGCTCCTAAAGGTACCGGAAAATTAATAATGCAAAAGGCTCAAGAGGAATCTCAACAGATGATTTTGGATGAACATGACGATGTTGAGGAGCTAGGTGATGATTCTGGAGTTGATGGATACTCTGGTGTTTCAATTGAGGTCTCATTTAACTCTAAAAATGATGAGCAACAACGTATTGAACAGTTATCAGGTGGTCAAAAATCATTATGTGCTATTGCTTTGATCCTTGCTATTCAAAAAGCTGATCCTGCCCCATTTTACCTATTTGATGAAATCGATGCAAATCTTGATACCCAATACAGAACAGCAGTGGCTAGTTTGATTCATGAATTAAGTGGGAAAGCTCAGTTTATTTGCACGACGTTCAGGCCTGAAATGTTACAAGTGGCTAATAAGTTCTTTGGCGTTATGTACAACAATAAGATAAGTACAGTGAGTGAAATTGGAAGAAAAGATGCTTTGGGTTTTGTCGAGAATCAACTGCAGCAGCTTCATTGAGTCTCTTTCTTTCGCTATCTTTCTGTGATATTCAATATGATGTTATGATGATTGGTTTACAAATGTAATGTATTCTAAATTTTATAGACAGGTGTTTGATATTAATGAGGGTGGAAAAACCTTTTATCAAACTATATAATACATCCAGATTCGACGATGTCTATTTTTTTTTCGAGTCTTTGACCAAGTCTTTGAAAGCACTACTCACTCGTGAGCTTTTAGCTGGTCCGATTGCATTCTTAGCAGATTTCACATTCAGATATTTTCTTCCTTGTTCTTCATTGCTGTCACTATCACTATCACTATCACTATCACCGTCATCGTCACTGGAGTTACTTTCGCTTGAGCTAGCATTACTGGAATCTTCAGAAGAGCTTTCCTCACTTGAGCTTTCTTCCTCACTACTGGAAACAGGCTTTGGGTCGGTTTTCTTTAGTGCAACCTTAGGAGTTCTTTCAGCTCTTGGGGTTAGCGAATCGGTGACCTCAGGAACACCTCTCGAAACCAAGTCGGATAATGAGCTCAGTGATTTACGAGAGCTAGCAGGTCTCGAAAGAGATGGTAGACGACCACTAACAGGGGGAGCTGTAACATTTTTCGTAGGCGTGGAAGGCTGTTGAGGAGTCTTTTCGTCTCCTTTGTCATCGTTCTTGATTGCCTCAGAGATCTTATTGGCTGCAATGAATTTTCTCAAATGTTCTTGCTTGGGAGTAGGCTTGGGAGTAGGCTTAGAGATAGTTTTTGGAGTATTGACTATACGTGGGTGCTTTTTCGCTGATTTAACTTCAATTTCAGACTCTGAATCAGAGTCCGAGCTAGAGGTGGACTGGGAGTCAGAATCAGAACCAGAATCAGACCCAGAATCAGACCCAGACCCAGACCCAGACCCAGAACTGGAGCTAGAGCTGGAATCATCAGAGTCGCTTTCACTCTCACTCTCAGAGCTTTCCTCGGCCTTCTTTTTACTCTGACCATCAGGAGACGAAGGTTTGATAGACTCTGTCTTTGGTGAAGGCACAATAGAGATGCTAACCTTGGATTTAGATTCACTAGCACCTGTATTAGCCATTTGCTGTCTCTTCTTCTCAAGCTCTCTCTTAGCAGCTTGAACAAGCTGTTCTGTCATGCTTGTTCTTACGATTTTTTCAGTTGCACTAACCTTTTTCTCTGCTGCAGCTTTAGTAGATGGAGTCTGAGGTTTTTCATTTTTCTTCGCAGAGGGTTTCTCAAGTGTTTTGGCGACCGGCGTTTCAGAGGGTTTGCTAGAGGGTTTGGTTGTGAATTTTTGTGCTGGTTTCTCAACAGCGTTGGCAACTGAGTCAGTCTTTTCCAACGCTTCGGCAGCTGCCCTTTGAGTGGGTTTTGAAAGTGATTTGTCTGCAGGTGTCTCTACAGATTTGCTTGCAGGTTTCTCGACAGATTTTACAGCGTTTTCACTAGTAATTGCAGCAGATGTTTGAGCAGGTTTTTGAACAGGTTTTTCAGGTTTTTCAGCAGTGTTTGAAATCTTTTCAATAGGATTCGCACTGGACTTCGAGATGGAATTTTCAAGAAGCTTTTCAGTATGCTTTTCAGTATGCTTTTCAGTATGCTTTTCAGTATGCTTTTGCACAGACTTTTCGACAGGCTTTTGTACAGGCTTTTGTATAGGTTTCTCAACAAGTTTTTCAGTTTGTGTTTTAGCAGAGTTCTGTAGAGGTTGCTCAATAGGTTTCTCAACATGTTTCATAACAGTCTTCACTGGCTCTTTATGTTTCAGAACTGGGCTTTCAATAACACCCTTCTCTGTGGGAGCTTGTGTTGCATTTGCAGCTGAGTTTTCACCAGATTGATCTTGTTGGAAACGTTTACCATTAGAGCCACTTTTATCCTCACTTTCCTCAGCAACACCTAACTCATTACCAGATCCTTGAGGTTTACTGTCAAGGGTCTTATTTTGCTGTCTTTTCAAACGTCTTCTGGCATTGTAGATAAACTTCTTTCTGATAACTAACAGTTCTTCTTTTTGTTCAATCGTTACCTTGGAGTCAGCTAACTGAGAATCAATCAATCTAATTTCCGGAATTTCCTCATAACTGAACTCATTATCCAATAATGCAACATTATACCTATCTGACCCCTTCAGTAACGTTGGTGGTGGAAGTGCAGAATGAGCTTGGGTTTTAGGACTGGATGTAGTATTGGTGACAGCAGTTGCACTCGAAGTCTTTAGTCGTTGAGGAATATTTGACTCGACAGCTTGCGATTTTGTGATCTCAAGGGAAGGAGATGCATGAAACGCCTCAGTAGCTGGTTTCACCAACAGTGAGAGTTGATTTTCAGATACTGAATTCAAATTTTGAGGTTTTACGGTATCGACAGCATTCGATGGCGGTAAAGGCTGTACAGGGCCTTCAGAGAGAAGTTTAGGAATAGTGTTGGGGTTTCCCACTGGTGATGGTTTCGAAGTAACTGATCTTAGAGCATCCAAGGAAGCGAGAGCCTGATAAACAGGTTGTAATGGTTTAGCAGTTTGAGGAGCAGGTTTCACGGCTTGTGAATTAAGAGCTTGAGAAGTAGTTTCAGCAGCTTGAGAAACAGCCTTAACAGCTTGAGGAGTAGCTTCAACAGTTTGAGAAGAAGAGATAACAGTTCTAAGAGCATGTTGGGCTGAATCAGTAGGTTGAGTTGGCTTACTCAAATTCTTAGGTAGCTGCTGTGGATTAGGTGTAATTGATTGCTTTCTACTCTTGGATGAACTGCTGCTATCGCTGGTGGACTCAGGAGTGGTTTCCCGCGATGAGTTCAGTGCACGGCTAGACTGAGACATTTTGGCAAAAGCAGCTTTAGCAGCAGCACGTGTAGGTTTTGTTCTTAGTCTTTGAGATGCAAATTCAGCTATTGACTTTTTCACTTTAGCAGACATCTTACCATTTTGAACAATTTTGATGATATCAGACTTCAAGAACTTGGGCCCGTTATCGCCATTTTCATCACCATCACTTTCATCTAGTTCAGACTCAGAGAATGATGAAACCTTTTTCACAGCCTCTGATTGTTTGGTGGTGTTAATATTGCTCTGTAATGGCTGCACTTTTTGTTGTGATCTAGTAACAGTTGGAACAGTGGAACCATTAACAGAAGCAATGGCCGTAGTTGTATCAGTGACTTCAGTAAGTATAGGGATAGACGAGTGAATTACAGTAGATTCCTCATTATCTTCAGAGGCAGACTCACTCTCAGACTGCTCACCACCAACATCTTTCATCTCTGCATCTGTATTCTCTGCCACCTTGATCACAGGTGTAGCAATCTCCTTAGAACCCTGGCCAATTGATTCTGAGTAATTCTCCAAATTATTCTTCTTCAAATCGGGTTGTTCTTTGTCACTTTCATCATCCGTTTCAAGAACCTGAAGTTCAGGTTCCTTTTTAGTAATTCTAGTTACTTTTTTCAGATTGAGCAAGTCCACAGACTTCTCATTTTCTTCTTTCTCGTTTTCATCCTCTTCATCTACTTCGTCGCTTTCTTCACTCTCTTCAAGTTCAACTGTTTTCTGCTGAGCTTGATAGACCTGATCAGAATCCTTTTTAGTTGGTATTATTCTCTGGTTTATCTTTTCATTGATTTCTTGCTCATGTAAGGTCTTTTCGGCAGCATCTTTGAGTTGAGGCTCAGGGACGACCAACATGCCTGAAGTGATTCTTTTGGATGAAGGTGGTAATGGACTAGCAGTTGCTGAAGCCCTATGTTTCTTTGGATCAATAAATCGGGAGTTATCTTCATCTTCTGGTGGAGGCAATGAAACATCAGCAGAGTTGTCATTAATTGAAATATTGCGAGTTGATCTATCATCAGTTTGTAGCGTGTCGGGATATATCTGATTTGCCAATGGAGTAGAGACATTAGATGAAGATCTAAGACGGCTTTGCTGATGATCAGGTCTTCGAGAGAGTTCATGGGACTGGGAAGAAAGTAGTCTTTTCTTTGGTAATGCTAGGGTTGATAGATCACCTGAAGCACGACGTTTAGTTTGTAATTGAGATGAGCTGGAAGAAACAAATTCCTCTTCCAGTAGTTCTTCTTGAGTTTTAATTTCGGTCCCAAGAAGGACCATCACGACATTGTTATAATCAAAAACATCACCAACTAAATAATCTGGATCAAGATCACATTCTGAAGAGTCCTGTAATTTTATAATGTCAAGTTCCCCTTCATCAGGGTATAGCTTTGAGAACCTTTCACGTATTTCAACACCAACTTCTAACAATGTCTTATTCTTCTTAGTGATATGCAAAAACTTTCGGTACACCGGCTGCTGCTGTTGTGGTAGCTGCTGGTAATTCAAAAACGGTTGCGATATAACGGAGCTGTTTGAAATTGGGGTGCTTGTTCCATAAGATGTATTCAGGAAGGAGTTGGCTAGGCCACCATGAACAGATTGATTAGGGTTGAAGGCCACCTTATTTTTCTGCCTCAAGGCACTCGGAGGAACTAATACAACCTGAAGTTTCAACATCACTCCAGTTTCACAACGAACAACCCACAATTGAACAAATGTTGCAATTAGTGCAAAGAATTAATGATGTTTTCATTTCGCAAATTTTTTTTTAGTAGCATCAATAATAATAATGCTCCTTCTATATCCAAATTAGGAAATTACTATTTACGGATGACTACAATGTCTTGTGCGCTACATATGTTGTACTATTAACTTTTGGGCTATATAAATCACAAATGGCAGTCTAGAGTTTGCTCTCATTGCGAACAACTTCATCAAACGCTTCGGCAACGTATTTGACATTATGGTCATTCAAACCAGCGACAGAGATTCTTCCGTTAGAGGCCAAGTAAATGGAGTGTTTTGCTTCCAATCTTTGAACCTGTTCTGGAGTTAATCCAGTGAATGAGAACATACCTTGCTGCTTGACAATGTGATCCCAATTACCTGGTGTTTCTAGTTCGACTAGATGACTTCTTAGAGCTTCTCTTTGTTTACCAATACGTGAGCTCATGGTAATCAAATCTTGGTGCCATTGTTGAGTCAATTCTGGGGTAGTTAAAATGGCTGCAACAATCTTAGAACCGTAAGCAACAGGGTTGGAGATTTCCGATCTGATTGAAACGGAAAGCTGACTTTTAATGTTTTGGGTGTTATCTGGTGTTGGCAAAACTATGTGGAAAGCACCAGTTCTTTCACCATACATACCAACGTTTTTAGCAAAAGATTGACAAATCAATATTGGAGTGTCCAAAACTTTCAGACTCTCCCTCACAGCCCAAGCATCATTTTCCAAGCTACCTGACGCAAACCCTTGATAAGCAGAGTCAAAAAGTGGTAGATGTTGTTTTTTCTTCAAAACTTTGAAAATTTCATACCATTGTTCTCTAGTTGGGTCCAAACCAGTTGGATTATGAGCACAAGCATGAAGAATAATAATTGATCCATCTGCAGCAGCTTCCAAGTCTTTCAAATATCCTTCAATATCTAAAGTCTTTGTATTGTTATCCCAATATCTATAAGTGGCAGTTTTCAATCCAGTAGCTTCGAAAACCTGGAAATGATTACCCCAAGTTGGTTTAGACAAGTAAACAGTTTGAGACTTATTGTAAAATTGATGAAGGAATTTACCAGCAATATGTAAAGAGCCAGTACCAGATAAAGTTTGAACAGAAACAACTTTACCTTCTTTCAAAGCTGGTGAATCGTCACCTAATATAACTTTTGCTGAAGCTTGGACAAAAGCAGGGTGTCCTCCAATTGGTAAATACTCGTGATTGAACTCTGGGTCTTTATGTAAAGCTTGTTCAGCCTTTCTCACCGATGGTAGAATCCAAGGTTTACCATTTTCGTCACGGTAAGCACCAATACCCAAGTCAACTTTCTTTGGATTTGGGTCCACCGTGTAACGACCTTTCAAAGCAAATAAAGGATCCTCACCAACACCAGCAACGGTTGAAAATATATGGGATGACATTTTGACAGTTATTGATAGTATTGCTCGATTGGATTATCAAGAAAGAGCTGATTATGATCAATTTATGTAAAATCAAGTATGACTGTTTGAGAGGCTGACTCAGTCTTTTTTTTTTTCAGGGTATTTTCTGTAACAACTGCTATTTTTTCGCAGACAGCTGTCAAGAATGGATGAGTGAGAATAGATTTTATTAGGTGTCATTGAGTAGAAGAGCAAATTACTATAATCAATCAATGCGATTGTTTACAGAACACATGATTATCTCTAGATGGATAATCCCCCATAGCGAAGCTCATGCCGAGAATTTTAGTCAATATAATCAAGGTTGAATTGAATTGCCGTTTAGTGCTCTACTGCTCACTAGTTGATACATTATAAATAGAAGCAAAAATTCGCTGACTATTACCTGTTTGAGATGAGATGGGGATATTTTGAAGTTCTTAATTTTGACCAATATTAACCATTGATCAACTAGTAACATTGGATGAATGTGTGTATATATATATGAAATAAAGCAAATATTGCAGATGTGATGGCTGATGTTACAGTGTTTCCGTCAATTGTGCACCAATTGTAAGCAAGGCTCAATGATCAATTACCGCAGCTTAGCTACAGCTACCACCGCTGGGTCAACTTATATATAGACGTCCGTCCAGCTTGCCCATATTGACTAACTACTCATTATAATATAATTGCATTGAGTGAGGCCACCACTAAACACTAGTGGCTCATCATCAGAACAATATTAACACCAATAGTGATTAATATAATTCCCAATTTTATTGCAGTCGATATAAATATGTATTTTACGTGTAATTTCCGGCGAGCCGCTATGAGCCTACCACCGGCCGGTGTATAACTATTAACTAAGTGAGTACTGTAGTGCATGATATTTCCATCATGATGTGATCAACGCTGGTTAAAGATGAGTTAGCGGCCGAAGCATCTCATTACTTACAAATCGCAATTCACAACATGTTTCAGGCTTACTAATTATAGTTACCATTGGACGTTGTTGTGCTGATATTCATAAGTTATAACTCAGAAGTGTATTAACAATTTAAACAATAGACGGCTTATTGCCTATGCCCGTTATGCTCTTATGCTCTAGGCTTCTGAATTAACGTCGGGGAGTTCGCTGTTACTGGAATTGGCCATCATTTGGCCATTAAACCTCGGTAAAGTAGCCTGATTAGCCATGGAAAAGACCAGCGCTTCACAACCAATAGACACTTACCCGCGGCTGTTAGTTGCTAAATGTTAATTGATGCAGGTTCTTCTAGTTTCTCAATAATTCTACTTCTTCTACACACTTCTTTGTTCTTACTTTTCTTTGCTATAAACTTTTGTTGGAATTTAGAAATAAGCTGTTGAGCTTAAAGTCCATCTTATCAATTACTTATATATAAGCTTAAATTATCTTTAAGAATCTCAATTTTAGTCAATTCATTGCAAAAGTTCAAATTACAACTAGTTCTCAACAATGACAATCATCAAAGCACAACACATTTTACTTACAAAATACGCAGCTAAAGGAACAATCAACCACGATTTAAACTCTCCTGATTCAAACTTCAAATTAATTGAAAAGGAATACAACACCGAAGACCCAGAGTTGTTAAAACCAAATCAATTCCTTGTTCAAACACTATACCTTTCCAACGATCCTGCACAAAAAGGTTGGTTCTCTTACACTAAATCCTACCATGAAATTGCTGAATTGAACACTCCAGCACCAGCAAGAGGTATTGCCAAAGTTATTAAATCAAACTCTCCAAGAATCAAAGAGGGTGATGTTATTCAAGGTAAGGTAAACTGGACAACTTATAACATTCTTCAAGACGATCCTTCTGTTGTTCTCGCTGATCCAAAGAAAGTTTCTTCCTTGAGCCAGTACTTATCCGTTTTCGGTGGTACTACGTTAACAGCCTATTTTGCCGCTTTCAAATACGCCAATGTTAAACCAGAAGATGATGGCAAAGTTTGGTTAGTCACTGGTGCTGCTGGTGCAGTCGGTTCTGTCTTAATTCATTTGGTTTCAGAGTTGTTTAAACCAAAGAAAATCATCGCTGTTGCTGGTGGTGCTGAAAAGGTCAAATTCGTGGAGAGTCTAGGTGACAAAGTTATCGGTGTTGACTACCGTTCTGACACCTATGACGACGATTTCGCCAAAGCATTGGATGGTGATGAGATTGACTGTTTCGTTGATCAAGTTGGTGGTGAAATCTTGAACAAGGCTACTAACTACCTTACTGTCCACGGTAAAATTATTCAAGTTGGTGCTATCTCAACATATAACGATGGTAAAGGAGACTTTAATTATAGCAACTACAGCCGTGTCATCACACACAGATTAACGATTCAAGGTTTTGTTGTTATTGATGAAGCAAAAGAGTTCCCTCAAGCTATTGAACATTTAACTAAAGAATTCCACAGTGGTAAGCTTGATATCAAAAAATTCTATGAAACTGTTGTTGATGCTACTGGTGCTAAATTCAAACTTGTTCCTGAATTATGGACTGGTTTATTCAAAGGTACTAACATAGGTAAATATATTACTAAAATTGCTGATTATGAACCATAAACCAACCATAACCTATGAAATATGCAAATCTATATGGTGAACGACAATATTATTCTTTTGAATTTTCAAGATAATGTATGTATCAGCTCTGTAATCTTTTGATCAAATAGTTCCACTCTTATTGGCATATCCAGTGAGTAGAATGGATTCTTTAACACATAATCTGTATAGTAGGTATATATTCTCCTTAGAACGCTTTCTGCCGTTTCTAATGATTTATTTAGATCACCATTCTCATCAGAAAGACTTATCACGTTATTTGGTGAGGTTATTAGTATAAATTTGAGTCCAGTCAACGATTGGAATATGTACATTGAGAACTTGTCGGTGTCGATAGACTTCAGACCAGAGGTATTCGAATTGACAAAATTTCCACTGTTGATGTTCTTAGAGTAATTGGCCAAAATGCTAGCATTGTTATAAGAGCCGGGATTTCTTGAAGTTGGGTTTTGAGAGTATGAGGGATCAGATCCTACCTTAAGTGCTGTTGGAGTAACTCTCGAAGCTATTGCAAACACTCCATGTACAGTACCAGCCAAAACCAGGTACTCGTTGGCTGTGAGTTTGGAGAGACCTGGATTTAGATCTTTCTGATAGATCAGACCACCAGCTTTGTTGACAATGTATAGCGAGAGGATCATTCGGGTATGACTTTGGTACTTTTAGTAATTTGTTTGTTCTTGTTGTTTTTTTGTTTTCTTTTTTTGTTTTTCTTCTTATTATCTTACCGTGAATGTGCACTTTATATATCAATTAAAACAAATCAAAAGTGTAACAAGTGGAACCATTAACCAGTGAACCCATTCACAACGTCAGCTTGAAATGAAATGGCAGCACATTCTGTGAACTTTTCTGCAGTGAATATCGCCACTGCGAACCACCAGAACTTGTATTTCCCGGCAGATCCTCGCTCCAAGAGAGCAGAGGTCGCATCAAGACAGCGTTTTGACAAAGAGTTGACTACTATCCCGTCAGAAATCCTGTTCCAAATTGTTGCATTGGAAAATATCACTCTTTCTAAATCCAATCAGCTTGAAGAACTACTCTCTTTGAACGATCTGGAGAGCGTTGGTGCTGACCAGCTGCGACGTAGCAAACAGAGGGCTATAAACAATGTTAATGTGAATGAAGATGGGTATAACGATAATAAAGCTATGGAAACCAGCACTATAGCACGATCCAATGCAACGTGCTATTTCAAACTAACATTGCAAGACTGCTTTGGAACTCTTACTTATGGGATTGAGCTGGAGAAATTACAATTCTTATCTGGTAAGAATATCAAGAGTGGGTTTCCTATACAATTAGGCTCAAAGTTGATTGTAAAAAAAGACTCAATAGTAGCAGAAGGCGTGATATTGTTGACAAGAGATAAGAGTGAATATCTGGGTGGGATTGTACCAGAATGGAACCCTAAAGATTTAAATGAGTTACATATCAACTACCTGAAATCAGAGCTTGCAAAGATTTCAAGAGAAGAACCCAAACAGAGGAAGAAAAAGATCTGACAGAGATACTAAATATAACGGTAGTAAAAGGGGTTAGAGAGTATTTTTTTTTTTCTATACATATAAGTGCACGTGTTGAAACATTAGTCAGTGTAATCCCACAGAAAATAAACTGTGCTTGATATTGAACATTAAAAGGTCATGAGAAGAGTTGAAGAAAGCTATCAATTATTAAGTAATAAATCCCATAGTCCTGTCTCAGTTTTGAAATCATGATGAACAATGGTCACAAGATAGTACTCGCTGTAGATTGATTGGATTAAGTTATGACTGGCTGTGTTTTTTTTGTATAATTTACCCCATTCTAACCAAATACTGAAAGCTTCATCTCTCCAAGCTTTGAATGATTCTTCTTCGATAATTGTAGTTTGTAGAATTTCACGATCTGGAAATACACCCCAAGTGACAGCATTCGAAGATTTCGGAGGGAGATTAGTTTCGAAGAGTCCCTTTGAATCACCCAAATAATAGCTAACATCGTTGTTGTTGCTGATCAGAGGTTTCAAGACAATTTCCCATTTATCTTTACTGACAAATAACTCAACAAAGGCCTTTTGATAAACATAACCACCTTTAGGGCCCCATCCAAATATTTTATCATCACTGGAAACACCATCGGTAGCAGGTTGGGAGGCCAATGAATAATATCCTTTTTCATTCAACTGTATCAATTCTTCTTGGATTATCGCAGTTTCCGGACTCAATCCTAATTCAGACCAAGGCAGGGCATCAATTCTGCTTTCAAGATAATCGATGAACACTTTAGAAATATCTTTCAAATCAACGGGATATCCCCATAACTCATAAGCTTTCTTGGAAGTAATCTTTAAAGACGGACCATAACCATCGATTTCACCATAAGCTGGTGATCTTGAATCACCGAATCTACCATTTGGAAAATCATCCCAAGTGGCATCACGTCCTAAGGTACCTTCACCAGATGAAATAGCAAGAATATCTTTTTTGGAGGGGATAGATAGTTTGAATGAATTTCCGTCTTCAAAATCTTGAGAATCTTTTCTTATTTTGTCAACGAGAACTTTATTTGAAGTATTAATGCTCGATACTCTTCTACTTTTAAAAGTTTGTTTAATGACTTCTCTATGATCATCATTATCGTCCATAATGGCGTCTTCGTCTTCACTTTGGACATCTTCAATCACTCTACTTAATAAGCTTGATTGTTCCACAATTTGGGCAATAGATTTTTCCAAGTTCAAGGTATAGAAATGGAAGCCTCTAATTCTACCATTTGTTCTAGAGAAAATCTCGTGAATTATATCACGGATGATTTGGACACCAACTGATTTGACCTTATCATCATCATTTTGGATATTCTCAGGGAACTTATCCAGAATCTGTTGTGGGATCGATGCATGACTTAACTTAGCAGCCCTGTGAAACAACTGATATGTGTTGATTGGCATGAGGCCAGGTAATATTGTGATATCAGGACTTACCTGTTCTTTAACTATCTGTTCAAATTTCAAGAATTTTTCAACATCGTAAAACAACTGTGTGATTATAAAGTCAGCACCAGCATCAACTTTTGCTTTCAAGTAAGGAATATCTTTGAGAACATCTTGGTTTGAGTTATCAGCACCTTCACAATGACCCTCAGGATACGCAGCAACACCAATGCTGAAATAATCACCATATTGCTGTTTGATATATTTAACTAAATCAACAGCATGTTGAAAATCGGCAGCGTTTGGAACAAAGTATTCTTCGCCTCTTGGAGGATCACCTCTCAAAGCCAAGATATTACGAACACCGGCAGATTTAGCCTTGCTCAAAGCATCATCGATTATTGATTTGTCGGTGTTGGTACAAGTCAAATGCATACAAGTAGTGAAATCAAGTTCTTTCTGACATGTTTGTACTAACGATAGCGTTTTCTCAGCTGTGGATCCACCAGCACCCCAGGTAATAGTAACAAATAGCGGATTCAATGCACTCATACGCTCCATACGAGCCAGTAAATTTCTAATACCCTGGATCAAAGTTAGTGTCCACATTGGCAAAGGGGCAGGGTCCAATTGGGTTACTCACTGATTCGGTTTTGGGAGGGAAAAACTCCAGCGAGAGAAACACTTGGTCATCTCTCAGCGAGTTGATTTTCTCTCTTATCGTGACACTCATCGCTACTCAGAGAATTATCAGTCTGTCTGTTCAAAAAAAAAACTGTTGATGTTTGGTCATCGTCATCCATCAATTCTAGTCAAAAAAAAAAAAAAAA
>JAJLXD010000005.1:167988-182591 GCA_030571115.1 Wickerhamomyces sp. yHMH617 | reverse complement strand
AAAAAAAAAAAAAAAAACCGACCTTTTTGTTTGAAGCGATGTTCCATTAAACTAATTCACATTAAAAGAACTACAGCTCATTTGTATAGTAAAAATCTCGGAATGTCGCTGTTTGTGAGAGATGAATCCGATGATGAAGAGCTGGTGCTGAACTTGACTAAAGTGAATGATGACGATAGTCGATTGAGTGGCAAAGAGCAAATGGCTAGAGATAATGATGATCAAGAAGAAGAAGAGCAAGCACAATATCCACTCATTCCAGAGGAGGATGAAGATCTCATCGACCAGATTGAGCCAGTAGACATATCACTCACGTTACCATTAAGGTTCCAACTGCTGATTCTTGAAGATCTTTTAGCAGATGATTCGCTTTTGATTATGGGGAAAGGACTGGGACTAGAGCCAATAACTGCTAATCTTTTGCATACTCTTGGTGCTCCAGCTACTATTGCCAATGTCAAAAAGAAAAGTTTGGTGATATTGCTAGGTGCTACTGATGATGAAAATGTGAAAATTTCTGAAGAATTGAATGAACTAGCTTGGATAGACACAGACGAATCAGAAGAGAACAAAAGAACATTTGTCGTTATGAGAAGTGAACAATACACATCAGACAAGCGTCGGCGACTATATCAACATGGAGGAATAATGTCAGTATCGACTAGAATCATGATGGTTGATATGTTAGCTGGTATCATAAACCCTCAAAAGATCACTGGCCTTGTTATATTACATGCTGAGAAGGTAACGGATCTATCAAGCGAGTCTTTCATCGCTCATATGTACAGACAACAGAACAAATGGGGGTTCATAAAAGCTTTATCTGATAGCTCAGAGGAATTTTCTACTGGGTTTTCCCCACTTAGCAGAAAGCTCAAAGACCTGAGGCTGAAAAAGGTGTTGTTATGGCCAAGATTTCACATTGAAGTCAGCTCTTCTCTAATGAATAAAGATACGAAATCTGTGACAGAGATTAAAGTGGTAATGACAGAATCAATGAAAAAGATACAAATGGGACTTTTATCGTGCTTGCAAAAGTGTATTGATGAACTGAAGAGAAAGAATCCCACTCTGGCCATCGATTATTGGTCGATTGAAAATGCTTTGGACGCAAGGTTTTTGGGATCAATACACATGATTCTTGATCCACATTGGCATAGAATTACATACGATTCAAAACAGCTGGTTAAGGATATTAAACTAATGAAAGACCTCTTGAAATGCCTAATCTCTTATGACGCGGTTGACTTTTATGAAATGATTCAGCTAGTTCTTGAAGCCAACAAACCACAAATTGATAAAAGAAACACAGAATCACCATGGCTAATGGCTGAAGAATCCCAATCAGTGATTGCTTTTGCAAGAAAGAGAATATTTAAAGAGAACGAATATTTATTGGAAGAATCACCGAAATTGGAGCAGTTAGCTATTCTGCTGGATGATATTGTGGCTGAGAGAGCTTTTGATCAGGATAAGAATGGCCCAGTACTAATAATGTGCTCTGATGATAAAGTATGTCGACAAATAAAGCAATATTTATCGGTAATGAAAGAAAACCCAAACGAACCAAGGTCTTACAGTGGAAGAGCAATGATGGTAAATAAGCTCCAACAATACCTTGATTCGATAGAATTAAAAAAATCCTTAACCTCGAAGATTCAAGAATCTACTGAACAGAATATGGAGGAAGAACAATTACACATTTCGAGAGCATTTGCAAGAGGGCCAGTGACTTCAAAGAGAAGAAGAGCAAGAGGAGGTTCTGCTGTCGCTGCTGTTGGAAGATTATTGAGTGCTCCCACTATCGGTGATGAAATTGAATCTAAACTGAATAAGGAAGAGGTTGAAATGGAATTGTTTGAGCTTACAATGGATGATGAACAGGGCATTGAAGAAGACCCTATTGATCTGATTCAAGAAGTTGAAGCTTTACAGAACGAGGCTTCAGATGATTTCTTTCAATATATTGACAGAGAAAATCAGATTATTATTCAAAAATATAATGACAAATCAGATGATGAAATATTACAAGAGTTTCTCCCTTCATTTATCATTATTTTTGAGCCTAATCTTTCCTTCATAAGACGAGTTGAAGTTTATCAAGCTATACATAAAAATGATCCTGCCAAGACATACTTTATGTATTACAATGATTCGATAGAAGAACAAATTCATTTGACAGCAATAAGGAAGGAGAAAGAAGCATTTACTAAACTTATTAGAGAAAAATCAACCCTAGCATCACACTTTGAAACAGAAGAGGATTTTTCGAAGTTCTCCATCAGAAAGTCTCAAGTCATGAATACCCGTATTGCGGGTGGATCTACATTCAGGGATAGTAAACAAGAATCTACGGTTATCGTGGATACCAGAGAATTTAGAGCACCTTTACCAGGTTTAATTCATAGAATTGGGCTACGGGTTGTTCCATGTATGTTAGTTGTCGGTGACTACATCTTGACTCCAAAGATTTGTGTGGAAAGAAAGTCAATAACTGATTTAATTGGGAGTTTTAAAAGTGGAAGGCTATATGAGCAATGTGCACGAATGTCTAAATATTATGAGCTTCCTACTCTATTGATCGAGTTCGATAGCAATCAGTCCTTTTCTTTAGAACCTTTTTCTGAGAACCGAGTTCGAGCTAATTCTATAAAAGCACCACATCCTACATCATCAGGAAGAATGCAAGACGAGATCCAAATGAACTTAGCAGAATTAGTTATGAAGTTTCCAAAACTGAGGATTCTTTGGTCATCTTCTCCCTATCAAACTGCTGAAATTTTCTTGGAGTTGAAAGCAGAAAGGGAAGAACCAGATATCGTAAGTGCTGTTAATGCTGGTACCAGTGAAAAGAAAAACACCAACAATGAACTTAACTCCAACATTGCTTCGTTGCTGAAAAATGTCCCAGGTATCACTAATGTTGACTATTACTCTATCATGAGAAAGGTGAAAGACGCATCCAGGCTTGTTGACATGAGCAGGAATGAATTGTCCACTTTGGTGGGTGA
This sequence comes from Wickerhamomyces sp. yHMH617, assembly GCA_030571115.1. NCBI lineage: Eukaryota > Fungi > Ascomycota > Saccharomycetes > Phaffomycetales > Wickerhamomycetaceae > Wickerhamomyces > Wickerhamomyces sp. yHMH617. Next base: position 179,580 of record JAJLXD010000005.1, on the reverse strand, counting down.
CAATTTGGGGGAGAAAATACATTCTTATTTGCTGGCTAACTACAAGGACTGAATACCTGAAACACACACATATATATATATATATATATATCAATATTTGACGCACACTTTGAAGTCTTCAGATTTCTACTCTACCTAAGTAGTAATCAAGTTTTCAATTAAGCTTGAGTCAATCTTCTTCAACCGACCTGCTAACTCTAGTATTGGATTCAAAGTGCTTTTATCAAGCGATGCCAACAGAGCACCAATAACTGTATCAGATGGTAAGTATAATTTTACGTCCTTGAACTCTTTCAAGCTTCCATTTTTCAATTCAATGTAATCAATAGCCTTTTGAGTGACGAGATTTACTAATGTGATAGCTCTTGAAGAAATCAATTTTAAAGCATCATTTTCTGCTGATCTCGTAGGAATTGCAGCCAAATGTAGGCCCAGTTTTGTCAAACCATGCCCAACAAATTCCTTTGATCGTAACCACTCCAAAGCAATATTTGATTTCAGCTGTTCAGTTGGGATCATTTCAACAAGCAAAATTAAGGAGAGTAGTGACTGCAGGATCGCAGCATCTCTTTCAGGAACAAGTGATGCCCCATTTACCTCAGAAAGTGGCATGACAGATACTAGAAATTTGAACAGTTTCTTTATCAACCCAAAATGATCATCACCTTCATCTAAATAGACAGGAACTAACTCTTTTACGTCTTCACCATCTCCGTACGTTGCTGCAGTGGTTTCATAATTTCCAGTTAAAACAGCTTGGAAGAGTGATCTGTTTGGCGGATCTCGAACCAAGAGTTTGGCAAGGACATCAACTCCATGATTTTGATATTTGTGAGAGGAAGTTTCGTAGTTTGGAATTGAAAGTGCTTCATCTCTTTGTTCTTCACCTCCAAATGACAAAACTAAAACAATAACTGCAAAAGCTTCTTTGTAGCTTCTCAAGGATAAATGAGCTGCCACGTTGGTTAGGATAACTAAAGTGTCTTTCAAGAAGCCAAGACGTCTTCTGACAAAGACAAACTTCTCAGGAGCTGATGCGATGCTGTGAACTAGCTTAAACAACAAATCCTTTAAAGGCTCATGGTGCGCCAAAATGATGGCATTGTTTTCAACAAATGAAATGTTTCTCAGTATCATTGTGATTGTTGTCAATTGGTCAACTAGTAAAACTTGAGGGTCATCTGCAGTTCTTGTATGAGCCTTACTGAACGGATCGTCAGTCTCTTGGCGAACACTAAGCAACATATCCAGGTATTGGGGAAACTTGAAGCGTGCCTTTTGTAAGTTATATGATAACACCTCAACATCATCAACATTATCATCATTATCGTCGTCCTCCTCACGATCATCAAGATCATCAGGTTCCCCATAGGCGTCAGTTACATCAACGTCATTATCAGCATTAGTATCTTCAATTACATCAGCACTGAATGAGTCAACTTTAAGATCCAATTCTTCAAAATCATCTTCATCCGTCACATATTTTTTAAAAATTTGATCAATTCGAGCTGAACTTAACGTTGGTTGAATATTATCAAGATCTAAATCCTCAATATCTTGAGAACCAGTATCGATTCTTTTATCAGTTTTTACCAACAATCGATCCAAAACTCTTATGCCTAATCCAGTAAGGGCCTCTAGGAATTCAGGGCATTCGGCCAGAGTGATTACCAGTCCATTATCAGCAGAAGTCACAAGTATGGTGTTTAATGCTGTATTAACCTCCGCTGGAATATCAGAATCCAGGCTCATTGTTAATGCATGTATGTTAATAGTTCCTAGCTCAGGAGCAAATAAGAAAATTGGTTTAGACGTGTCTATTTGTTCACCTAACTGCGATAGTGCCTTTGCATCAAAGCCAGCATGATGGTCTATAATTCTTTGTACAGGAACATAATTTCTGATGATATTAGGAGGAAAGTCAGAATTTTGTGGTTTTGTGGAGTTGCTGCTATCAAATTTAGCATCAGATTTGGGAGTACCCAGAGAGTTTTGTGGAACATGAGGTGAGTTATTTTTCGAGCTTTTTCTTGAAGTAGTAGATGGTCTTTTGGTTGTTTGTGCTGATGCAACCTGGTTCAATTGAGTGAATTGGTTCTGTGGAGCTTGCTGAGAAACAGGAGTAGGAGGTTGACTTTGTTGAAATGACTGAGACCATTGAGGTTGCAGGGGAGATTGCTGCTGTCTCTGTTGCGGTGGTTGCGGTGGTTGCGGTGGTTGCTGATGCTTTTGATGTTGTTGTTGCTGCTGTTGCGACGATGTTGGAGGAGGAAAGTTCGGCGATTGCGGAGATTGGGCAGAGCCCGATGATTGACGTTGTCTATTTAGAGCCTCCTGCTGCCTCTGAATTAGCTGTCTTCTGTTTTGCAGATCTCTTTGACCTTCCGGGGTTGAAGCATATTGCTCGAATGGCAATAAACACTCAACATATGTCTGTGCTAGATCTCTCACCAATTGAGGATTTTGTTCAACAGGCAATCCTAATTTCTGTCCAACAAACGGCCATTGATTTTGTCTAGCGACGCTTGCAGACCCTCCCAATCTTGCAACAACTGCATAGAAAAAAAATGGATGAATCTTTTTATCGCCTATGACTGGCACAGTAGTGAGAGGAGTGCCTCTATTTCTCATGAAATCAGTGAGAGTCTTCATGAAGAGCTCAACTTGTGTGGCACTTAGCTGTTGCTGAATCTTCTTTTGCTGTTGCTCAGGTGTCAAATTGGATGAATCAGAACTTTGTGTAGGATTCTGGGTTTGCTGTTGCATTGAAAGTTGCTGATTATTAGGAATAGGAGTCGGAGGAACACTTGCATGAACAGGTGTAGCAGCTTGTTGCCTTAATTGATTTTGATTTGGTGTAGTACCGCGACCAGTTTGACCGTTGTTGTTGTTGTTGTTGTTGTTGAACTGAGGATTGAATGAATTTTTATGTTCTTGTGGTAGAGATGATTGATACTGCTGTTGTTGTTGCTGTTGTTGTTGTTGTTGTTGTTGTTGTTGTTGTTGTTGTTGTTGCTGTAATTGCATTCTAACAGCCTGTTGTTGAAGCTGCTGAAATATCTGTTGTTGCTGCTGTTGGTTGACATTGGGCGATCCAACATTCGGGGAGCCGCCAATACTCTGTTGTTGAGACGAGTGATTCTGCTGTTGTAAATGCTGTTGCTGAAGAAACTGTTGTTGTTGTTGCTGTTGTTGTTGTTGTTGTTGCTGCTGCTGCTGCTGCTGCTGTTGAAATCTTTGTTGTGTTTGGTTTGAACGTTGTTGCAAAGCGGCAATCACAGCAGCTTTATCCATTGATGTGTTACCTGAAAACTCCTGCTGATTTGGAGTAGGGGATGAAGACACCGGAACCTGCTGTTGTTGCTGCAAAGCTGTAATTGATTGTTGAGGCAAGCTAGGTGAGAAGACGTTTGGGGCAAAACCTTGTCCCCCTTGATTATGCTGCTGAAGCAAATGTTGAGGTGGAGGCTGCTGAAACTGTGTGCCATTTCTTTCTCCCAGAATGGATTGGATCAAATCGTTTGCATTTTGGTTATTGGACTGTTGTTGCTGTTGTTGTTGGTTCATCTGTTGGGCAAGAATAGCTTGAGGAGTTATACCTCCAGAAGTGTGTGCCTGACTGTTATTATCATTGAACATTTGCTGGGAGCCTGCAGAACTTTTATTTTCGTTCCCATCACCATCAAGATAGTTCAGGAAAGACGACATAAGTTGGTCATCTTGATTACCAATTTGATTACCAGAAAGGTTATGGCTCTCATCGTTTTTCAACTGTTCATTTAACCAGTAGTTATTGGACATTGTGTTATGTTCAGACAATAAATATTATATTAGCCGTCCACGTAATCCAATGGAAACAAACTAGAACTGTCAAACGCGTGAAAAACTCAGTATACGTTTTTAGCACAGATATTCTTTGTTTATTTTTTTTGTTTTGTTTTTGTTTATGTTTAGGAAATTGTCGTTCCTCATAATTAATTTTATCACTTACTTTTTCTTAAATAATTATAATTTTGAGAACTTATCTTAGTACTGAAATTTACGCGTCACTAAATTTTATTAACTTATTTAGTGCGTAAATTACAGACCTAACCAATAAAACGAAAAACCTAAGAACTTGAACTTTACTTAACGTATTATAGTAATGTAGCGTCAAGCATATAAAAGAATGTGTCAAAAAGTAATTAATTAATCAGAAATATATTTATATATACTAGGCCAAAAGATAATTTGTCATTAGAGGGGTATTTCTTAGATTTTCAGTCTCTGAACTATTTTAACTGCAGATAATCTAGCAAAATGACAAACATATTTCAAAAGTTGAATGATTGGCAAGATAAAAAATGAAAGTATGAGGATATGACATACACGGAGCCGAACATCCTTAGCAATTGTGATGTTTTCCTTCTCAGTTGATTCCGAACTGTTTCGATTGAGTTAGATGTTTTCCAATTGGGCTGAGATTTCATCCAACTCAGCTTTAGCAGAGTTGTATTTCTCAGTCAATTCTTCGTATTTCTTTTCCCATTCTTCACGTTCAGCTTCTAAAGAAGTAACTTTACGTTCCAATTGTTCAGCCTTTAAGTCAGTTTCGCGTAATTTTTCAGTAGTTATTTTCAAATTCTTGTCAGATTCCTCTAATTCCTCTTCTAATTGTTGATTCTTTTTACTAAAGTTATCATTGTGGCTCTTTAATGATGATGACTCTTCGGCAGCAGTTTTGTGCTCAGAAACTTGACTTTCCAATTTCTCAACTTGTTCATCTAAAGTCTCATTTTTTCTTGTTAAGGATTGAATTTGGTTATCTTTCTCAAGGTTTTCTTGTTCCAACTCTTTGATTTTGATCTGCAAATCATCAGCTTTTTCTTGCCATTTCTCAGCGTCCAACTTCAAGTTGTTTATTTTCTGAAAAGTTAGTACTGATTCTCAAATAATTGAGTTAATTTTTAGGGGTTATATTACCACCCATTGTCGAATCAAAAACGCCGCCTGTAATCAAAACAAAGGAAATGAGCTAACAAAATAAGACAAAAGTGATAGAGGTGGCGCTGATTGAAGGATGAACAATAGCTGGTAGTATCAATGCATAAAACACTTACTTCTTTGAGTTTGTCCATTGTGATTGGGAGTTCTGAATTAGTTTGAACTTATAAAAAATGATTTGTGGAAGGAGGCAGTAATGAATTTTTTGTATTAAAAAAAAATACGTTAACATTTTTTGATTTTTAGGGAATGCTGATTATGTAATACTGTACGCTCACGTGACTAATTTACCCGGGCTTATTATGATTATGTCATCGCTCAATTTTATTTAGGTATTGATTGGAATTCGCGAAAATAGCGGGTAGATCATTAATGAAGCAGTATTATGCAGATAATGCACCAAGAGCCAGCCATCACCAAATTCACGATCTCACTGACAATATTTTCCTTAAAAGAAATTTCTCTGTGAATCATGTCTCGGGCTGTAAAACTGAGAGAAGCGCTGAAGGATAGTCATCAGCTGCCTACACTACATCTAAAGGGGTGGATTGAGGATAAACATTTTTTTCCACAAAATCTTATAAACTTAAGACAGAATAGCACCAAAGTGAGCTGTCTAAAATAGGTGAATACAATAATAGCTCAAGGGTGATGGTCGTCCTAGACAACAATGTCTATAGCACTTCGAGTGAAGTGCACACAGACAAAAGTGTGCTGAATCATAGAAGGTATCCGAGCAGCATTCCAACTATTAAAGACTTTGAGAATAGAGCGACTTTGCAGATAACATTACAACCTGCCCCTAAGATAACTACAGGTAATCAATTCAACAATACGTTCCATTCTACTCTTGAGAATGATTTCCCAGCCGGTCTCGGGCAGGCTCCAAGCTTCATATCAACAATATCTCCAACCGTCACGAGGAAGCCCTCTAAGATAAAGCAGAAGAAGAGATTTATGCTCAGTCCCAAAGAGATGAAAAAGAGCTTTTTCTATCCGGTGAATGGCCCCAAAAGGCGTAACTCAAAGCATAGGGGAAAGTACCGGAACAAGATGGAGATGGACTCCATACTGGATTATATTCGAATCGATTCTTCAATGTCCAAAGATCTTTGTTTAAACCAGACAGTAAGAACTTATGAGGTCCAACAACTTTTCAAACCTGATCCAAAGTTGAAAGAGATTATAAAGGCAATAACAGTTGACTCTAATAATAATTACATTATATACACCCCAAATCCAACCTTTGCCAAAAACTCACTAGTCTCAGCTGATAGAATACTAGAGGAAGAATTAATCAAGCTGGGGACCCCTGAAGGAGGACTATCAACAAAAAATGGTTCACCAAATGCGCGGGCTACCGAACCAGAGCAAGAGACGTTGGAAAAGAAAGATTGCCCTCAAGCAGATAAATCAGTACTCAGAACATATTCATTGCAGGATTCGACTGAAAGTCATGAGAAATTACAGGCTGTCTGGAATTTATATATAAGGAGAGTGATAGCAGGAAGAATACGATGGCGATTGAAAAACTCAAGTGCTGCAAACATTTCCGCAACAGATTACAACATAACGCGGCAGAAAAGTTTATCAAGTTCAGTGGATACTTCATTTTTCCTCAATAATTTGCTAAAAGGACATGACGAGTTTCCGCAAGAGTACAAACACCTGAAAGGGACTGCCCAAGTAAAGAACAACTCAGATGCATATTCTGAAAGTCGGCAATCAATCTCTGGGTACAGTAGATCTGTTGGTTCAACATCTACCAGCAGCAATAGCCCTAGAAGAGAGGCAATGTTTGATTCTCTTGAGCAATTGATGGTGGAGGTCAACTCAATCATATCTATATTAAATTGATACCATATAATGAGAATATAATCGATGTATAAGCCAGCTGATTACGGTGATACTTTATTGACATATTTTTCTTATGGCTCCTCTTGTATTTACACGAGCTTCTTTCTATATATATATATGAGAGCCTTATTTGCCTTTTATGTGTCCAACGACTTTGTCGATAGTGTCAGCTGTTTGCTTCATATCATTATGAACCTCTTCAATTGATTCCACCAAAGATTTCTGATCATGAGGAGGTAAGCTCTTGGTTTTCTCACTAACAAATTCAGCAACCAACTTCTTTTGTTCGGATGATATCATTCCAGACAAGACCACAGAACTAACACCTTTCATGAAAACTTTCAGTTGAGTAGCAAGAGTGGATCCTGGTTTAAGGGATTTCAAGGTCCAAGAGTTATAATTCAACTTATACCAACTCCACAAAGCTTCTTGTGTGAGTTCCCTGTTATAGGATAAACCTGTGATACCAAGTTCAACCATCGTAGATTCAGCATTTGTAGTAACAAAGTTCAAGGTGCGCTTTATTAGAGCAGAGTCTCGGGTATAGCCAATCGCGAGAATAGCAGCATTTTGTATGTTCTGACCTGAGCCACCATATATGTTATTCTCTGTGGCATTAGGCTGCTTGACAAGTTCCAATATCTTTTTCCAGGTGGTTTGATTGGCTTTTAAAGCTGTTGCAAAAAGAACAGGTTCTAAAAACGGAGCAGGAACTGATCTCGCTGGACCATGAAGTAAACGTCTGAAAAAAAACTCAGAAAGTTTAGAGATTTCAGGAGTTTCGATACCAATTCTCAGTATTTCCTTTCTTGTCATAAGCTCTGACTCAGAAACTTTTAGTAGATCTAGTGACCAGTCAAGCTTCTCGAACAACGTCTTGTTAAGAGAGATTAACCAATTTGAGAAAATTTGGGCCTTTTCCTTTTGTGCAAACATTTTGTATGGATCCTCTAAAGCTCTTAACTGAGATAGTAACGTTTCCAGGATATTGAATTGCAGTATTTCCTGAGAGACCAAAGCAGTTGCCAATCTTGTCAAACTTATGATGTATATATGTAAATTATCGTCTCTGGACTCAATAAAGGTGAAAAGATCATTAGTGAGAGCAACAAGATCAGCATTTGATAGCTTGTCAATGTTCTCAATGATGTGCTCTAGAAGTTTGATATCTGAATACTTGACTCTGTAAAAAGCTGTTCTGTTAGCGTTCAATGAAATAAAAGACTCCAAAGTAACATCAGGAAGTGTTATCTGCTGCTCTTTCAAAATTAGACTCTTGAAACCATTGTTTAGCCTTATATTTAGCGGTACATGGTAGACATAATTTTGAGCTGTTGAAGGAGGTTGAATAAAACGAGTTTGCTCAATGACAATTTTATTCTCTTTGGACAATGAAACTGTTAATAATGGGAAACCAGGTTGCTCTAACCAGCTACTAGTAAACTGCGAGACATGAAAATTGGCTGTGTCCAATGAATTCCACAAGTCTCGTGGCTCTATAGTTTGCCATTCTCTAGCTTTCAAGAATTTGGCAACATTTTTGATGAAGCTTGGTGAATTGTCATTATATTGATTGTCTTCGTAAGCATTAGATAACATTCTTAAGACTTGAATACCCTTTTGATATGAATAGGTTTCCATAGCGTCTTGTGTGGTTTTGATAGACTTGTCAAAATCATGAACAACAGGTTTCAGGTCTGGGTTCGATGCATCCTCAGAGAGCAAATTTTCTTGGTCATTTGCAATTAGAAAGTCCCAAATAGACACATCTAGAGAGTCAAGATCTAATTTTGATAGAACATAATATGCAAACCATGTCGCAAAACTTTCGTTTAACCACAAGTGATTCCAGCTTCCAAACGAAATGTTGTTTCCGAGCCAGTGGTGAATAATCTCATGCACTATCAGTTGTCTGATAGTTTTTGTAGCTTCACGATTTGAAAGCGATGTAGTCAATGCATACATTGATTGTAAAGAGATTAAACCAAAGTTTTCCATTGCACCATCAGTTAAAAAGGGTAATGCGACAAAATCCAATTTTTCTAGGGGGTAGTCCAGATCGAGCAACGATTCCACTAGTGGCAGAGATTTCTGGGCAATATCCAAAGCATAAGCAGCTCCAGATATTTGACCAATAACCGTATAAAATCTGCCTGTAATTTCCTTGTTTTTTAGTTTGATCTTAGATTCAATAAAATCAAGATCTCCTATCACGAATCCGAAGATTGATGTTGCCATTGGAACGGTCTTCTTGAAAAGAACTGTTTGCACAGACTTAGACTCATCCACAAGTCTTGATGCTGCGACAGAGGTAGAAAGAACCTTGAATCTGTCAAGTGTTTCAATAGTTAACTCAAATGTGGTTTTCACTGAAGGAACATCAACACATGGGTAAATAGACCTAGCGAATGAGGCTTGAGAATGAGTCGCAAAAACATAATTTGTAGATGTGTTTGTGCGATCATCTAGATAGTTTGTCTTGAACAATCCTTTGGTGAAATCTCTGAATGTTCTAATAGAATTGACTTTCCCAATATAGTTTATTGTCAAACGTAATGAATCTCTGTCGAATAAACTATGATCTTCAACCAGCAGCTTTATCAGCTCACTTGGTCTATCATAAGAAACCTTAGCTTTGTACTCTTTATTGTCTGAGTCAGAAAAAGTAGCATTTATTACTACCAATTCAGAGGAATGTAGATTAAATTCAAAGAGGCCATCAGATGGAGTTTGGGCATCGGCGTCTTTCACCAGATCAATGACGATTAAACCATTGAAGTTGGACTTTTCGTGGTTGATCTTAAGTGTAATACTATAGTTAGATGGAGTCACGGTGTTATTCGCAATACCAGCAGCATTTGATGTACACATTGTACGCGACCTCTTCGAGATGTTCATAAAGCCATGACGAGTACACAACTTTTTCACTTAACCCAACCAACTATCACGTGCTCAATCTGTCAATTGTCCCGTGCCATCAACTTAGAGTTTTTCGATGGAACATTTTGGAACAATCGCGAAATTCTTTGACGCTAAGCGTAAGACGTATATTAGGAATCTCTAAGAAGTTCTACGATTGTTGTCTCTAGTTGCTCAAAAAGACATCAAATCTATCTTGATCGAATTTTTGAACAGAAAGCTACTTCAAAGCTTTTTTCTCGGTGCGAACTTGTGTGCATGAGAGAATAGTATTATGTTTCTGAGGCATATTCAAAGGTAATATTCTTTACTCATCTCATTGAAGTATTCTTATATTCGCAGATAATCACAATAGACGATCATGGTCAAGGAGACCAAACTTTATGACACGCTGGGTGTATCCCCAACAAGCACAGAGGCAGAGATCAAAAAGGCCTATAGACTAATGGCTTTGAAATGGCATCCAGATAAGAATCAACACTCACAAGAGTCAACAGAGAAATTTCAACAGATACAAGAAGCTCATCAAGTGCTGTCAGACGCAAAAAGGAGACAGATCTATGATACTTTTGGTGAGGGTGGTTTGAATGGAGATTATACTATAGATCCAACCCCAACACAAAATCCATTCTCTATGGGCCATGATGATATCTTCACCCAGTTTTTTGGATCATCATTCTTTGATACGACAACACAGTCGTCATCAAAACCAAGGCGCAGAGAAAAGAAGAAAGGTCCCGACATCAAACACAAACTGACCTGCACTTTGGAGGACCTCTATAAAGGTAAAACAGCGAGACTTGGCCTATCAAGGACGGTATTATGCTCCCATTGTAATGCTACAGGTGGCTCTAAAGTCACCCAGTGTGCTCAATGTAAAGGACATGGTCGTGTTGTAATAACGAAGAAGTCTTCCTCCATGGTATCCACAGTTGACATGCCGTGCCCTTCGTGCAATGGGGCTGGTGAATTCATCAAACAAGAAGATATGTGCCAATATTGTTATGGAGCAAAACTTGTGGATGAACGTAAAATTCTAACTGTTGATATTCAACCAGGCTCTAAAAATGGTGATTTAATAATTTTAGATGGTGAAGGTGATCAAGGTTTTGATATCATACCTGGCGATGTTGTTGTAATGATCCAACAGAAGAAACACGAACTTTTCTTCAGAGATAATAGTGATTTGTCTTGCCAGGTGAACATTGACCTAAGGACTGCATTGACTGGGGGTACCTTCACATTGAAACACCTGAATGGCTCTTATATAAAAGCAGACATTAGTAGAGGACAAGTAATAACTCCTGGCTGTTTCAAGGTTCTCAAAGGTTATGGTATGCCGAAAGGCAGAGGTGCATATGGAGATTTGATAGTTCGTTTTAATGTTGAATTCCCAAAACCATCAGAACTCGACAATTCAACCCTTGAATTGCTTGCTAAAGCTTTACCATCCACAACAGAAAGCTCGAATAACATTCCTGAACATTCTCAAATATCTGAAGCAACACTAACAAATTACCGTATTAGGCCACGCACTGATAGTACCAAGGAAGATGGTAGACCTCGTGCCAAACGCAAAAAAAGTTTTAGCCATTTGGATGATCCTTGGGCACCTGATGGGTCTTGTGCCTCTCAATGACTGTCTCAAAGATTATAGAACTTTATCATACGTGGATAGATAAACTAGTCGGTGTAATGGTATATGAGTGAATTGTTTTTGGTATTTAATTGGTGTTTCTTGTGATTTATTGGGTTTAATGGTATAATGAAATGGTTACTGTACTGATGTTAGTGTACTTCAAAGTGTAGTCAAAAGACCATCGCTCATAATTT
>JAJLXD010000005.1:74469-167980 GCA_030571115.1 Wickerhamomyces sp. yHMH617 | reverse complement strand
TTTTTTTTTTTAAATTTTTTTCATGATCTGATGAGCTTTATATCAAAAGTCACTATTTGATACATTTACCAAGAAAACTATAGTAAAGAGTAGAACGGAATATAATGGCCTCAATAACGTTTAAGAATTCTGACAAGAGCAGAGGCACCGCTCGGAAGTTGCTCAGTACTGTTCTTCCTGGTCACTCAGGGATTGAAACACGTGCTAATAAAAAGAAGTCATTATCAAGTACATCTCAAATAATCAATGCTCAACAGAAAAATATTGATCCAGAAAAACTAAGGAGATTACAAAAAAGAGAGAAATTGCTACTGAACAAACAAGTAAGGAAGAATCGAGAAATTAGAGATAGCGTCAATGCCAAAGCTAGATATGAAGTCTTGCAAAAACATTCTGAAGATGGCACATTAACTAAAGAAGAAAAGTTAGAACTCAAAAGACTAGTAAACAAGAATATAGCAGGTTTAGAAACCTGGAAGACTGATGTTGGTGATGAGATTGAAGAAGTCCAGAAGGAGATCCTACAATTGAAAGAAACTGGAAGACTAAAGAAAACCAAGAGAAAATCCGAAACAATTGATGCTAAAGAACTTTACCAAAAGAGAAAAGATCAAAAATACCCTGGTCTTACACCAGGTTTGGCTCCTGTTGGGTTAGGTGATTCTGATTCAGAGGATGAATTCTAGTTCCATTCTACTCTTGTACAATAAAAAAAAAAATAAAATCAAAACTTTGAAATGGGAGTTTTCTATACAATACAAACTTAATCTATTGGTGATCTTCCTAATTCATAAAAGGCCTGTCTTGCATCAACCGCACCTTTTCTAACGTTTCTTTTCTTGTCATCCAAGACTTTCTCTAAAGTTTTAATGATTTCAGCTTGGAACGGCACCAACTTCTCTAAAGGGATACTGAAAGTTAAAGCTTGTAGACAATTCAACGATACCAAACGAACATCTGGGTTATTTATTTTTTCTTTATCCGCTTGTGCTAATTTCAACAAATTTGGGACTAATGTTTGTAAATGTTTCGAGACTAATTCAGTAATCTCATCAATTGATGATAGTATAGTTTGTACTGAGGAAAAGCGAACTTCCGAATTAGGTAGTGATAATGACTGCAACAACAATGGAAGGAATGTTGATAAGTGAGGTGAAATCATTTCTCTTTTAGAATGCTTCAAAATATATGATAATGCAGTTAAGTATTGTGATTTAGTAGCTAATGAATCACTGGCTGAAAATTTAGCAACAAGTTTTGGAATTATCAGTTGGACGAATTTTTGCTTATATAGTAGTCTCACGTTGTTATTATTGATCTTTTTATACTTTTCGAAGATGGAAATATCAACAACCAAAATTTCAAATGATTTCGTTCCTAGAGTATCGTATTTTTCATCAGCTAATAGGGATAATAATCTATCAGTAAATAGATCAGATAATGGATCTATTTTCAAAATCAGCCCTTTCGTTATCCAAGAGAATATTTCAATATTCGATGGGTAGTCCAAAGGGAAGGACACAAACTGGGATATATCTGAAGGAGCCCATTTATTGACAATTAGAGAAATCAGCTCAAGGTACCCAATCTTAGTAAATTTATCCTGAATTTTGGATTCTTGAATGAACTTGATTAGACTTGTCAAAAATGACTCTGGAATTTTAACAGATTTGTCAACTGCAGCTAAAATTTTGGTGAAAAACACAATCAATTTACCTGGGGTTTCAAGCAAGTTAATGGAGTTCAATCCACTGTAGTAAGTGGAGCCACTAACATCACCACCTGTGAATAGTGCAAATGTTTCTTTTGTCAATGTATCGTGTAAATTCTTCGAAGAGTAGACAACAATAAGTTTTATGACATCAGTTATCTCATCTAAAACGCTATCCTCGTATATAGATTTCCTTGTGATCAATTCACTAAATTTTGTGAACAAACCCTTCATATATGAATCAGTAGAAAATTGCTTAGCTTTCTGGGAGTTCTCCAAGATTATTTTAAGAGTTGTCCCTATGGAATAAGCATAATTCACATTATTTTCTTTAGAGCCGACCACTATCAATTTTTCCAGAAGCTTTGTGAACAAAAAGCCAGAAACTTTTTCGTTTATACTGATTGATCTGATGATTTCAAACACTTTCTCCTTCGGTTTCTCTTCGCCATTAATGCTGATGTTTTTACATTCATCATCTGGTAGCAATGAAAGTAAAGTTGGAAATGTAACTTCCAGTAAGACCGAGGTATCAATCTTAGAAACTTGAACTAAGGCACCAATTCCAGAATTGAAGATGTATTCATTATCATCAACCAAAATTGATTCGGTAAAATATTGTACAATGAGGCTTAGTTCAGACACTGTGAGAAAGTTAGCAAGTGTTGTGATTTTCGATAACTCTGTAATTGCAATTGTTCTTAAACTGACTTCAACCAGTGAAGAGCCCATTAAAGCCTTGCCTAAAATTATTAGTACCTCATCCTTATAGACAGATAGTGCATTATCATTTGATGGCGCCTTCTCATTCTCGAAAGTTCCAAACAGTTCAATATATGCATTTGTGAAGAAACCAATGTTTGTGATCAAAGCTCTCTGTTTTTGAACATTCAAGTCTTTATCATCATTTAGGAGTAACAATAAAGTGCTATTAGTAGCAATGTTGAATTCATTGGTACCTGAGGAGGCAATCGATGCCAAAAGTGCAATCGTTTGTTTAATATGCTTTTGATTTTTAATGTTAGGACTCAATTCTTGGAATATTTTCTCAAAGAAGCTATTGAAATGATCTTCATTAGTGCCAAGTACTTTCCCGATAGTTTTGAAACACTCTAGAACTACAGGAAACAAACGGTATTCATCATCTTCCGAGTCACCGTGTAAAATTTCAAATTTCAAACCATTCCAAATTTCAACCCAGTGCTCAACCAAGGAGTCATGACCATAATTTTTAATACATGCTGTTATTGTTAAAATGGTATCAAGTTTCACCGTAGGCGATGTTGACGAAATTTTCTCTAATAAATTTGGATAAGAGTCTTTTGCAAAATATGGAGTTGAAGCAATAGCCCTTCTTAGCGACTCCTTTAGCTGATCACTTGTAATTTTATAAGGATCATCTTTTGGTGGTTTGAAAGATATTGGGAAATAACAAAATAATATATCGAACAAATCATCTTGGAATTCTTTTATTTCCAAATTTTGGGTAATTTCATGATTCACATTGAAAGAGATCAACAAATTGCGAGGATCTTTCTCACCAGAGGCAATATGAACAAAAGACTTGACGCTTAGGTCATTCAAGAATCTTTGTATATATTTCAAAAATCTTTTGAATAGTTTTTCAAAGATTTCAAAGGTGTAGTAACGAGTAGATGCAAGATGGTGCTTTGAATCATATTTTGAAAAAGACTCAAGAATAGGTTTGATACTGCTCGGGCCAAAGTTTTCCTTTTCAATTAGCGATGACAGTCCAGCTAGTGCCTCTTTTGTTGCTTTGAGGTCAGTTGTCTTGTTAATAAAAAAAGTGTTCAAGACTTGTATATCGTTCGGGCTTAATATACTTGATGGTAACTTCTTGATTGTTTCTGCCAAACAAGATGTTGCCTTTGGTCTTAAAAGATCGTCATCAGCAGTTAAATAATCACCAAGGGCCTTGACAAAGTCGATCAGCTTTAAGGAGCCCGATTCAATTACTATGAATTGGTATTAGTGAATTTGGTTTAAATGATCTGGTGGTAAGGTAACTTACAAATTGATACTTTCGTAGAAACTTCACCTGCTTTAGCATCATCAACTTGCACGTTCGCAAGGTACTGGTTGACATAAAGTCTAACCTGTTCATTGTCACTCATAGTCGATGGGAAGAGATTTCAGGTCTTCTTATCGATGTATAGATCTTCAATCTTTGCAAAATACAAGTTGCAGCATTTTCGCTGAAGCTAAATAATAGACTAAATGTACTTACTGCGAAATTACAATAGTCACATGACCAGCTCTGAAACAATCGCGGAGCCCGAAATGGTAATTACCTCTCTCGGACATAAATTGACTATATTACGTAATAATTGCGGTCAACTCGGAAAAACCCCCCATTCAAATTGCCTGATGTGTAAGTAAATTATTAATTGTCCAAAGCAAAAAAGAAAAGCTCATTGAGCCAGAATCAAGAACAAGTTGCGTTTGGTTAATTTAATGTGGAAGGTTATTTCACAATTGGTTTAACGATCAGATACACGCATAACACGGCTGGGATCTCTTCTTTTTCATTTATTTTTTATCTTCTGAGGAGTATCAGGGATTCAGGAATATCAGCAGCCGCAAATTTAGAACTGACTGTTTGTTCATTCTTAAGAAGAGATTAATGGAATTCTCCAATCCGCAGTGACACTCTGCTTCGGGTAACAACACATCACCAACGAAAAAAAAAAAAAAAAAAAAAAANNAAAAAAAAAAAAAAAAAAAAAAAATGCCAGCTTATATATAAATACAAAGCGCACCTTTTTCGCTGAACTTGATTTCTAAGGCAAGTCTCTTCAGTACTTAACACTACATATTTACAAACATGTCTCAACCAACGTATGTATCAATTTACCTATTGTGCCAATTGTGCCGGCACTGGTGTCGCTGTGGTCACTGCTGATCGGCTTTGTTCTAGTTCACTTTTTTTTTTTCGGTTTTCTTCCCTGGGTTGATGAGGTTTTTTCCCCCTCTGACGAGAGAGTCAACGTTGCTCTATATAAGCACACACCTCAACCTATTATTTTTTTCTTATTTAAGTTGTGAGATGTCCAGTATTTAAGGAATATCAATGGTCTGAAAAGGAAACACGGGAACACGGGAACAAAGCTCAATGCAGAGACTAGCACAACTTAAGACATTGCTCAGACCGACTAACACACTTCCTAGTGGTGATATTGGTCTTATTGGTTTGGCCGTTATGGGTCAAAACTTGATCCTAAATGCTGCTGATCACGGTTTCACTGTTGTCGCTTACAACAGAACCGTTTCTAAAGTTGATCATTTCATTGAAAACGAAGCCAAAGGTAAATCCATCATTGGTGCCCGTTCTATCCAAGAATTAGTTGACAATTTGAAGAGACCAAGAAGAATTATCTTATTAGTTAAAGCCGGTGCTGCTGTTGACGCCTTCATCTCCCAATTGGAGCCATTCTTGGAAAAAGGTGATATCATCATTGATGGTGGTAACTCTCATTTCCCAGACTCCAACAGAAGATACGAAGAATTGAAAACTAAAGGTATTCACTTTGTTGGTTCTGGTGTCTCTGGTGGTGAAGAAGGTGCTAGATATGGTCCTTCATTAATGCCAGGTGGTGCCGAAGAAGCTTGGCCACATATCAAAGATATCTTCCAATCTATCTCTGCCAAATCCGACGGTGAGCCATGTTGTGACTGGGTTGGTCCAGCTGGTTCTGGTCATTACGTTAAGATGGTTCACAACGGTATCGAATACGGTGATATGCAATTGATTTGTGAAGCTTACGATATCTTGAAAAGAGTTGGTGGTTTCACTGACAAAGAAATCGGTGATGTTTTCGCTGAATGGAACAAAGGTGTTCTAGACTCTTTCTTGATTGAGATTACCAGAGATATCTTGTACTACAACGATGTTGATGGTACCCCATTGGTTGAAAAAATCTTAGACAGTGCTGGTCAAAAAGGTACTGGTAAATGGACTGCTATCAACGCTTTAGACTTGGGTATCCCATTATCTTTAGTTGGTGAAGCTGTTTTTGCCAGATGTTTGTCATCTATCAAATCTGAACGTGTTGCTGCTTCTAAAGTTTTGCCAGGTCCAGAAATTCCAAAAGATGCCATCAAAGACCGTAAGAAGTTTGTTGATGACTTGGAACAAGCTTTGTATGCCTCCAAAATTATCTCATACGCTCAAGGTTTCATGTTGATCAGAGAAGCTGCTAAGGAATACAACTGGAAATTAAACAACCCAGCTATTGCTTTAATGTGGAGAGGTGGTTGTATCATCAGATCTGTTTTCTTGGGTGAAATCACCGCTGCTTTCAGAGAAAACCCAGATTTAGAAAACTTGTTGTTCAACAAATTCTTTGCTGACGCCATTATCAAAGCTCAATCCGGATGGAGAGAAACTATTGCTTTGACCACTAGATATGGTATCCCAACTCCAGCTTTCTCTACAGCTTTGGCTTTCTACGATGGTTACAGATCTGCCAAATTACCAGCTAACTTGTTACAAGCTCAAAGAGATTACTTTGGTGCCCACACCTTCAAAGTTTTACCAGAAGCTGCTTCTGAAACTTTACCAGAAGGTCAAGCTATACACATTAACTGGACTGGTAAAGGTGGTAACGTTTCCGCTTCTACTTACGATGCTTAGAGTATTGATTCATCTGACACATGTTTAGTTTTTGGGTTATGAATAAAGAAAAATCTTAGTATTTGGTGTCTTAGTAGAAAGTTTCTGTATTTTATTTTATGCATCTATTTTCCTCTAATTTTAATTTGGTGTAACAACTAGTTTTTGAACATGCTCCATGAAAGTTTGCAAACTGATGTCATCAGTTAAAATTGTTGCACCAACACCTTGAACAGCAGAATCTTTATATGTTGTGCTTGGATTCAATTTTGAGTATAAGAATCTCGCTTGTGACCCACCTTCCTCTGTATCAATGAATCTAGGCAATGGAAATCTATCTACTAACATTTCGGCTGCTTCGATTCTTGGTTCTTCTAAAAATTCTTTGAAACTCTCATAACCTTCCAAATTTTGATAACCTTCTCTTCTCCAACTTGCTACTGTTGAACCATGGAAGATTAAGACATGGAAAAATGTATCAAGCAACAAAATTCTTTCTGGTTGAATTGATAATGAATCTAATAACACAGGTATGCCTTCTTCATAATCTTGTTCAAATGCAGTTAGAGTTGGCTGGATCATAATCAAAGAATTCATTGTATCTTCAGTATTATATGTATGTCTATAGAAGATGGTCTCATCTGGGGAGTTGTTGAACACCTGAAGAAACTGTGATCTTCTCAAATGATACATAAATTGAGGTAATAAGGAGAAATTACTTTTGAGACGAAATGATGAAGCATCGTTTTTATGGTATTCAGCGAAATTCTTCAAGAGTGAGATTAACACTTTATCCGTCCAAGATAAAACGTCAGAAATATCAGATTTTGTGAGTTTATCAATAGCAATTCTTCCAATCAATACAGCAGCAGCTTCTTGATCAAATGCATATGATATATCAATTGAGAGTAACGGTAGTCTCACTGTAGTCACCTTGAGTCTTGTAGTTCCATCAGGATGTTGGTAATGCGTTGTAAATTGAGCAAAAGCAGAAGGTATTTGGTTATAAGGATATGCAGAGCTTTCACTTGAATTTTCGACATCAAAATACACGGCGTATGTTGAATTTGGTAATACTGAGCCCAATTTCCAAGCGGTTGTCCCTCCAATACCATAATGTGCTGTCTCTGAAACAGAATGCGTTTTCTTTTGCAAGGACACTGCGTGGCCAATCAATCCAGATACCTTCCACTCCTTAGAGAGTTTAACTTCAAGACTTGCATTTAAGGCGCATGATGATTGATCGAGCTGAAGCTGTCCAAAAAACCTTTGTAGTGATTGTTTGAAGATGGATGTTGTAAAGGAATCAGTCAATACAACAGCACCGCCGGTTTTGTCTGATAAGTGCTCCATTTCATACAAGCCCACTTGATCATAAGCCCCTATAAAAATGTCAACACAAGTACCATTGGAGGCACATCTGTCTGCCAAAGTTGTATAATATGATCTAGCTTTTCTGTAATATTTTGCATCATTGCTTTGAATGGAATGATGGGATCTGATTGGTTCCTTTAGCTGGTTACCCACAATAATGCCAGGGCCATATGTGCATGGGCCACCAGTAAAAAGAAGAACGTGCGAGCCCGTTTGTGAGTAGGCTGCTTTCAGTAAATTTGATGCAATGTTTAAGGCAGAACCAGTGGATCTTAAAGCACGTTCACCTGATTTGAAACTCCAAGAATCTGTTTTCAAGTTCTCGATTATCAATGTTAATGAGTACTCTGCAATGTTAGCTGGTTGTAAAAACCTTGCAGCATTGGAACTTGGAGTGACCTGTGCCAAAGATGTTTTCAAATCTGGTGAAATAAAACCCAAAATCTTTGAAACTTGATCTTCGGTATATTCTTTAGCACCATTGAATGCAAAGCTCTTAAAGACTCCATCATCATTGAGTTGGTAAAGATTGATGTTCTTCCCATATGTGATCAAACCAACTAAAGAGTTTGGTGGTAACAAGCTGAATGTCACTATGATTGATTCCTTGAGAGACTCGAGATCTTCTTCACCAAGACAAGTGTCAACCACAAATAGATACACAGGAGGTGTCAGGATGTTCTTTGGTAAAATGTATTCAATAGATGTATTAGAAATATCGGCCTGAATTGGGGTCTGCCCCAGATACTGCGGAGGAAGAGCACTTTGTGTCGAACATAGAGGGCATACCCAATATTTACCATCCACAACCACTGAGAATGGATTCAATATAGCCCCACAGCTTCTTTCTCTACATATAATTGGATGCTCCTGAAGAACCAGAAGGTCGTCCCTCTGTTTCAATGGTGTGTATAATGTAGCAACAGGAACAGATAATCTTGAGGCAGATATCTTTGTCGTTGGAAGGGCATTCCATGAAAACCTGACTCCATCTGCATCTTCAACCGCAAGAAACTCGGCATTCTTTGCACAAACGAAACGTTAGTAAAAGCACCAATTATTCAATAGCACTGAAACTTACAGGATCCATCGCTCCGCGTAAAAATAAATCCTCTATTCGAAACTTGGGTTTTCAACACTTTTTACGTTGATTATTGTTTTGGTTTTGGTTTTGGTATGTGAACAGTTTCGCGAATCTAAAGAATTTCGCGACTTAATGAAAATTTTATTTGTTTGGTAAAAGATTTTTGCGCTTCTTTATTAGCTTTGAAGAAAATGTATAGTTTGTCAAACATTTATGACGATTAGTAAGTTGAGATCATGTTGTAAAGGCCCAATTGAAGAGTCTGGTGTGTCTGGAATGATGAGAGAGTTTATTATACTGCGTTATCGTCTTGAGGATTGTTTAATTACCGTCCATGAAAAGAGATTACAATATCACTGACCTTTTGTGCTTAATTGACTCAGTTGGCCTTTCGTATGTTTCTAATATGGGCACTACTAACTTTTCCACAGATTTCCTATCCTATAGATGCTTCCAATATCACTGCGGTGTATAAGGCATAGACATTTATTTAGAAGATGCTATTCTTCGCTGATATTTGAAGACCAACAAGCTGAGTTTGCAAATCGAAAAGCATCAATTCAGCGATCACACAAGTCCTTTTATCCTCTGTTGAGAGACATTAGATTTAAGGATGTAAAACCTACAAGAGTGCCCGATTTTAGAACCAAGTTTGAGTCTTTTCAATGGCCTGAGAACAAAAGAATAGACGAGCTATATGTTCTTGAAGGAAAGATCCATAGTATTAGAAAATCAGGAAAAGGCATTATTTTCATTGATATAGTTCAAGACATGAATAAGATCCAATTGGTTGTAATGAATAAGTTAATTGGTTTAACAAAAGATGCATTTGCTGAAGCTCATGGAATTTTCAAAAGCGGTGATTTTATAAGTGCCATTGGTTACCCAGGTATCACAAACGTAGGTGAGCTATCACTGAAATGTACACAACCTATCAGACTAGCATCTCCAACTCTACACCCACTGCCACCAAAACTCACTGATTCTCATAAAAGGCATCATAACAGAGTGGTTGATTATTTAGTTAATGAACGCTCTCAGAAGATTATTTTAGCCAAGTCTCAGATATTGTCGTCATTAAGGAAATTTTTGAACTCAAAAGGTTTTCTGGAGGTATCAACTCCAATACTAGCAAACTCAACAAGGGGCGCAAATGCAACACCTTTTGTTACTCATTCAAAGCATATTAAAGACAATAACGATATTCCAGTTGATTTAGAACTTCGCGTCGCCCCAGAATTATGGCTCAAGAAACTAATAATTGGTGGGTTCGATAAGGTATATGAGATCGGTTCATCTTTTAGAAACGAAGGAGTGGATGGAACACATAACCCTGAGTTTGCAACCTGCGAGCTCTACCAAACATTTATTGAGTTAGAGGATTTAATGGAACTCACCCAGTCATTGTTCTTCTATCTATTCAAGCAAGTTGAATCTGATATTACCAGACCTCAAATACAACATCTACAGTCTATAATTCAAGAAAATGAATTTAAAAAGATGGAGTTCATTCCCTCAATTGAGAATCTTGCAGGTGTTCAACTGCCTGCTGAATTAACAACAGAGTCATTACTAGGTTACTATAAAGAAATTGAGTTACAACCACCCAAGGTGGCAAGTGTGCCACAACTACTGGACAAATTATCGTCACATTTTTTAGAACCATTGTGTGATGGCCCTACATTTATTTATCACCAACCTTCTATCATGGCTCCGCTCGCAAAATCAACGGTTCATGAATATTTTGGTCGTCCTTACGAGGTTTCAAGAAGATTTGAACTGTTCATTAATGGCTCAGAATATGTCAATGCATATGAGGAGGAGAATAACCCATTTGATCAAGAAGCAAAATTCAAACTACAACAGAAATTGAAAGATGATTTCAATGATCAGGAATCTATTGTCCCAGACCACAGATACCTGGCGACCATGGAATGGGGTATGCCTCCAACTGGTGGATGGGGTATTGGCGTCGATAGACTAGTTGGTTTACTGGTGGGCGAGAGGAGAATCGAAGAGGTACTAACGTTTGGAACACTACCAGATGTTATTAGACAGTAAGTATAAAGCACAAATAGTCATGTTTATAATTCTAAAAAAGCTGTATGTACAAATATTGTGACGATGATTCCATATATTTATTGTAGGATTCTTGAGCTGAAGGACGCGAAAAAAAAAATACGCGTATAAACAATAATAATCTACTTTGAAACGAGGTACTACTACATAATTAACATATAGAAACACAACATTTTCCCATGTCTGATGAAGAACAAATCATAATCGAAGAAGAGGCTATTGAAGTGTTTTCAATCCCCCAGGTCATTGGATTCCTTCCACCCTCAGTTCCAGAAAGACACACCTTCCAATCCACAACTTACCTTACAGAAATACCCATTGTGGTCAAATCAAACCCAGAAGAGCCATGTGTACTAGGTGTTGATGAAGCAGGACGAGGTCCGGTATTGGGACCAATGGTTTATGGTGTGGCATACTGCTTAAAGTCATTCGAAACTGAATTAAAGAAGAAGTACGGTTTTGCAGACTCTAAGACTCTTAATGAAGCCAAAAGAACCACCCTGCTTGAACAGATGTGTTTGATGGACAGCGAACTGTACCAGAATGTTGGCTGGTCAACTAGAACAATGACTGCTATGGATATAAGCTCTGGGATGCTAAGACCGAATTCCATAGGTAATTATAATTTGAATGAACAAGCACACGATGCTACCATAGATCTAATACAAGGAGTACTAGACCAAGGCGTCAATCTTAAAGAGATTTATGTTGATACTGTTGGTCCACCGGCTTCCTATCAGATCAAGCTACAGAACAAGTTTCCTGGAATCAAGATCACCGTTGCCAAAAAAGCAGATGCACTGTATCCTTGCGTTAGTACTGCAAGTATTTGTGCTAAAGTTACAAGAGATTTTTCTTTGGTAACTAGTAAGAATGAGTTGTATTCACCTGAAACACAATGGGGCTCAGGATATCCTTCAGATCCAAAGACATCGAAGTGGCTTAACAGTGCAGTAGATCCTATATTTGGTTGGTCTCAGGTTGTTCGTTTCTCCTGGCAGACAGCCAAAGACGCTATAAATAAAAACTCTGGAACAACTATAGAGTGGGAAGAAGACCATGTCAGACAAGATTTCCATGATGTTTCCAGTTTGTTAGGTGGCTCCAAAAAGGACGAACATTCTTTAGATCAATTACCTGTCTCTACACAATGGTATGGTAAGAATGTTGACTTCTTCTGATGAGCAGTCAGAGCTAAAATCATAAACAGTTTGTCAAATGAAATACACAGCATTGAAACTCCACTTAGTAATTTCTACACTCTCTATCTTTTGAAGACGTTACTAGGCCGACTGTGGTGGAAGCTATGCAAAGAATCAAAGCTACAAAATACGAACATATAAGCGCATTCCTTGGTAGACCTTCGCTTTTTCCCGTGAATCATGTGAACAACATGTGTGTATTTCTATTCAACGAAGCATTTAAATGCCATATTCACGTGACTTTCACGTGATTGATAACGGATATACCCGAAAGAACAGATAAAGACGCAATGCAAATTAAGTGAGAGTGTGGTCACCAATATATTACTATATAATACTACGCAAATTACACATTCATCCATTCACCTTCCACTCTTCAATATATCCTTTATATAATGTCACAGTCAGTTTTGTCTGAAGAGCAATTCAAAGAGCAAGTTGTGTCTCAATACCCAGATGTCATTGGTGAGAAGGTCGGTGGTAAAGTATTAGCAGTCAGCGATGAATGGTTTGCACCTGCTGAGAACTTGATCAAACCAAAAGCTCCAATTAGGGATGCGACCAAATTCGTCTATGCCGGTGCTTGGTATGACGGTTGGGAAACTAGAAGACATAACACAGAAGAAGCAGACTGGGCAATCATAAAGTTTGGTGTGTCTTCTGCTAAACTGATTGGCGCTGAAGTCGACACTGCTTTCTTTAACGGCAACCACGCTCCTTTCATCACAGTTGAAGCTGCTAATATTAGTCCTGATCAATCTGAGGAATCCATAGACTGGTCTAAAGTTGAATGGGACATTGTAATCACTAAAGAAGAATGCGGGCCATCACAGAGACACTTCTTTAAAAGAGATCAATTGACTAATAAAGCATATACCCATGCACGACTAAAACAATACCCAGATGGTGGTATTGCAAGATTCAGACTGTACGGAGAAGTCATTCCAAACCTTGCGGAAATCAAAACAGACTCACTAATTGATTTTGCATCTGTCGGTTACGGTGGTGTTGCTGTCAAATGGTCTGATCAACATTTCGGTACCGTTGATAACTTACTACTTCCTGGTAGGGGTCATGACATGAGTGATGGTTGGGAGACGAAGAGATCGAGAACCCCAAACCATGTGGACTGGGTCATTATCAAACTAGGGTCTAAGACGAAAGTCAGCGAGGTTGTCGTTGATACAGCTCATTTCAGAGGTAACTTCCCACAAAAAGTATCAATTCATGGTTTATCTACAGAAGAGAAAGTTCCAGAGTATAATGATAAGAACTGGAAACTGTTAGTTGAACCTACAAAGACCTCAGCTGATAAAATACACTCCTTCAAAGAGTTAACCAACGTTAATCAAGGTTACACACATATCCTATTAACTATCATCCCAGACGGTGGTGTCAAGAGAGTTAGAGTCATTGGTACATTGGCATAAATCCATTCATAACTGATTACGTTGACGTAGCTCTTTTCTTAATTTGAACATATGCATCAATTATTGATCTGCTGTAGTGAATGTGATTAGTGAAGTGTACCGTAGGTAGAGAAATCCCGAAGGTGAATAAAATTTTCAGTCCAAAGAATGCTCATTGACACAATCAATTAAAAAAGAACACTTGATTCTTTCTATATTGAATGGAGAGACTGATCAGTAATCTTTACCAAAGGGTGCCCATCAGTGAAATTGATCTGCCCTCTGAAATTGACGCTGACTCACTTCTGAGGACAATAACTGATATCAGCGATAATAATCCGTTCTATATAAGATCTTTCCTGAGCTCAAAGTTATTCAAAGATCCACAGATAGACCAGGATGAATTCTATGACTTCTTCGCTACATTACTAACAAGTCAGCCAAAAGATATAACTGCGTTTGACATTATTGCCTATAATATCAATGGTACTAGGGTGAAGATTAGAGAGCAGCCCAAGTTGATCAGTGGTTCGGGGACAACAGGACTAAGGACCTGGGAAGCTGCGTTATATTTGTCCCACTATCTTATTTCTGAGTATAGATCTGAACTTGAGGGTAAAAGTATAGTCGAATTGGGTGCTGGAACAGGTCTTGTTTCACTGGCAATCATAAAAGGAGTTCCAAGTTTTGCAAACTTGCTCATAACAGATGGTGACAGCAATCTGGTTGAGTCTTTGATCCATAATTTCAAAGAGAATGAGATAAACTTGTTTGGGAACAATAAGGTGAAATGTCAGACTCTTTGGTGGGGTAGAGATACTATTGAAGCCAATGTTGATATTATAGTCGCAGCTGATGTCACGTACGATGCTTCAGTTATACCAAGTCTTGTTAGTTGTATACGTGATGCACTTCTGAATGGAATAAAGACGGCACTTGTGGCTGCCACCATAAGGAACGAAACCACGATTCAAGCATTTGAAGAGGAAGTCATCGCTAGAGGTCTACGATGGGAAATTATTAGTCATGTTCAGAAGCCTCATGAGCTGAATCAAACCCTTTGGTACCCTAAAGCTAGTCCTGAAATCAGAATTTACAGAATACATGTCTAATGAACATAAACTGTTCGAGTCAAATTAATTGCAGTAATGCGCATTTAGTAAAGTATATAATGAAGAATGTATTGAGAAAGATATATTTCCAACTAGTTATTGACCGATTGCCGACGCAAGCCCAGATTAGCACTAGAAATAGCGGACCCTAGAGTTGCTCATAGGAAGCAGAGAGTATAAAAGAGCTCCGCTATCCACCGTTTTGTATTGATTGTATATTAAAAGGCACGTTATTTGAAGAACTTCTCTTGTACTACAAGCCCTCGATCATTACAAAGAATATATGTGTACATACATAAACCATTGTTTACTTTTTGTGTTCGCAACCAGATCCAAAAAGTAAACAAAAGAACACACATGAAAGATCCACGCAAAAGAAAGGAATATTACTCACCCTCAGACAAGATGTATGGGATACAGAACAAAGAAAACATACCACTGGGAGAAGCAGCAAAATCGAAAAGCATCCCTGATCCATCAACAATCAAAAAACTGCAAGACGATATTGTAAGATTAGAGAAGTTATATTCTGGTCAACTGCTAAGGACTCAATCAGCATACATCGAACAAGAAAGACTTGAATCTGAACTCTTGGAGAAGGAAAAGGTGATTCAGCAGCAGCAAGGAATCCTTAAAAAGTTGAGCGAATTGAACAAGTCTTTAAGTCACAAAATAAACGGAGAAGTCAGTTACTATGAAACTGAACTTAAGAGCCATAAAAGATCAGAAATCGACTGGCGATCAAAAGTCAACAAACTAAAGGCAGAAAACCAGAATTTGATGAATGAATTAAAGACAAGGGATCAGGAGATTGGAATATTGAATGCGGATATCGCAAGATTTCTTAGCGACATCAGCTCAAAGAATATTGAAATAGACCAGCTGACAGAACTACTGTATGAAAAGGAAGCTGGTACGAACGGATCCGATTATTATGATGCATCTGATCAACCGACAAGACGCGTTCTTGATCTCTCCTTCGATGATTCTTTCAACGAAGGGGATAGTCTGAACCAACTATTAGAAAATGATGATGATCAGACCAAGCAGTTAGAAAACGAGGAAGATAATGTACTGGGGAACTCTCTATCACTGGAGGGAGAAATAGCAAATAAACTTGATGAAAGAGAAAAGCTTGTTAAGAAGTTTGAATTTGAAATTAAATCATTGGAACATGAAAAAGCACAGTTATACAATTATATCAATAAACTCTTGAGGAATCCCGTACACTCTAGACAGAATGAAGTCTTAAAGCAGAAATTGGTAACCAGAAGGATCTTAAGAGCAACATCTGTCTCAAAGTTAGAAAGCAGAATATCTGATCATAAACCGTTAATGATTCCTAAGAGGGCGGTGTCAAACTTTGTGAATCTCAAAAGTTACTCCAACTTATCGAATGTTAACAACCAAAAGACTTATCATCTAAACTTTAATAGTGATGATGAACAAAGTTTCGACGAGGATGTCGACCATGATTTTGAATACGAGAGGTGGCTGTTGGGTTATGCTGGCCTAGGCCATAAACTTTTAAGCACCACAATTAGACTAAAACCGACCTATGTTCTTTTGTTGAACCGTGACTTACAGGAACATATTGATTGGAAGGCAATCACTGATGAGGATATGATTGACTAATGATATTCACGTTACAGTTTATGACCATGATGCTAATATTGAATTACAAATTTGATCCATACTTTACAAATTATAGACGTATCACTTGCATTTCGTTTACGCTTCAAAGTAACGTTGTTTAATAAAAAGTAGGAGTTAGAAGTTAGAATATATAGTATAGACTATAGAGCATAGAACTGATTGTGCGGCTCGGACAACATTAGTTCTTCGATCCAACCGGAATGTGGTAATTTTCGCGAGATATTCAAAAAATGGACTGATTTTTTTAGAAAAGCCTGATTTGTCAAAGGCATGAGGCGAAAAAGTAACATACGATGCGTGATAAAAATATGAAGTGTGCTTCTTTTAGGGTAGTAAACATATAAGGGCTCAAGTTTTCATCTTTCTGATGCCCTGAAGACTGAAGTATTTCAGAAAGCTTATAAACTGAAAGGGTCCTTACTTCACATATATATCATTCTCTAATCGCCCCACGCTATTAGTGCTCACTTTAAACAATGGCACTAAGAAATTACATGTATTTCAAACATCAGGATGAGATGAAAAATAAAATAGCACATGGATCAGATTGTACAATAGTCTGTCCTAACCCCAGCATACCCAGCAACAGCTCCAGTGACCATAATGTGCCCTATAGCTTCGATACCTTGAACCAACAACCACCCGTTGTCATAAAGAAGAAGGCTAAAAAGCTCACGCCAACACAATTAAGAAAACTACAAAACTTGCATATCAGTGATAAGCCAGTAACAAGCTCATCAGAACAGATAAATGTTAAATCTCGGAACCCACAGACAGCGCTAAGTGAATCAAGGGCATATTTAGCTGAAAACACATCTTGCATAAAAAAGTCTAATAATGACGCTAATGAATAATAAAACTTTGCAGGTCGGCGGTCAGGTAGCTGCGCTACTGTTGACAATTGAGGGCGTTAGATGTTCTAATGTTCATTTGCATTGAATCATGATGAGCATTTGTTGAGGATTCTCAACGGGTTAATTACTGTTTATTATTTGTTGGAGTTTGCAGCTGAGTTAGCTGAGGATTATGAAATTATGGAGTTATATATAACAGACAGGTTCTAGTAATAATGCACTGGTTTAGTTATAATGTTATGAGTCTTTGTAAGCGGTGAAGCGTGGTTGACATAATATAAGCATTGGTTCTACAATTATAATCGATGGAAAAAAAAATTTTTGGAAACTGTTCTCATTCCGACACATAACATAAACAGTAATAAAAACATTAATAATGAATGAAATGTCTAGCCCATCTGACACCCCTCTTTCAGCTCTTTAAAAGATCCAGACGGGTTCTTATTTGGTCTATTTTTTCATCTCTCCATCAGCTATCACGACTGAATTAAAACTTTTTTTGTTGGAGGTACTAATGAAACATGAGACTAAGATCTTCTCTTTAACAAACTACCAATTAAATCAAATTTATGCTTTCTCTGTCATGACAAGAACTGTTAAAGTCGAGAAAAAACCCAATAAAATGTCATAAGTAGAAGAGTGCATCAAAATCCCGTAGTATGCTTCTTGACCCCCTTTTAATCACGTACTGTCTATTAAGATGGATTCGGACAAAGAAAAAAGAGCTGAAGAAGGGTATGATTGGAAAAATTTTCGTGTTTTTTTTATAGTACAAACTGTACAACTACATCTGGTGTTTGGATGTTGATCATGTGACACATCACGGGTTTTTTCTTAGGGCAGTCACGTGCAATTCTTGAATAAAGTTGGGGTGATGAAACGAAAGGCGAACCGGAAAACTGTTGGGATATTCTCAAAAGCAAGCCAATCAGATCGAAGGAAATATCATAGAAACACACATGATCTGAAACAAAGTTTGAGGCGATTAATCGGATGGCCGTAGTCGAAATTCTCGTCCTGCTCAATGGTACAGCTTATCTCTATTGTCTTAAAATTGTTGTGCAACTTAGCCTATGCACCTTCATCTTATAGAATATATAGGTTAATAGGGAGGGGCAAGCAGAGTTTGGCATCCCGCTATTTGTAAGCATTCTAGTTAAAGTTTCTAATGATGATTATTCGCAGGCCGCAGCGACCCAGTACAAGCTATTCAAGGAGTCAGGCTGCTAGTACCAGTACTAATCAAAAAGTCTGGAGTTTTACATCCGGATTGCGACAAACACGTTTGGACTCTGGTCACTGACCGCATAAATCACTAATCATAATTACTCCGAACTCACTGCGAACCTGTTAAGTTGTAACTTGCAACAATACTGCAATACAGATGCAACAAATAGCCATAGCTGACAATAATATTATAAGGTGTCAGCAAGAAACTTTAAACAGTCGTTTGTATCAAACGAGTATTCTTTCGACTAGTTGGTCGAGTAGTTCCTGATGACAACGATCCGACTTTCACCTTTACCTTTACCTTTCTCTGACTCTCTAACTCTCTAACTTAATGGGCCTATGTTTAGGAGTCCAAGCGCTTTTACTGAGGACGACCCGCATCAATCCCCAGGAAAGTGTAAGCGTGTACATACCGGTTTACCTGTCACAGCGATAATATTTGTGATGATCAAAATTTTTTGAAAAAACAGACAAAATCCGGAAAGCCGTTCTCAAATAGACGGTCAATTTGTTGAAATAAAATAAAAAATTCCTAAAATTGCCAGTTTGAGCTACAAATATATACAACCTCTCATTATTTGTTGCTGTTAAGCTTCTGCTTTCCCACCCACATTCACATACACATCAAACTTTTTGTGGTGCCATCATTCGAAAACTCTTTGTTATAGCTCTGGTTGCTCCGAAAGATCCTCTTTGGTTGAGAACGACAACTTCTCATTATCTGGTCGCTTTTCAAATAGACCAGTAAGCAAAAATCATCTACTTCTCCTGAGGAATTATCCTGCTAGAAAAAAGAACTGTTCCTGAATAATAGTTGGAAGTGATGTTCGCTCAAACTCCTGCTGACTCAAATTATCGCCATGTCCCTAACAATGTATCATCCTCATCTTCTGCTAGAGACAACTCAAACGTGTCAAGTATACCCATGGAAACAGGTCTGTCAACTCCAAAGAATGCACATAAAACACCAAAGCAAATACAAAAATCAATAGATGGATTCGAGCCTATCCCAAAAAAGTCGGCTATAATCAAGACAGACAAACCTAGGCCACATGTTTGTGTCACTTGTACGCGTGCTTTTGCCAGATTAGAGCATTTGAAAAGACATGAAAGATCACACACAAACGAGAAGCCTTTCCAATGTGCAGCATGTGGTCGTTGTTTTGCTAGAAGAGATTTAGTATTGAGACATCAGCAGAAACTTCATTCAGGTCTATCTACAAATAACCCAAAAGAATTGAAGAAAGGCGAAAATTCAAACATCATCACTAATTACGGTAACAAAGAGGTGCTGCTTCCGACTGAAAATGAGGATCTAATCTCGCCAACTTCAACCCACCTGTCACCTTCTTCTCATACATCAGCCCCTCCGCCATCACAATCCATAAAAACCGATAGCGGTTCAAACACTAGCACAGTTACCTCTGTATTCAACGGTAACTCAGGAATACCTACCAAGAGTTCAATACATGATTACAGCGGGCATTCAACTTTGTTTGACCATTCTAGATCCCGTCAAGCTTCGACAGTTTCTAATGAAAACAATCAAGCACAGCAACAAACCATGCATAATCACAACCTGGCCAAGAGACATCGTCATAATTCTTTCAGTGCAACGTCTGCTTCTACATACATGAAAAATGGAATAGAACCAATACCTAGTGTTCATGAATTACCTGAAGCTCCACACCAAGTTGAATTCGCTACTCCTCAGTTGAGTGCCCAAGAAATGAGCTCCAGGGCTTTAATGAGCGGTATAGACATTAACGCACTTGGATTACAATATGATGAGCTAGAAAGCTTTGATTTGAATCAAACGAATCAAAACAATCATGATCAGAATCTGAGAGTTGCAACTGATTATTTCGATCATTCACATGGATCTACTAATCCTGAAGGCAAGAACAAGTCCAAAGTCGGCACACCTTTCCAGTTTAACTTTACTCCAGGCGGTTCTATGTTGGATATGCCTTTAATGAGCGAATACCTACATATGGGAAATGCTGGTGGTGGTGCAGGATGGACTTCAAAGGATCACAAGGTCAACTTCAATTTGTTCTCTCATGATACCTCAAAAGCTTCAACACCTCAAACTCAAGTGAATTTCAGTGGTGCTTCATCTACTATGGAACACAATACTAAAGTTGGTAGTGGAGTCCAAAGCAGCAACACCGTCACATCAAACTCTATCCATGATGATAAGTCCTCTCCAGAGGATTGGTTAGAAGAGTTTATTAATACTCCGTTTGAAAGTAATTTTGCTGGTAACTCGAAGAATCTCAACTCAATAGGTTTCCTACCTTCAATATCACCATCCTCATCCAACTCATATACTCCTAACCCACCACAGAATTCGACTTCTATCCCTATGAAACGTGCTCATTCTAATGCCGATCTTGATCAGCAATCTCCCTCAAATGCTTTCACGCCTGGATTCTTAATCAACCCTGCAGTAAGCAAAATAGAGAAAGGAGATAGTCTTCCAAATCCAAATGACATTCCGACTTTATTCAGAACTAGACAAATAGATCTTTTCCATAACGAAGTTGAACAAAATGAGGACATCAAGACAAAGAGCCTCAGCCTATTCACTAAAGATTTGCGTGATGATATATTGAAATCAAATAATCTTGTTGATTCGCAATTCCCTTCTCTGGATGAATTGAATCAATATGGCTCTTTGTTCAAAAATGAATTTGATAAATATTTTCCATTTATCCATTTGCCTACCTTAAAACCTGGCCTGGATAACTATCCATTACTTTTAGCTATTGCTTCTGTTGGTGCGTTGTATGGGTTTCACTCGGCTCATGCTATGCTTATGTTCAATATTACAAGATTCAGAATCCACGAATACTTGGAGAGAGAAAAGAAGTCTTTCAAGAATAACAACAGCATTCCAATCTGGATTTACCAAAGTATGGTTCTATTGATCTTTATAGGTATTTTTAATAATGATTTGTCGGTTACAAAAACGATGTCGATATTTCTGAACTCGTTAATTGAATTAGTCAAATTAACTTCGTTAAATATGCCACTAGAGAACTTCCTAACCCCACCTCCAATCATGGATAATTTACAGAACTCCACAGAAATGATTCAAGAACAAAATTTCAATTATTTCATATTAGCTCAAACGCGAATCAGAACATGTCATACTATCCTCTTAATTTCAAATTTGTTCACATCATTGATTGGTTTAGATTGTTCATTGCATTCCATTGATTTGAAGTGCGGTATTCATTGTAAATGGGAAGAGCTATGGGAGTCATCAAACTATGTTGAATGGCGTAATGGCTTACAAACTCATCATTATGTTATTGATTCAAAATTCTCATTGGTTGAGTTATCCAATGGTAATGATAGCTATACAAATTGCTTGAACTACCTAACTCTAAACAACTTCCTATTGAACGATGATGAACAGTTGAATAAGAGATTCCAAATGAAGACCATGTTATCGCTATTGATGTCTATTCATGAAAAGATCTATCTGGAGAGAAGACTCATAAAATCAGAAAAGAACGGTGTCATTGCTGCAACTAAGTGGCGTATGAACTCTAGGCCAGTTATTGAAAGTTTGATCAAAAGTTGGGAAAGTCTTTATATAAAGAATGGCGGTGTTTTCTACCTCAATGAAGCCAGTTTATCGGTTATTTATAATCAAAATCCTATCATGAGGCTAATTTTGCCATTATTATCTTTTGCTAAGATCAGAAAATGTTTAAGCTTAACTCCAATAATTGAAAAAATTTGGAAGAAGGATTGGAAAGGAATGAACAAGAACTCACAAATTCTTAGAGATGATCCTGAAGCTTTGAAAGATGCCACAAATTATGCATTAGACATTGTAAAGCTCTGGATTGACTATGTGTCAATTCATAAGAATGCTGAAAAGACCTCAATCAGAACTCCAGTTTTCTTTATCACTTGCATATTCACGTCATTGCTAGTCATTGGCGAATTTTTATTATCACTAGAAACATGGGCTCAAAATTTTGATGAGAAAAATCCAGTTTATTTGAATGCTGTTGAAAGAACTTTATGGCTAAGGTCTGAGATGGTCTTCAAAAAAATTGAAGAATGTCTCGTGCTGAATGATAAGAATACAACATATTCGGAATTTTTAAGATTGGAAGCAAAAGGTGCTCTTGATGTACCTATCATCGATGATGAAATTGCTAAAAAAGCCGTAAATCCAAACACGGAGATAAGAGAAACCATTCAGGTAATCAGAAATGCAAGATTATCCTCAAGAAGTCTTTACCTTGGTGTTAGGATTCTTGCGGATGCTCCAATTTGGCCAATTGCTATGTTATTCGCTCAAGCTTTAAAAGCTAGGGCCATTTATATCAGTGCCTCTCAACCAAACTCGCCACCTAATAGTTGAGATCGTGGTGCACTTTTTGGCTGAATTCAGGGAGTATGTATGATCATGCCCAATGGACATTGCCACAACGTTATTTAATTCAAGGAGATATTAATTGTCTTTATATGACGATAATATTTATATAAACATACATTCTTCTGAAAACTTGTAATTACATATCCTAACTGTAGCAAAGTTGCATCTAACTATTAATTAGTATAATTGTCGTCGTTACTAGTAAAATATTACAGTTTGGTCTGTCATAACAGTATAACTAGAAAATAGCTGATCTTAAAATCAAAGCAAAAATTCATTATGGTAAATTATATATAAGTGAATATGTCAGTACTATATTACTAGTATAAACTAGTATTGATCTAGACGTTATACGTCAATTTGCAGATATTTAAATTTTTCTTATTTAAATATATTAACATTTAGTTTTTAAATTTCATAGATATTGGTCAACAATATATATTTCTGATAATTTATTTAATTTAAATTAAAGCTAAAAACTATTACCGAATTAAGCATCGAATTGAGCATATTTTATGCTGGTATATACAAAATCTTGCTTTATATTTAGCTGAATTTCACAGAAATTAGTGTATAATAGCTGCAACTAGTTAACATTCCGGTTAAATGTGTATTCAGCCGCCGGCATTATCATTTAGCGAAAATTTCCTAATTAGCTTACCCATCTAATCAACAAAAAAAGAAAAAGATCTGTATAAAAAAATTATAGAAATGTTTTCAACAGTGCAGAAGATTCCTTATCTTTCTTAAGAGTCAGCAAGGTGTTTTCCTTAAACATTCTAAGATCCACTATAAGCAAGGTGTGGGGAAGTTCACGGTTAGGAAAGACTGATATGACCAAGCTACAAGGAAGAGAGCTTTTTGAGTCAATAGGCTCTCCAAAAAAGATTGTAGCACCAATGGTGGATCAATCTGAGTTGGCTTGGAGAATTTTGTCACGTAAATATGGTGCTACTCTTTGCTACACACCAATGTTCCATGCCAAACTATTTGCTACCAATGAGAAGTACAGAAAAGACATGTGGTCTGAACTAGATGGTGATTCTAAAAAAGATCGTCCTTTAGTGGTACAATTTTGTGCTAATGATCCGGAATATTTGTTGCAGGCAGCAAGACATGTTGTTGGTAAATGTGATGCTGTTGATTTGAACCTTGGGTGTCCGCAGGGGATTGCTAGAAAGGGTAAATATGGTGCTTTTCTTATGGATGACTGGGATTTGATTTATAAATTAATCAATAAACTTCATCTTGAGCTGGAAATCCCTGTAACAGCCAAAATTAGGGTATATGAATCCCGTGAGAAGACATTAGAGTATGCCAAGATGGTTCTGAAGGCGGGTGCCCAGTTTCTCACTGTTCACGGACGGACAAGAGAAATGAAAGGTCAAAAAACTGGACTTGCCGATTGGGATATCATAACATATCTAAGAGAGAGCTTACCTAAAGAAACAGTGTTTTTTGCTAATGGAAATATATTATACCCTGATGACATTACTAGATGTCTCAATAAAGTCAAATGTGACGGGGTAATGAGTGCTGAGGGTAATTTGTATAACCCGGGTGTTTTTGTTGATGAGAATGAAGATTGGGAAAGACATTTTCCTAGAGTTGACAAAATTTTGAGAGAATATTACGAGATTGTCAAAGATTGTCCAGGAAACGCATCCAAGATTGCAATGAAATCACACATTTTCAAAATACTGAGACCTTTCTTGAGTGTTCACACGGATATTAGAGAACTGGTAACCAAGATATCACCAAAGCATGATTTTGGCCCAGTTGAGATTGTGGTAAAAAGAGTTGAAGAGGTTGTCGCAGATATCTTCAAGGAGGACGACATCAAGCAGTTGGACACCATCAAAACAGGCAAAATAGAATTATGGGGAGGTTCTTATAAAGAAGTACCTTATTGGAGATGCCAACCGTATTTTAGACCAGTTAATGGTGTTACCAGTGATAAGAGAGTAGTGGAAGAATTAAAAGCTAAAATGACCGAAGAAACCAACAAAAGACCTGCTAATGACTCCTTGGAAAACGAGGAAGCCAAAAAGCAAAGTATATAACCTAGCTTGCATATTAATACCTTAATTTAATAGAACATTGAAACTTTTCATTTGCGTATTCCAATAAGCCCCAGTCATTAATGTGTCAACTATTTTCTAATGACACATCCAGACACTCTAAAATCAAAAACTCCCGAAATAAACGAAATGCACATTCTTCTCAAATGGCCTTTAAAAAGCCAAAACTGCCCACTAAATTCGTAAACTGGCTTGAAAATGAGTTATCACAATGAAAGACAACCACTAATGGTGCGTCACCGTGATCGAAGAAGCAATTCTTTGGCGGAATCTCTGCGTTCGATCAAAGATTATGTGAAGGACAAGACACCTTCAATAACTACATTGAGATTCATCGCTGCTGTAATATGGGCCATATTTGCAATATTTGTCTTCAACTTGATATTTCTGCCGAGAACGTCTTTATCAAGAGACTACAGGACGATACATTTTTCAACTTTGACCAAAGATGAGACACAGAGATTATTTCTAAAGAGCTTCAGAGATACAAATAATATTCAAGACTATTTGCACCATTTTAGTAACTATAGTTCCCATTTAGAGAAGGGAAAACAAGAGTCAATAGATTATACACTGTCGCAGTTGACTAAGATGGGTTTCAAGCCTTATACTAAGAAGTATCATACATACATGAATAGACCAGTGGACTCTCATTTAAAATTGTTCTCAAGTGACAGAGATCTTATATTTGATGCTAGTTTAGAAGAGGATACAATTATCAAATCATTTGTTTTTAATCCATATTCGAAATCTGGAAATGTTACAGGTCAGTTCATTTTTGCAAATTATGGCTCAAAAAGAGATTATCAGCTTCTTGAAGAGAATAACATCCAAACAAACGGCACTATTCACATCATAAGAAACGGAGAAATATCCAACAATATAAAAATAACCAATGCCGAAGATTTTGGAGCCATAGGAGTCGTTTTTTACACAGATCCATATGATGATGGCGATATAACAGCAAAAAATGGATTCGAACCGTATCCTAAAGGGCCTGCTAGAAATCCAACAAGTATAGAGAGAAACTCCGTCATGAAACGCCCAGGTGATCCCACTACTCCAGGATACAGCTGCTCGAGGTATTGCAAGCGCAAAGATCCAGAAATATATTTACCACAGATACCTTCGATCCCAATCAACCAACTTGATGTCGAGAATATACTGAAACATATAAACGGCGAGTCCATCTTTAACTGGACAGGTGATCTTGAATTTGGATACTCTAGTGGACCCAATGGAATGTTATTGAATCTATACAGCGAACAAGAATATGAGACTCAAGCAATAACTAATATCTTCTATGAAATTCCAGGGTTATCAAGTGAGAAAATCGTTATTGGGAACCACAGGGATTCCTTATCTTCAGCGGGTGCTGGTGATCCAAATAGTGGGAATGCAATATTATTGGAAATATCTCGTGCATTTGGAGAGTTAGCTAAAAGAGGTTGGAGACCTTTAAGAACCATTGTTGTTGCTTCTTTTGATGGTGAAGAGTACGGTTTGCTAGGATCTACAGAGTATGGTGAG
Organism: Wickerhamomyces sp. yHMH617; assembly: GCA_030571115.1. NCBI lineage: Eukaryota > Fungi > Ascomycota > Saccharomycetes > Phaffomycetales > Wickerhamomycetaceae > Wickerhamomyces > Wickerhamomyces sp. yHMH617. The sequence goes on along the minus strand of JAJLXD010000005.1, from coordinate 141,620 downwards.
AGCCATGCTAAGGATTTGGCACGTAATGCTGTTGCATATATTGATTTGGATTCGGGTGTCATTGGACCAGATTTAAGAGTTGCTGCCAATCCATTATTGGATTCCTTGTTAAGGACTACAAGTGAAGCCATACCTTTCAAAAATGATCCACAATATACAGTTCATGATTATTGGGAGGAAAAAGATGGGAAACATATTGATATACTTGGTGTTGAGTCATCGTATACTATTTTCCAGAATTACTTGGGAATTCCGAGCTGTAAAGTTAGTTTTGGTTCTAATAACCATAGTGCTATTGCTATTCACCATAAACACTCAGATTTTGATACCATTGATTGGCTTGAAAGATATATTGATCCTGATTATCAACTGCACACAACGCTCGCAACTTATGCTGGCTTCTTAGCTTTGACACTAAGTGAACATGAAGTGATAGAGTACAAGACTTCACATTATGCCAATATCATCAAAGACTATTTGAAGCGATACATAGAGCAGATTCCTGCATCATGGCCAAATTTGAAAGTTAAACCAAACGGAAAAATTACTCAGTTGAACCAATATCTCGTGGAAATTGATAAAAAGATCAATAAACTAACAAAGTTGACTAAGAAATTTGACGCCAGAGCTGCTGATTTGCAGTCTCAGATTTCCATTGATTACCCTTGGTTTAGAGCTTACAAGAAGTTATTGTTGGCGATCAATATCAAGATCATTGATAGTAAATCAAACCAGCTCGATCGCATGTTCTTACATGGAGAAGGACTGAATGGCCGACCATGGTTGAAACACATTTTACTTGCACCAAATAGAGAAGATGGATTAACAGGAGATGTTCTTCCTGGAATAAGAGAAGCATTAGAAGACAGAGATCTTGACGAATTCGCTAAGTGGCTCAAAATTCTTGCTGACAGCCTCGATTCTGTGAGCAAACTCCTTTCATTTTGAAATAAAGAAGTGACTTCAATTTAAAAGATGTGTTTTAATTATAATACTTGATTTGATGGTATTGTAAAGATTTCGCGATTTTTCTGGTGGGAGTTGACAAATGGCCAAAAAAAAAAAGTTGACCATTTGACCATTTGACCATTTGACCATTTGACCATTTGACAAGTTCTTTTGTAAAAGTTCAATTTAAAAAAAAAAAACATCAAAATGCTTGGTTTAAAATCTCTATTTAACAGTTCCAGAGTTGGTTCTCGTGCTTTCTCTTCATCTGCTGCCGCTTTCGGTACAAAAGTTTATTTCGTTCCAGCCATTGATGGTGAGTAAAATTGTGAGTAGCTGTTTGGGGCTGAATAAGTTCACTAATGAGTTTATGAATAGGAAGAAAACTAGAAAGAATCGAATTTGAATTGTATGATGATGTATGTGTTACAAGTTTGCTCTTTTGAATATCTCGAGATCATTCCAATTCTAACCTTAAAAAAATACAGGTTGTTCCAAAAACTGCTGAAAACTTCAGAGCTTTAGCTACTGGTGAGAAAGGTTTTGGTTTCAAAGATTCTCCATTCCACAGAGTTATCCCTCAATTCATGCTCCAAGGTGGTGATATCACCCACGGTAATGGATTTGGTGGTAAATCAATTTATGGTGATAGATTCGCAGACGAGAATTTTGACAGAAAACACAACAAACCAGGTTTACTATCCATGGCTAACGCTGGTCCAAACACCAACGGTTCCCAATTCTTCATAACCACTGTTCCATGTCCATGGTTGGACGGCAAGCACGTTGTTTTCGGAGAAGTCACCAAAGGTTACGATTCTGTCAAGACCATCGAAAGTTACGGTACTCCAAACGGGAGAACTAGAGCACCAATCACCATTGTTGAATCAGGTGAAATCACCGAGTAAACAGAGTTAACAGAGTAAACAGAGTTAACAGAGTTAACAGAGTTAACCTACAAGTATTTTACAATAAAAATTTCCTGTGAATAAAATTAAAATAAAAATCTTTTAAAAAATTAATTCCGATAAAATAAAAATTCTCGAAACTGAGATAATTTTTTAAAAAAAAAGAAATAGAAAATTAAAAAAAAAAAAATGAAAACGGGAGCTTTGTAAATTTTGTTTGAAACGAACTGAAATAATTAAGGAATTTCTGAAATAATGGACGACTTAAAGAAATCATTGAACAACATCTCGCTTTACGACGTCAAAGCATACGTCCGCAAAGCGCAGAATGTTGTTTATAACTACACGGAGATGGAGGCTAAAGTGAGAGAGGCCACCAACAACGAACCATGGGGTGCTTCTTCCACATTAATGCAAAAAATTGCTGCTGGAACCTACAACTACCGTGAAAGAGAAGAAATCGTCGGAATGATCTTCAGAAGGTTCACAGAGAAAGCATCTAATGAATGGCGTCAGATTTACAAAGCTTTACAACTATTGGAATATTTGATCAAAAACGGATCTGAAAGATTGATTGATGATACTAGAGCCAATTTGAGCATAATTCAAATGTTGCGTTCATTCCACTACATTGATTCTAAGGGAAGAGATCAAGGGATCAATGTTCGTACCAAATCGAAAACTTTGATCGAGTTGTTAAACAATGATGCTGCATTAAGAGCAGAAAGAAAGAAAAGTAGAGAAAATGCAAAGAAATTTCAAGGTGTTGCTGGTGGAATTTCATCTTCAATTTCAACAGATGATGATGATTTTGGTACTTATGAGAATAGAATTTTCGGAGATGGTGGTGTATATGGTCAACGTTTCGAAGAATCCAGACCTACTGGTAAAAATGATTTCGAAGAATATGATGAAGCACCATCTGCCTCTTCAAGACATGCCTTTACTAGAAAAGTGAGCAATACTAGTAAACCCGTTCCAGCTAAACCTGAAGCTGATTTGTTCTCCTTTGATGAACCTCAAACCACTAATGGTGCTGCTGATAATAACGATGCTGACGATTTTGATGAATTTGGTGATTTTCAAACCTCTACACAACAGAAAACATCTACAACGATTAATAACAACTTATCAAACCTATATGCCCAAAGCCAACCACAACCACAACCACAACCACAATCTTCTCAAGCTGATTCCAGTTTTGGTGAGTTCAGTTCCTTTGTTTCTAGTGGCCCAACATCCTCTTCAACTTATCCATCCGCTTCAACTCAGACTAGTTTTGGAATTAGTTCAACCACTGGTCCATCAGTGCCAGCCCCAAAGCAAGATGCATTCAGCTCATTGTTTCAGTCTGCCTCAACCAACGCGCACTCGAACCCGATTCACAAGACCCAACCAACACCAGCAGCCAACAACAACAACAACAACAACAACAACAACAACAAGAACAACCACTTCAATTCATATTCAGCTCACACCCAAGCCCAACCACAACAAAATTCATCCAACAATGGTGAAATAAACCTTTTAGATCTATAGATTAGATGAATAGCTGGAAGACACTAAAAGGGACAAAAAAGAAGAATGTGATGATAGATAAAATGGGAGCGAGAAAAATTTTTTTTTTGTATGCTAATGAGCCATATGTTAAAAGAAACTCCTCACCACTCGTTTTGTTTTTGATATATTCATAATAAGTACATATTACTGTAATTTTATATTGAATGTATTTCAATTAATGCCAAAAGCTACTAAATGTATTCGCGAAATTTCCTTTAGTGGTAATAAAAATAATACATTGAATATAATTCATCAAAACATTGTTAAAATATCGAGAGACATATATATTACTAGAGATAGATCGATGACAATTTTCTCCATCTGGATCTTTGACAGACACTGTATGTTCTTCCACAAAATCATCTTTTTGTTGTTGTAGATTACTGACATCCATCAATAGGTAATTGCATTTTTGATAGGGAATGGACACAAGTTGATTCAAACAGTGGGACGATAAACTCCAAAAATAACGAAGACTCAGCTAAGCTCCTATTCGGTGCTCTGTTCTCCCTGAGAAATATTGCAAGGAAGCTAGGGGATACAGATGACCAGTATAATTACTTGAACTCCTTCAGTACGGCTAAGTATAGGGCACACTTCTATGAGACAGCATCAGGTATAAGGTTCTGCATACTCAGTGATCCTAAAACACAGCATTTACAAAATGTTTTAAAAGATATCTATCAAAATATATACGTTGAATTGATAGTAAAAAATGCATTATCCCCCGTTGATTTCAAACCAGGAGTCAAGATTACAAGTCAATCCTTCATTAAAGCAATAGATAGTTATGTTGCAGTACTATAATCATATCTCAAATGTTTCCTCTTCAACCAATCCATAGAGGTCTCCCAATAACTTAATGATGTTATTGAGCTCGTTTGTGATAACATTGCTGACAAGAACATATGAATATAGAAGGACATAATCTTCATCTTTCAATAGTTCACTTTGTTTTCTAATTTCACCCAATTTTGCCATTATTCTATCTCTTGAATGTTCTGTAGAAGCTGGTTTGGAAGGTAATGGAATCCCCAAAGTCATTGAAGATGAAATCATATAGAATATCAGGAAAATTCTATTTTGCAACTCAGCACGCTCTTGATTAGTATATTTTAATACCATAGATTCATTTTCTGATATTTCTGGATCAATTGATATCATAGTATTCATATTTTGAAATGCATCAATGATTTTTTCTGTAGATACCAGTAGTTTTTTATAAATATCACTACGGAATCTACCTTTTAACCTTGTCTCCTTTGGTGCCTGTTTCAATAAAAGTTCAAGTTCTCTCATGACATGATTGATTCCTCTTTGATCTGCCAATCCAACAAGTTTATTCGCCTTGTACTGCAAGGGATCAGTGTTCCAAATAACACCTAATCTAATCCAAAGTACAGAAAGACCTCTTTTCAAACGACGCCTTGCAGTTATAGGTAAGAAACTAATAGTCATTATTAAAGCCCAAATCACACCAGCTATAATGCTTAAAAACCTGTGAACAGCAATATCAAGAATAATGGGGTCAGTGTCACCATCTTCCAGATCCTCAGAACGTGTGGTGTTATAACTGTACAAAGCTGTAATATTGAAAGTGAGCAGGATGAATCTTCCATAAGCATTAACATCAGCCCAATTCAAAATAATGTTGAAAGAGAATAGCGAGATAATCCAACCAGCAAAACATAACGCGTAAACATTGCCATCAAATATACTCCATACTAGATATGCAGAAAAGGCTCCTAGAAACGTTCCTAAAAATCTCCAATTAACTGTCATTGTGGTACCACCCAAAGATTTGTTCATAATTATAGAATACGTAACCAATGCCCATTCACCTCTCCATTCTTTGAAAATTTCTTTAGTATCAGGTAAGTATGCCAACGCAGCCAGTGCGAATGCTCCCAGATTTACTCTAATACCAAATTGGACCTCAACTTTCCTGAAATGAGTGAAAAATTCCCATAATTTATAACCTAACGAATTTGGATGATCTGTTATATTTGATCTCTCTTGCAATGTTCTATTGAATTTTTGGATAGCAAAATTTAAGTCAGGGAAGTTATCATTCACATTTTCAGATTTGTCATTTATGTTCCAGAACTTCAGCCAATTCCATGACCTTACATCGTTTTCAATTATTTCTGAGAATTCACTCAAATGGTTAATAAAAACTTCCAGTTCCTTGGAGTACTCTGACAGGATTGAGGCAAAATTGCCACAGCTTGCTGCAACCTCTTCCTCTTCAATTTTATAATCCAATGGTTTGTTCTCTTTGAATAACTTTTGAGTGTATAGTTTAGTCATGGCTCTAGTGTACTTACCTTTAAAAAGATCTCTCGCTAGTTGAAGACTGTTTCTATAATGTAGAGTTTCCATAGTTGGATAATTATCACTTGCTTCAAAAGGCATTCCATCTAGGACTCCTCTGAGCGTATAGCCAAATGATTTCAACGATGGCCCCAAATAGTAAATAAATAGATCAAAAAGTTGAGCAGAGTTTAAAGCTGTCAGTTCATCCAACGAAGTTGTCGATGCTGACATTGCAATCGAAGCTTCAGTAGTTCGCAGTATTTGATAACTTGAATCAGAATCAATGGTGTTGATAGAGCGCGTGCTTGCGTTCGAGTCGTCATGCGCTTGATCATCATGAAGTGTTGACCATTGCATTTCGGCAGATCCCTTTAGTCCACCCAATTGGCTCTCTAAAAATTTAGTAGAATTAACGAGCTTACTAAATGATTTATATTCAGCTTCACGTCCAACCAAATATAGCTCATATTTTGCTTCTTCCAGAAGTTTAGTCAATGTAGTTGAATTTTTCTTTAACTTAGAGTTTAAATCTGAAATTAGTTCATCACCTGTGATGTTACTATCGTTTATAAATGCCTTTTCAATTTGAAGAAGATATTGGGACATCAATGTACAACTGGTGTTTAGCTCGACCTTCAATTGTTTTGTTGCAGAGGCGGGTATTATTAAATAACAAATGGCCACACTAATGAGGGAACCACAACTGACAATTTTAAACAAGCTCAAAAACCTTTGATAAGGAATTGTGTCTGGATCTTGAGAACCTTCCTTAACAATAGCAGAGATCAATGAAATGGCAGCTAAAGAGCATGCAACATTGAATGTGGGATGGTTCACCTTTTGTTTTATATATGAAACAAAACCCAAGGATACAGATACAAATATTAAATTGTTCACTGCACTAGCTATCACATATCCACTTCTGTATATCTGACTAGAGATCGCGGTCGATATAAGGGACACAATGAAACTAAAAATGATAGCGAATGTTGCAAAGATTAAACTTTGATGCATTGAACCAAATGTTCTTGAAGGGTGAAAATAAACAGCAACTGTAGCAACAACATGTTTGGAGTCACTTTTACCCAAAAAAGAGGCGAATTGAGGATTGTAAACAGCCAGTGATGCCAAAAGATAAGCTAATGAACATTTGAGCACCAGTTGATAGTTATGCTTTAAAAAGTATGATTTCGATGTTTGGTATAATTCTTTTACTTTAGCAAGCCTATCAGTTCGCTGTAATTCAATAGGAATTATTAAAGGTTGACGTTCCAAGTCATCTGTGTTTTGACAGTCATGCCTCACCCTAGCTGCTACCTCCGAGGTCACAGCATTCCTTATCCTTTCCCCAGTTTCAGCTAGTATATACGACCCTGTTCTCACCATTCTTCCATGAATCCCTTTCAACGAACCTTGTATAGCACCATATGCCTCCGTACTGTTTGTGGACATGAATGATTGATATTTCTTTAAAGACTTTGATGCAGGTGATGATCCTTCTTTGTTGGGATTGATACTTTTTGGTTCTGCATCTCCCTTAGCACCAATTGGACTCCCATTCGTACTCCCATAAGTCTCATAAGCTACTGGAGTCTGCTGAGACATTGATGACACAAAAACAAGCAGTGAAACAAAACAAATCACCCACAAATAAACTCACAAAACAAAGGCAAAACTTTGACAGATTGATTCCATTAACACATTTTTGATGCTTTGTTGTGTTATGTTTTGATTTGATTCTCGAATATTACCGGTTTGGGTTTATCACCGGAGGCAAAAAAAAAATAATAAAAATATTTTGTTAAGTGAAAAAATTGTATCAAAATTAGCATTTAAACACTTGACGTTAACAGCAACAACAAAAGCTTAGTGACTTGGGGACTATTTTAAAAAGGTATTAAGATGCAGTTAACTAAAGAGATTTCAGATGAGCTCACAAAGTTTGTTGCACAGAAATTCGATTCACTCCCTGGCTTCAGTGACGACTCCAAAGAAATTTCGGAGTACATTGTTTTATTAATAGCCAATGGAAGAACTGCAGAAGAAACATTCAATGAACTACAAGATTTGATTTCTCATGATGGATTGCAAGGTGTGATCGCTAGTACATTCGAGGCACTTCAAAACTATCAAAAAACTCAAAACACTCAAAACGCCCAAGATCAGGCTCAGCTGCCAACATCGCAAGTACCTGCTAGTGATGAAGTTACGACTGCAACTACAAATGCTGATCAGATAGTGCCTGACCAAGCTCCTGTAAACTTGACATCCATTCCATCTAAACCTGCTGGATTTGTTAGCCGCAATACATTTCAGAGAGGTGGTCATGCTATCTCCAAATCTAGAGGCAATGGACTCAATAAAAACTTTGCTCTAAGGAATCAAGACGCTTTCCAAAAAGCTCTAAATTTATCAAATTCTAATGGCGCCAATACATTTGTTAATGGTAGAGGCCAATTAAAGAACAAATCTCGTTGTCAAAAGTTTCCACATTGCACAGATAAAGATTGCATGTTTTCTCATCCAACTAGACCATGCTTCCAATATCCAAATTGTCCAAATCCTCCTGGAACCTGTACGTATTACCATCCCGGTGAGGACGATGAACTCATAGCTGAATTTGAGAAAGTGAAAAATCAACGCAAAGAACAAAGACAAAATCAAATATCACATAAATTACAGAACAACGCTGGTATTGTGTTGTGTAAATTTGGAATTGTTTGCTCTAACCAACAGTGTCCATTTGCGCATCCAACTCCTGCCAATGAAGATCAAAAAGTAACAGTTTTAGAATGGTGCCCAGATAATCTTAACTGTTCAAATCCAACATGTACAAAAGCACATGCATCATTGTCCAAGATCAGAGAAGTCAAACCTATCACCAATCAGCAACCATCAAATCCAGCTACCATTGAGAAATCACTAGATGCTTGTAAATTCGGTACAAAATGTACGAACCGTTTTTGCAGATTTAGACATGCTTCAACGCCTGTGTTATGTCGTGAAGGTGGAAATTGTACTAGAATTGATTGCTTCTTTTCCCATCCTATTAATGAAGTTTGTCGTTTTGGTGAAGGTTGTAAAAACAACAAGTGCTTATTCCAACATCCAAATGGTAAAACTACAGCAACAGAAGGTGCTATTGCAAACAAGTCATCATTAACATGGACAAAAACTGATGAGAGACAGTTTGCAGTTCCTGACGATCAAGTTCTGGAGAATGCTCCTGCACAAGAAAGTTAAAATCAAAAACGTGTATTATAGAAGTGTATTTATATTTCAGCCAATGATTAGTTAGTCCTATAATAAAGTTTGTTACATTATTCCCATTTGGCTTGTTTGAAAGACAGCTATTTGGGAACTTTTTCTTTTTAGTTGGAAATTACAAGACGTAGGGATATATATTTTTACAAGTGTGATTCAAAAAAGTAAATAGATCATATTAAAAATGAATTAAACAATCTAATAAGTTTTCTTGGAGGCAGCAGCTTCATCAGCGTAGACATCTAATGGAGAAACTGGTAATTCTTGTTCTTTCCATAAGTTTGGAGTCAAGAAACCGTAAGTGTTAGCAATAGCAACGAAAGCAGCTTTGACAGTGTTTTCCAAAGTTCTGGTGGAACCAGAAGAAGTGGTATAACAATCTTCAACACCAGCTAATTGCAATAATTTTTTAACAGCTGGGGAAGCGACAATACCTTTACCTCTTGGGGCTGGAATTAATCTAACAGAAACAGAACCAGATTTACCAGTGGTTTTACCGGAAACAGAGTGAGGAGCACCCAAGTTAGAACCCCAGTAACCTCTTCTGATTGGAATGATAGATAATTTGGCAATGATGATAGCAGCTCTGATGGCAGTAGCAACTTCTTTGGCGGTTTTGATACCTAAACCAACATGACCGTTGGAGTCACCAATGACAACAACAGCTTTGAATCTGGTTCTTTGACCAGCTCTGGTTTGTTTTTGGACTGGTTTGATTTTCATAACTTCATCTTTCAAGTCTGGTAATAATTGATCAATGATTTGGTATTCCTTGACTGGTAAAGAGTGTAAGAAGATTTCTTCAATGGTGGAGATTTTACCGGCTTTGACTAATCTACCTAACTTGGTAACTGGGACCCAACCTTTTTCTTCACCATCTCTTCTACCACCTCTTCTACCTCCACGGCCTCTGTTGTTACGGGCAAATCCACCTCTCTTTGGGGCTTCAGATGTTGGAGCAGCTGGAGCAGACATTTTGATTAGTTGATTTAGATAAAACTGTCGGGATTGTTCACGGAAAGTTGATGTGGGTAACTTTCAATCGACAGGCAGACAAATGTATCTGAAGACTTCTATTAAAAGTGCTTTATTATTATTGAAATTTTTTGTTTTTTTTTTCACAGGTGCAAGGTTTAGTGACACATATATAATAAGGTGATGTTTGGGTGTGCTAGGGTTTACACATAATCACGTGATGTATGATAGGGCTCAATCAATGCAAACATCTGGTAGTATTGAGGATGAATAGAAACATCAGCAAACAACGTATTGTGGAATAAACTGTTATCAATTTCCTAGATGTGCATGAGGGTTATATGAGAGCAAATTGCGGTATAATCAAAATGAATAATTAGGGTGAAAACTCGTTCATGAGGCACTGAGGAGATATACTAGTATATAGCAATGGGAGTATGATAACCTACAGGTTAGAACTTAGAAGCTAGAACAGAGAAGAAGTAAAGTATTAATCAATTTTGTTCCTTCTCAAAAGTCTTAGAACCTTCCAAGCTATTTTGACTGCTCCAGTGGAACAATCTTGAGACTAGACCATTGATCAACTCTCAGGAGCTTTTGCAAAACACTCATTTATAGCTTGTGTTTTCGTGAGATCCTATGCCTTAATCTTTTCAGTGACATTTGTGACTACTATCCTATACCGGGTATCATTGATCTTGTGGAATTGTTTGGCTGTTGATAATACGACTTATGTAGTTATGAAATATAATTTATATTGATTGGCCTATGATTCGCGAAATCTTTTGTGTCAAAATTCAGTATCTCTAAAAAGTTGATATGTCAAAAGTTCTATTGTAAATATGTAATCCTTTAAAACACGTATAAAACTTATATGTATTAACTAATCAAATTATATTAATAGAATAGGTTGATTGACGAATTACAATTTGTTTCTACCAATGAAAACTCACAAGAATAATACAGCCAATTACGCAATATATCCCATACAGTATGCCATTCACAGCAGTTACGTCTTCTCCATCAAGTACTTTATTAATTTATCTGACGGATCTGTATTAAGTATAAAGCAACCAACTTTCAATATTAATCAAGAGCCATTGTAATTGTCAAAATATTATCATATCTTACTATATTTGTTCATTTCTTCAAAGTTCTCTTGTTATATTTTGGATATAACTGAGAAAATACATAACCATCCAGGGCAAGAACACCGACCAAACCAGCAAGAATAGCGGTAATTTCAGCGTCTGTTCTACCTCTAAAAATACGGGTACGCTCCTGAATACCAACAATAAGAGCAGTAACAGCACCTATTGTGAAAACTGTTTGACCAGCAACAGCTGGGTTCTTTAATTCTTCTTTAGCAGTCACACCGTTAGTGTAAGCAGTGTTGACAACGTAGCTTGTAGCATCAGTGATGGCAGCACCGATCTTTTTGAAGAAGTTGAGAACAGGACCTTTGTGTTCGTTGTATTCCTTCTTGATTTTATCATGAGCTTCTTTTTCAGCTTTCTTGACGTCCTCACCAAGTTTTGGAAGGTCTTTCTTCACATTTTTAACTTTCTCTTCAATGATGGCTTTACCACCAGTGGCCTTTTCTCTGATTTTTTCATCGACAACTTCAACGCTTCCAGATGGATCAGATGTTCTCTCAACTTGAGGAGGAACAGGGATCTTGGAAACTTCATCAGGAGCATTCTCTGCGGCAGCGCTAGCGTATCTAGAAGGTTGTAAGGTTAGTAAAAATAAATTGAACTATGGTTCTTTATTTAGGGCAGGGACATACGACATGGTGTTTAAAATGGAATGTGATTAATGTGGCAAATTGAATGTAGATATGAATATAACGTATTAAAAAAACCAGGCAGATACAAGTTGAATATATGCGTAACTGGCTCAGGTGTGTAAGTGTAAGTGTATGTGTGTGTTCGTTGTGAAGCTAATAGTTTAACTACTACAATTCTTTTTAAGATAACAAGAAAGTGGAAGAATAGTTAAAAAAAAGGGAAAAGTCAGACAATTTAAATCAAATGCCTCTAAATTTAAGCTAATAGCAATCATCTTGAGACCTGCGGCCTGCCGCTAGCTACGTCAAAATTTCACATTTTCCCTTTTACCAGTTTTTGCTAGTAAAATCCGGAACCGGGGCAACAGGATTATATAATGCATGTTAACATGACATAATGAATTACGTAACTTCGCGAAATACTGCCGGGGCAATCTGAAAGGGATTCAAAAATTTTTTTCTTTTAAATGTCACTCCAAAAACCCCACTTTCGCGCAATTGTAACTGTGAGCTCATTCTTAGGTTTTCTCCGAAAAGGGAAGTATCACCAAATGGAGAGATGATTGATCTTAAGTGCATTACTCAAAAAATAACGGGCAGCTCAAAATATTGAAAGTACAAGAAAATTTTCTATTTAAAGTAAATACTTTCAAATATAACTGTTTTCAAGTGTACTAGAGTTGTCTTGTGAACCTCTGAAACAACCCGTACAAAAATATTTTAGTTTGCTTCCCGTTTATGAAAGCAGATTTTTCTTGAAAAGTACAAGGTGACAGTGACATTAAACGCCAGCCTCACCTCTATAAACCACCTATTATCACCTTTTTCGGCTGACCAATACCAACTTTTACACGATCAGCCCAATAACTAGATAAGGAGATCCGATAGTCTATCTACCATGGAGGAAGACAAGGTGGTTCCGATGAAGGACCAGAACGCCCTCGTCATGGGTGATGGTAAAGTCTACAAGATTCAAAAAGTCCGTCAAAGAAAAATTCACTCCTGTGTGCCATGCCATCAAAGAAAAATCAAATGTTCAAGAGATCAACCAATCTGTGCTAACTGCTCGAAAAACTCATTAGAATGTAAATATTTTGTGAATGATAGAGTGTCAAGAGGAAAGAAGAATAAGGATTTCGATAAAGAGGCTGATCTTCAAAAGAAGAAGGAGCTAAAACATTTCATGGAGAAGGCAAAAATAATGGTTGATGGAAAATTAGTGACGGTTGATACTGGTTTAAGCTCTCCAGTGTTTGGTTCGCCAGAGGCTATATCAAATGGAGTTTCATCCGTTCTTTCTAATGATCCACCTCAATTACAAGCGGCACAAATAGTGGCAGAAAATAAGGCTAAAAGATCCAAGAAGTCTAAAGAAACTGCACCTCCTCAAGCAACAATAGAAGATGTTACTATTGGATCAACGGTTTTACCAACAAAGGACAAGGAGCTCACGTATTCTGATTCTGATAGCTCGGAGAATACAAGTGAAAGTTTATCCCCACCACACCTGCACAACCCTCAAATATTACCAACGGACAAGACTCCAACTTTGTTTCACCCTAAACACTCGCACTCAAACACTCAAAGCTCATCTGTGTTTGATCCTACTCAGAATCAAACTCTAAGTAATTCGATTTTGAATGACTTCCAAGTGAGACAACCAACACCAACTACGACTTCTGCTCCAAGCCTTAGAAGTCAATATAATGATTATAGCTTACCATCAGCAACTCAGGGACCACCTCCAACGACCAATTTAAGCTTACCCCAAATTTTGCTTCCTAAGGAGCCTAGTCATATGCCTATGCAAAGATTAGAGGAAATATTCTCAGCATTACCTACTAAAGAGCGTTGTTATGGCCTTGTGAAACGTTATATCAAGGTTATTCATCCAATATTACCGATTTTGGATGTTAATGAGTTCATTGAGCAACACGATATGTTCTGGGAACATAAGGTACCAAACAAGTTGGAATTCATTTCACTTTTATTGACTGTTTTGTATGCTGCTTCAAAGTCGGAATGCTTTGAGTTCAGTTATGATGAGATTACCAAATTCGAGCTCAGTAATGAAATCCATAAATATTTGAGAGTTGCTAGAGTTGCATTGACTGCTATAAACTATCCTCAGGTGTATTCATTACGAGTTTTGCAAAGTGCTGTTATTCTACAAAGCACTTTAGAAAATCCTTCATTGATAGATGTATCCATTCTTGTTAGAATTGCGCAAATGATAAAATTACACAGGGACCCCGCAACATTTCATAACATTTCAGATCCAAGCTTAGTGCAGTTGAGAAGACTTTTATGGTGGCAAATTTTCTATTTAGACTCAATGACTTCCTTAAAGCAATTCTCTACACCAATGATTAGATTAGATGAATTCGATACCTCCCTACCAATTGAATATGTCAACGGTACATTGCACCATGAAATGTGCTTCTTGAACGGAAAATTCAGATATGCTTTGATTTTGAATGAACTCACCAGATTCATTCATGGGATTGCAATTTTGCCATTCAACACTATTCAGATATTGAAACAAAAAATTCTTGATTTACACGTTAGTTGCAATGCGTCCATACTGAACCTTGAGAATTTTGAAAGATCAAGACAGTTAAGCTTTGATGAAAGTAATTTCATTAATTGGTCGAAATCTACATTATCAACGTATTGTGATAGAGCTGTATTGTTGTTACAGAAAAAGATCATTCTTGCGAATGTTTTGAATACCAATGAAGATGGAAATAACCAAATCTTCCATAATAGTTACAATCAAATGGTCAACAACAAGAAGTCTCAGTTCAGCATTGATTCCGTGTTTAAGTCATCGAACACAAAATCCTTTTTACCACCTACTGGTACTACTGGGCCTGATCAGATATTTATGAATACTCCAGCTTATTATTCGTTTGATGATTTATCCACAAATTTGATCCCTGCGTCATTACATTATCTATACGATTTCTTGAAGAATAACAATGACGATCTATACAATGGTTATAACTGGGAAATTAGGAACAATTTGCCATTTGAAGCTATCATTTTGATTTTAACCAACTTGATTTCCGACCTTGAGAAACATCACGACAATCAATCCTATGAGTTAAGAAATGATATAAGATATCATATCTTGGATAAATCTATTGATTTAATTTTCATAAAGTTTGATAACAAGAAGAGATCAATAATTAAGAATTGTTTCACTTTGATTAGATATTTGTTTCAAATTTTAAGATTGAAATATTTGAGAAATGATAACAATGGTAATTTGATTGAATTTGAATCAGTTTATACTGAACAAATTATTCCTAAACCGATGAATAGCTCTAATTCTTCCATATTCAAGCTGAACAATGAAAATCTTCAAGATGATGGTACCCCAAAAACCACTTCCTGTTCTCAAATCGCACCAAGAACGATGAGAGCTATTGCTGGTAATAGCAGCTCAATCAGCTTCAGTCAATCAACCAATCTGAACAGTGTCAGTGTTAGTGATATGTTCGTAAATGGTTTGACAAGTGATGTGAGCTATGGAAATTATGGTGGTACAATAGTGAACAACTCCCTGAACGATGGTGGAATTGACGAAAGTTACAAAGAACATGAGTTACAGAGAATCAAATCTCAGATTACAAAGTTCTTGAGAGAAGAGAGATTGGGAGACGACGATCCTTTTAATAACAGTTTCTATATAAACATTGAGAAAGAAGTGAGACAGTTGATTGAGAGACTGATCAGATGATGGCATGATGTGTTAATTATTATTTTTAATGACGAATGAAATAAATGATAGCTTATGATGTTTGGCTTGTAGACGAGACATCCTGCACTGTTATAACACCCTCACCACTGGCGCTACCACATCAAAACTTGTTAATATTTTCTTAGATAAAAAGTTGAAATTCAATTAAGAACCTGGGCTATAACTAACAAGATGTGAACGTCATAACATGCTGATGATCATTTAGTAGCAGCTTGTGATGTGAACACCGTTCACGTGACCCGCGATGTTTTTTTTTTTTTTTTTAGCCGGCTGTGTAAAGATTAGCAGCTAAAGACAACCGGCAAAACCGTAAAACGTCATAGAAAGTATTGTAAGAAGCAAAGTGAAAACACTCAAATATAATTCAAATATCGATACAAAAAAGTTGATTCGTGAGACCAGTTAATTGTTCGGAGAAAAGATTTGCTTTTATAAGGAACTGAAACTGGATAGAAAATGGAGTCCACGTCAGATAGTTTAGCAATGGAGCAACTATTATCACCCAATTACTTGAACTTGAACGTGAACGGCCAGCAACAAAATATCCAAAATACTCAGAAACTTTTGGCTAATGATAACAATTCACCAGAATTCGGAGTGAGCAGTGGCAGTGGCAGCGGGAGTGATTTCAATTTCGAGAGATTCTTTGATTTGAACACATTGTTGGACGGTTCAGCCAGACAAGTTCAAGAAGCTCTGAAGAGCCCAACAGTTAGAACGACCACAGCTGAGGTCTTGAAATCAGATGAAAGTTTTGCTGATAAATTGGATCTTACGGGCTCAAACAAAACATATGCATCGCCCGGTGACCAGTATGTTCAATATCGTCACCAGTATCATGATTCGGAGGCAACAGCAGCAGCAGATGCCGAAAAACTACTTGGTGATATGTCTTGGACGTTTGGAATCAATGAAGCGGGCAATACAACCAGCGTGTTTGGCGACTCAACAACGTTAGGATCGGGATCAAGAACGTCAAATGAGTTTGTTGATAATTTCGAAAGTATAGATGAAAATGAGATTACAAACTATAGATCGAGATTTACTAATTCTATTTCAAATTCCATTTCTAATATATTTAAGTCATCGAACACCTCTGCATCTACCAACAGATTCAATCTGAGGGTCATAAACCCGTTGGCGACTCATAGAGATCCTGATTCTTTAGTTCAACAGCTCCCAAATTTAGTTGAAAATGTCGAAAATCTCTCAATTGAGAAACAAGATGAATTGCTTACTGGTCATTTGAAAAAAAAGAAGTGCACGAAAATGATGCATTCGAAGAATTGTGACTGCACGATTAATCCAGCTACTGCTTCTAACACAGCCACCCCGGTCTCTCTGAAGAAGAAGAAATCTACAACCACTAGCATTGTAAATGCATTAACCAATGCAAGATTAGGTTTTAATTCAAATAAGCAAAATCTACCCAGAGAGAAAATCGTTGATGATTCATTTTTTGATGACCTGAATCAGAGAGCATCAATGGACGACTCCATTCATCTGCGGTTATCTGAAGATAGACCTATACCGTTAGACTTTGACGAAGAACTTTCAAGAGTTATCTCAATGGCCAGCAAAAGCACATCCACATATAACTTTAACAGCGAGTTGCATTCTATTGGTGGCTCAATAGATCCATCTGTCAATCAGAGAGATCCTAGTTTAGTGTTAACTCGAGAAGATACTACCACAGAAGATCCAATCAACATGGTGTTACCAATTGAATTTCCAATGAATCTTGATCTCAATCAAGAAGGTTCTGCTCATGAAGTACAAAGTGACAATGATGAACCAATGCATGATGGCGAAGAAGAAAATGATGTTAAAGATGAAAGTTCACCCGATTATGCTGCTTTGTTCTCTGATGTGAACCCAACTAAAAAAAAATCTAAAACACTTTCATTCAGGAAAATGACTTTATCACAGTCTAAAGTTCCAACAATAGAGGTTGACAGTGTTTCTGATGAACCCGAACCAACGGTCATCATCCCGCTGAAAGACTCCACCCGTGGAAGAAAACCATCTCTGGAGTTTGACGCAACGAAGACTTTTGTCTGTACTTACTGTTCAAGGAGATTCAGAAGACAAGAACATTTGAAAAGACATTTCAGAAGTTTACACACTAATCAGAAACCTTTTGATTGCCACCTGTGTGGTAAGAAATTTTCCAGAAGTGATAATTTGACTCAACATATCAAAACACATAGTGCTGATCTGCTTGAAGTTTGACACTCTCAATTCTCTCGCCCCTTGCCTTTACGAATACGATACTAATATACCAAATTTACCAAGAATCAAGTTCATTCTAATGGTAAACTTTTTTAACTTTTTCCAATTCAATTCAGCGTGAACTAGTCATAATCATAATAATAAACTACACTTTTCAATTCTTTTAAACTTGAAATGTATACCGGGATAAGTCTAATTACCCTGTGAACTGGAAGATCTAAATGTGCTTAAATCAACTTTCCATAGTTTCAATCTCAATAATGCATATGCTAATGTTCTATAGATCACGGCCACACAAAGTAAAACACCAAAGTACTTTTTGTAATTATCGTTTTTCAGTTTATATTGAATAAGAACATCAGTACCTGTACTGAAAACACATGATCCATCAGTGTTTCGAGAATCAGCATCGCAAGTTAACTTCAAATCATCTGTGAATGCCATATTCAACAAAATACTAAGTGCATAATTTAAGGGACTCAAATAATTGATACCTTTTAGTACTCTATCCATTTGTAATGACATAATCCCAGCCATGAAAGTACCAATGGATAAAACAATCGAGACACTATTCACAGCAAAACCAGCATGCTTAAAGATTGTATTCGTCATGATTCCTAAACTTTCACCGCAGAAAACTATCAAAACGGTAACATAGACAGCAGAGAAGAAAAACTCTGCTGTCCTTGGTAACCCACATGCAATAACAGTCATGACAGAAAACAAAATCGCAGATATAATCTCAAAAGGTAATTCCAATAGAGTGTAACTCAAAAAGAATGGTAAAACTCCATACACATGGTCATCATACTCATGGTAGAAGTAATCTCTTGCACCAGGATATCCACTAAGGTTATTTAACATTCCACAAAAATATAAGGCCGTGAATTGTTGGATCAATCCTAGTCTGTCTTGGACAGAGGTGTAATTGTGATGTAAGGGAGCAGCATAGAGAGCGATAATAATTCCAAGTCCTAGAATATTGGTAATTCTTGCGGCAAGTATTTCTTTATTTCTCCAGAAAGTCAAGGATAGTTGTTTAAAACATGAATAGAAGGCGATCTGGAAAGGCGCTGGACTTCTCTTGAACTGACTAAATTTTTCATGGAATTCAGTGTCACTAATAAATCTAACATTGGGGAATATCCTGATTGGCTGCTTCTTCCAATTATCCAACAAATATGAGATTCTTGCTTTTGACACTACTTCAAGACTAGGCAATTGGTTATTGACCGATATCAAATCAAGAACATGATCGGCACTATTTGTCAATCTCTCACATGGGTAACCCAGATCTTCAAAATACTGAACCATCTGATGCTGCACCCCATTATAACCAACAACACCACCTTTTGCTAATAATAATACCTGACCAAATTTTCTAAATAGATCAGATCTTGGTTGATGAATGGTTAATATGATTGTCTTTCCTTCACTAGCTAAATCTTGTAATATATTTAGGATTGATGAAGCAGTGAAACTATCTAACCCAGAGGTTGGTTCATCTAATAGTAGAATTTTAGGATTATTCAATAGTTGTATCGCCATAGACACTCTTCTCTTTTCACCACCACTGATTCCCTTGATGAATTCGCTGCCAATCAAAGTATTTTCACAAGACTTCAATCCCAATTTCATGATTATATCATCAACCACTTTCTTTCTTTGGTCTTTACTCTTATTAGCAATTCTGAGTTCAGATGCCAGGTCAAGAGTTTCTCGCACACTAAGTGAGGATAGTAAGTGTTCATCGTCTTGAGAGACATATGAACAAATGGAGTTGATCATTTTGGTATGCACTTTGAGATTATTGAACAAGAAATCACCTCTGGAGCTGTATTTGTTGATCAAGTCAGAGCTAAGACGTCCAGAAATCAAGTTCAGCAGAGATGACTTTCCTGAACCCGAAGGGCCCATGATAGCATTGACTTTACCACCCTTGAACGTTGCGGAAACATCGTCCAAAATAATCTTATCAACTTTCTTACTTTCTTTTTTAATCTTCACGCTTAATGAAACCCTATTTAGATTCAGGTCAATTGGTTCATTATTATCATTCTGAGTAAGATCAGAGGTAGTAAATGTGGTAGACTTATCCTCATAAGTTCTAACATTAGTCACTTGTTTTGATAATGAGATATCCACTTTGATGAAATGCAGTAAAATACCAGCAGCGATATACATCCCCACAACCCATGATGCTATGACCACCAAAGGAACTGTGATCCAGTTTGTCCAGAAACCGTACTCAGTAATGACAGCAGATCCCGTATAGCTTTTGCAATTAGGGTCTGTTGCATCTCCGTAAGGGCAATCACCAAAGAAGCCAGTAAACTGATTAGAAACAAGAGCCCCAAATCCGTACCAGACATACGCAATATATTTTGTCCATCTGACATACACTGGAAGTCTTTTCGCATTGATGAAAAAACCACATGCAAAACTTTGCAAAGTATAGTTCATGTTAGCAATAAGCGAACAGTTTGCAAAGTTTCTAGAAATAGAAACAGCAAGCATTCCACCAGTCATCGAACATAAATGAACCAAAAAAATGGTCACCCAGTATATGAAAAACCTATGTGCATCCTTTTCAAGACCAAACATAAAGTAGGTGATGACAGCAAACAGAATAGTAACAATGACATCTTCCGTGAATAGTTTTGCCAATCTCCTTGATATCAAAAACCCTGGCACTGATATGCAATTATCAGCTCTTTCTCTATCAAAGAGTTTTATATCTGAACTTGCAAGTCGATAAACTTCAAATAACAGCATAAGATATCCCTGAAGGCCATTTGCACTATATAAAGATGATAAAATGGTTCTGATACCTGAGAGGTCTTGATGCGGCTTATAAAAGACCCAGCCACACACAATACCCATGAATATTGATTCAAAGACGAGAGACATTAAAGTAAGGGAGTCTCTGACTGTAAGTAGTGTTGTTCTCTTAGTCAACACCACTAATTCCCTCAAAAAGGGTACCTTAGAGACAGCCATCGGATCGAAATCAGGTACTGTTGGTAGATCTGTCTTGTCAGGTGAGGCCTTCAAGATATTATTTTGCAATTGATACTTTTTCCACTCAAAATCAAACACATCTAGCTGAATTAACCCTTTTTCCTCAGCTTCTGGGGTTCGTATATCAACTGTAGTTATATCAATCAAGTAGTCTGATGGATTGACATTTTCAGGGACAGTGTACCCTAGAGTTTCAAAATATTCCAAGACATGCCCTTTGACTTTATATGAATAGACAGTTTTCCCTTTAGATAGAATACACAGATAATCAAAGAGAAAGAAAATGTCAGATCTTGGTTGATGTATACTGATAATGATGGTTCTTCCTCTTCTAGCAAGATTTTTCAAAGTTTGAATCAGTAAATAGGCAGAATGAGCATCCAGGCCAGTTGTTGGCTCATCCAAGAAAAGTAATGATGGATTTGATAACATTTGAATCCCAATGCTTAATCTTCTCTTTTCACCCCCGGATAGTCCTTTGTGTGTATTGTCACCAACAATTGTATCAGCACAGTCCTTGAGCCCTAGCTCTAATATAACTGATTCGACTAGTAGTAATCGTTCTTCTTTACTAGTCGAATCGGGAAGTCTTAATTCTGTGGAGTATATCAAGGTTTCTCTTGCGGTCAGATTGGGAGACAGTATGTCCTGTTGGATAACGTATGCATGTCTAACTCTTGAAAGATCAGAGTTGTTGAAAGAAACCTCACCAGTTTTGACCAGACTTGATGAGGAAGATCTATGTGCAAGAACGTTAAGTAATGTGGTTTTACCTGATCCAGAACCACCGATTATAGCCATTAGCGAGCCAGATGGTAAATCAAAGGAAGTACTATCCAATATCTTTGTCATTTGCGCGTTTTTCTCTATGTCATTAGAACTATTGTGACGCTTTTTAAACAAGTTAAGCTTAGCCTTCTGTTTGGCACTGACTGATAAATCACGTACTCTTACGTTGACAGGAGTTATGTCCTTGAATGCCAAACCAGTGTATTCAAAACCTGCATGCTTTTCACCGTCGCCTTTATTAACAGGTGGTATCAGCGAGCCCATTATCCAAATCCAATTGACTGAAAAAGAATGAAGACCTTGATATATTTTCCGTTTCTTGAACCTCTTTTATTATCATTCTCAAAACTACAAAACCTCACTACTATAGCAGCTAATTATGCTTCATAATACGAGTGCTATCCAGTACTAAGTCCGTATGCGGTAATTATCGCGAATTCCAAGCGTATATGAAGAAGATCAACGGTTCATTTATAAAAAGTAGACATTTACTACATAGTAGACGTATAGATTCATAGACCCGGCTCGTTGGCAGAAGACACCAGACCAGTTCATAAGTTCACAGTGTCGTCACTTTTCTTTTACTGGTAACCAAACCCATTCTGCGGAAACTGCTGCGGTTGCTGTTGTTGCTGGATGAACTGGTTTTGCAGGAACTGCTGTTGAAATTGAGCTTGTTGCTGAGCCTGTTGAAATGGTTGCTGAGCCTGTTGAGCACCAGTATTGTATAGTGACAATAGTTGATTTTTATCCACTCCGGTCTTTTGGGATTGTATGAACGCACCAGTAGGTTGAGACAATTGTTGTTGCGCAGTGATGAAAGCACCTGTTTGCTGTGGTTGTTGGTATTGCTGACCGACAAACTGTTGTTGCCCCAGCTGTTGAGCCTGAAGCTGTTGCTGCTGTTGCAGATATTGTTGCTGTTGTACTGGATCAACGTAAATTATACCAGTTGCAGGGTCTAGGTATTGCTGAGGAGGTTCGATTAGTCCTGTTACTCCTGTAGCTTGTGTACTGATAACGCTTTGAGCAGCGCCGTTATTATTCCACCACTCAGTTGATGAGCTTGATGGTGGTGCATTACCAGATGAAGATGGTGTTGCAGACAAAGTGCCTGGTCTTTTAGGTAACGGTGGCTTTGACTCGTTTGGATCTTCTTGTGGGGAGTTATTCAAGATTTCCACAGCCGATCTTATATCCCCTTTACTCAAGAATAATGCTTCATAGTTATCATCGGTGTTTCTGAAACCACGGTCTTTTAATTGAGGTTCGAGTTTTCTGTACCTCAAACGTTCAACTTCTGGAATATCACGATGTGTTATCGTTGGAACATTTCCTCTTGAGGAGCTAGGTCTTGAGTTTCCAAAAGAGTGAGATCTAGATCTTGAGGTGCCTCTTGATTTCCCCACTAGATTATAATCTTGTTCAACAGGTGGACTATAACGGAACTTACCATTAACATATTTATGTCTGATATAAAGAGTTAATTCATCTTTATCATCATCGTCAAATGGGAACGGAATGTTCTTCGGGTTCCAAAATTTTTTAGCCTTTTTATTTCCAATGTTGATTAAGCTGTCTAAATCAGAGTCAGTCCATTTATCTAATGTCAAACTTTTAACAACCGATATATCACTTCCTAAACTTCTGTGTAATGAAGCACATCTGCCACACAAAAACACACCAAGCTACGGCCCGTTAGTTAGTAATAGCTCTTAAATACTATTGTAAGGAAACAGACATACGTTAACGCTGGCCCATGCTGTAATACATGTTAGTATTTGATGTCACTTGGGAAGATTCTTTGAATATTAGAGCGATATACGCACTTGGATAAGAGGCTGAACATTCGCCACACTTGTTACCGTTGTCTTTCTGATTGATGAGATCCAGCAACTCGTGCTCAATTCTCTTCTGATCTCTTCTGCCCATAATTTTTAACTTCAGGTGATCAGTTTATTAGTGTACTTATGGATGATTAAATTAATTTCCAAAATAGCTTTTCGGGGATTGTGCGGAACGACTAGACTCTTCTGTGAGGTTTGAAGCGATGTGATTTTCGGGTAGAAAATAAGTAAAGAATCTTTCTTTGCTAATTAACAAGATTCTTTCATAGAGAGACACCGTTGAAATGGTATACAATATACTCAAAATGGTGCGAAAAAGCTCCATGAACAAACACTAACGTAATCAGGCACCGAAATCTGGAAAGAAAGGTCCTTCATTGGAGGAAAAGCGTGCAAAGTTACTTGAGTTCTTCACGAAAGAGCACATGTTTTACAACATCAAGGAGGTTGAAGCGCAAGGCTCAAAGTACACTGGGGTCCATTCTATGCAAATGAAAGAGCTATTGCAATTGTTACTCGATGATTCCTTAGTTAATGCGGAGAAATGTGGTGTCACTACAGTCTATTGGTGTTTCGAATATGATAAACATAAACAAATGGATTTTCTAGTTAATAAGAAAAAAGACAAATTGAATCAATTGACGGTCAAACAGAAGAACTTGAAAAGTGATTTAGAAGCTGGAAAGAAATGTCGCAGAAGGGGTGATGGTGTTGAAAGGCTTGCAAGACTTCAAAAGCAGATTTCCCAAAGAGACGAGCTGAAACTAAGACTGCAATCAAGCGTTTTTGATATTACCAGGGTGCAAGGCATCAAGGATGATTTGATGCAAAAAGTAAACCAGGCCCAAATCTGTACTGATAACATAGAACAACTGCTCTATCATTTCAGTAAAAATAATGGGATCGGTAGGGAATTTTTCAAAGAAGAGTTGGGAATACCTGAAGAGTTTGAGGATTTACCAGATCTCGATTCATTCTTCAATAAGTTGGAGCACAGCTGAATCATCAAATCATGGTTTGTGTGTATCTATTTTTAATTAATGCAATGATTTTCGATATTGATCAATTCAGACGTAAGGTTATTCAATCACCCCCTTGTAGATTTTGTGTCACGAGAAACACGTCATTTTGAACAACTGTCACGTGAATATCACAAAACAACAAACATTGATTACAACTTACAACGATATTCTTTTGAAAGTTGAGGATAATTCTACTAAACTTTGGACATTCGTCAAAGAAATTCATTTAAGCTTCTACACCTTTCTTTTATCCAATATTTAAAACCATTGGGCATTATCCAGTGGTGCACTGGCATCTAATTTAGTTGAATTTAGTTACCAGTCACGTGAATTATTGGTACACGCACCAGCAAGAAAACCCTTATCAAAATAAGTGCGCGTTCCGTAAATATTAATAACCAAAGGTCAAAAGGTTCTTACACTTAATTTAACAGTTAAAACAACTGATCTCCAAACTAAGCTGAGCTCCACAAACTGCCAGCGGATCACTTATCCACAGAAACAACTGGAATTTTCTTCATCTTCTGTGATTTTTGCATATTTTCACTTCTGAGTCATCACTTCTTTTGGTCCAGATACTTGTATTGTGTACTGGTTATCTAATCCAGAACTATTATAGTGTGACACATATTTTTCCCGTGCTTTCAGAAAAGCTCTTTCTCTAACATTTGTTACTTAAACAACACAACAACAACAGAAAGTCATCACAAGACGGGGGTTTACTGGCATTTCATGTGCACCGCTTGTCTGTCCATAACATCGTTTGCACAATCACTATACTTTAACTACTGATAAACGAAGGCCGCCACCCTTAATATTCCTCTCAATTCGAAACAAACACACTTATTTGCTAACTGAAAATATCAAGGCACCAAGAATACATTCACTAGCAACTTATTCTTTTCCTCTTTCACAATCTTAGAGATGCCGCCCTCACAGGCTCCCATCGCCTTTTCTTCTTACCATGATCGCGGTTCTCCCGCTATCATAGGGAACTACAAAGTTGGTATGGAAATAGGAAGGGGTAGTTTTGCTAATGTCTATAAAGGAATCGACCTTAGAGGTCACAATGTCGTTGCTATCAAGTCTGTCACAAGAAGTTTATTGAAAAACAGAAAGCTATTGGAAAATTTGGAGATTGAAATCAAAATATTGAAAGAGTTGAAGCATCCACATATTGTTGAGTTGATTGAATCTCAGCAGTCTGAAACCCATTTCTATTTGATCATGCAATATTGTTCACTAGGCGATTTGTCATATTTTATTAGAAAGAAAGATGAGTTAATCGAGAAGCACCCTTTGGTA
Organism: Wickerhamomyces sp. yHMH617; assembly: GCA_030571115.1. Taxonomy (NCBI): domain Eukaryota; kingdom Fungi; phylum Ascomycota; class Saccharomycetes; order Phaffomycetales; family Wickerhamomycetaceae; genus Wickerhamomyces; species Wickerhamomyces sp. yHMH617. The sequence goes on along the minus strand of JAJLXD010000005.1, from coordinate 115,878 downwards.
AAGAATTTGTTCAACAAGTACCCTTCTCCTGCACCAAACAGTAATGGTTTGAATAAGATACTGGTAATCAATTACCTTAAACAACTCTCGTCCGCATTAAAGTTCTTAAGAAGTAAAAATCTGGTACATAGGGATATAAAACCACAGAATTTGCTATTATCACCTCCTGTGTTTGATGAATCCAAGTTTGAACAACTTGGATATGTTGGTCTACCAGACTTGCCTGTCTTACGTATTGCGGATTTTGGATTTGCAAGATTTTTACCAAATACTAGCTTGGCTGATACATTATGTGGTTCTCCACTATATATGGCCCCTGAGATTTTAGATTATAAGAAGTACACAGCTAAAGCTGATTTATGGTCTGTTGGTGCTGTGCTATTCGAGATGTCTGTTGGGAAACCTCCTTTCAGAGCTGAGAACCATATGGAGTTGTTGAACAAAATAAAAAAAACTAAAGATAAAATCCATTTTCCAAGCTCAACTTCTGATTTGATAGATCCTCAAATCAAAAAATTGATCTGTTCCTTATTGAAATTGGATCCAACAGAAAGAATGGGATTTAACGAATTTTTTCAAAACGATGTTGTAAATTGTGATATGGAGTTCCTTTTGAAAGGAGTCAACCAGAGTATATCACTAGAGCCTTCCCAAGTAAATGAGAATCTGTTTATTTCAGAATATATTTCAAATCATGGAATTATTGATAACAGAAATGTTCCTCTTCATGATGAAAATGGTGTGAGTCAACAAGGGAAAATACAACCACCTCCTATTATCAAGCAAATAACTCAAAGAGACATTCAACCAATAACGTCTGCACAGAATTTGACAGTTGACTCAAAGCAAGAAGGAGAACAATCACAAGAACAGCAAGTGGTTGTTTCAGGTATAAGACCAGATTTTAAGTTTAATAAGCATGGTACACAATCATCTGATTTATATGTTGAGAAAGAATATGTTGTTGTCGAGAAAACTGCTGTTGAAGTCAATGCTTTAGCTGATGAATTAGCAAATGCAGGTGCAGGTGCTGCTGCTATTGCATTACCTGAAAACTATTATGCTCAATCTCGTCGTCGGAACTCAAGAACAAGTTCAGGAAGTTCAAGCGGTGGTAGACGTCCTTCAATTGATAGACGCGTATCTATCTCAATGTCTCCTACAAATGCTTTGACCAAAGCTCTTGGTTTAGCTTCAACGAGATTATTTGGTAATGTTCCTAATATGAACTCTAGTGTTACAGTACCACCTTCAAAAGTCAACCAGGTCAATTCAAAGAGAATGTCTATTTCAGATGATTTGGTTCTAGCTTCAACAAATAAGCTAATCCATTTTAATGCTGCTTTGAAATCAAGTAATGATGCATATAATGACATTACACTACAACTTGAAAGCTTAGCCACTAAGGCATATGTGATAATTGGATTTGCAGAAATAAAATTTACACAGTTAATTCCATCACCACCTTCTACAAATAACTATGCTATTGAAGATGATGACGATGATGATCATTTGGGTGACGACTCACTTCCACCTGAGTTTGTTAAATCCATTGCAGATGAGGCCATAGCTTTATATGTCAAAGTACTCTCCTTGTTAGCAAAAGCTATGAGCATTGCTACCGAATGGTGGCACACAAATAATTCTACTCCATCAGCTAGATTGAACGAGATAGTGCAGTGGATTAGACAGAAATTCAATGAGTCTTTGGAAAAAGCGGAGTTTGTTAAATTGAAGCTGCAAGAGTCTGAAAAGAGCTTACTAGCAAAGGATGGGGCTTATTATAAGAACATAGTGAATAACTCTGAGAGAATATACTCTGAACATTTAATCCATGAGAGAGCTCTAGAAATCGCAAAAAATGCAGCCAAACTTGAATTAACTGGTCAAAGCTTACTAGAATGCGAGCTTGCTTATTCCACAGCTCTTTGGATGTTGGAGGCTTTACTAGATCAACCAGATAATTCAAAAGAGAAACTAACGCCTGAGGATTCTGAATTGGTGGAGAAATATATAAAGAACATCATCGTTAGATTGAATGGATTGAAGAAGAAGATTGAATTACAGAACAGAGAATAATTACCTTCAACGGATATAACTGATTTGATCTGTCAGTTGTTAGTATTTAATGGTGGATTTTTACATTTTTTTTTACCATTTTTCCCCATATATTCTCATATATGATAAGTTTTATAGTTCTATACTATGTGATATGGTATGAACTTCATGGAATGGGTTTTCTCCTTTTTACAAACTTTTTACTTTTTATTCTTTTGTAATAGGATTTCACTGGATTGGGTTTTGTTAGGAGTTAATGTTCCTTAATTAGTGGTCATTCATCAAGATCTATGAGGTGATTGATATGGCATGCTCCTACTTTTGTTGGTATTTCAGTTGGGTTTTTGATATTTTTTGACGGGATAACATTATATAATGATACGGTTTATTACATATACGATTTATTTATGAAGAAGAGCTGTAGTCAAAACTATACTAGTTCATGCTCAAAATGTGATCTAGTGCCAAATTTGTATCATGTGTTACTAGTATCACATTTACAGGCTCTGATTGTTAATATCACTGATATTTACTATCTAATGCTAGAGATGCGTGTGTGCCACAATTGTGATTTGGACTAGTTTAGCGATTGGAATTAGATGATACATATATGAGGCTAAACATTCACGAATATTTGAAACCAGCTTTTGACCTACTGGTCACCTTAAGAAGATGACAGTTCCATCAGAGATCAGTAATGAAGATTCCATTATCATCGGTAAGACAATTTACCAAATATCAGAGTTATCTGAAGAGTTGAAAAATCTTCTAATCACTAAGCTTTCTGCACCTGCCGAATACATCAAGCCAGGTATCGATTCAATCTTCAACATTAAGGACTTTGAAGGTGTTGCAAAGAAGCTTTTGACAAAGGAGACTTATGCCTATTATAGAACTGGGGCTGCCGATGATATTACGTTAGCTGAGAATGAACTAGCATTTAGAAGAATATATCTCAAACCTCGTATATTGAATTCTGTTTCAAACGTTTCGCTCAATACAGAGATCTTGGGCATTGAAACAGACCTACCGTTCTATATCACTGCATTCGCTGGTGCCAACTTTGACAATAACGTTGAAGGTGAAAAACCATTGGCTTCTGCTGCAGGGAAGACAAATGCGATTCAAATGATTCCAGGACTCACTTCTTTCCCATTGCAGGAATTAGTCGATGTTCATCAGAATAACAAGGTGGGTCAATGGTTACAAATCTATGTCAGATCCAGTATTGAAGATGCCCTGGAAATTATCAGAGAAGCCGAGGCGACTGGTAATATCACAGGCTTGTTTTTCACCGTTGATGTTGCACAATTAGGTCGTCGTGAAACAGAACATAGAGTGAAAGGGAATTCATCATTTGACAGAAAAAGAGCAGCAATTTCTGCTGATTTGAACTGGAACGATTTGCTATACATCAGAAAACAAACCCAGTTAAAGATTGTGTTGAAAGGTATACAAACTGTTGAGGATGCTATTAAATCGGTAGAGTACGGCTTTGACGGTATTGTTCTATCCAACCATGGTGGAAGACAGCTGGATACTGCCAGATCATCAATTGAAGTACTCGCTGAAGTTGTTCCTGAACTGAAGAGACGTAATCTGTACCATAAAACAGAGATTTTAATCGATAGTGGTATCAGAAGAGGTTCCGATATTGTAAAAGCACTCGCTCTTGGAGCTAAAGGTGTTGGCCTAGGAAGACCTTTCTTGTATGCTTTACATGCCTATGGAGAAGAAGGTGTTTTGAAAGTCATTGAGATTCTGAAAGATGAAGTTGAATTGACCTTAAGATTATTAGGTGTTACTGATATAAACGATGTTGATGAACGTTACGTTGACACTTTAGATTTATTTAGAAATAGAGCAACGTCTTTGTAAAGAGGCATCTATATATACATAACACGTTGATTTCATTAGTAGTCATCTACATAAATATAAAGAAGCAAAAAATGATTTTAAGTATCTAACAAAGCACCGTCAAAAGGATTTCATTTCAATTGGGTAGCTCTGCTCTTGGCTTCAAGTAATTCTTTGAATCTTTGGTTGGTTTTAGCGTCTTTAATCAATTCTAAAGATCTACTCCAAACATCACCTTTAGAATAGAATTCGTCTCTTTTTGCTAAGAATTCTTCTTCTGACTTTTTAGCCTTTGCGATGTTTTCATCTTTTTTGGTGTTATAACTGTCATAAAAATCATCTAATTGTTTCTCAGCAGCTTCTCTTGCTTCTTTAGTCTTTTTAGCATCATCTTCATCCCTTTTGGTGATTTCCAGTTGGTAACGTTCTTTCCATTCTTTAACTGCATCAGATTCGGTTTTTGGTGGGTTGAAAGCAGGTGCTGCAAAATCTTCAAAATCATTGTCTTGCTGTAAACTTTGTTGTTCTTCTTGGACTTGTGTTGAATCTTGGACATCTGGGAACTGATCTTGAAACTTCTTTATCTCGTCATCTTCTTGTTGGAATTGTTCATCCTCTTCAGTCTTGAATTGCTCAGCATCCTCTCCAAGAATTTGTTTTTCTCTGGCAAGAAAGTCCTCGCTCAAATCGTCTTGTGGAATTGTAGAATCGGTTTCGATTTCAGGGAATTTATCAGCCATTATTGTCAAGGGTAATATCGGTGTTTTTAATTGAACGAATTTTGGGTCTAAAAAATAGATGGAGAAAAGTGCTAGTTCAGTTTATAATAACTAAGTTATTTCAATCCAGTTCCAAAAACTAACGAATTGATCTTTTGCAAATTCTATGGGTTTTCACTGACTTTTGCTTTTAATTATTTTGTATGGTTACAATTGATTGATTTTAAGTGTGTTCACAATTCGGAGGCTATGAGTTACCCTCTTTTAGTACCAAATCAGGGAATTATCGCGAAGTAATTATTTAATTTAATTGTACATAACACATATTATACAATAAATTGTTGGCCAGTCAATTCTATTTACAGATAGTTGATTAGTTGATAGTTTGTGCTGAATGTCTTTCTCAGCAGACTCTTTACGCAACAGGCTTGACGCTCTGGATGAGTCACAGGACTCAATCGTCTCCACATCGCAGTGGGTGTTGTTCTATTACCGTCACGCACCAAAGATCGTTGATGGCTGGAAGGCATACCTTGAACAGGCTCCTCAGAAGAAAAAACTGCCTCTGATTTATCTAGCGAACGACGTTGTTCAGAACTCAAGGGCGAAGAAGAGAGTAGAGTTTATAGACGCCTTTGCTAAGGTTTTACCGTCATCTCTGACAAATGCATACAACTCTGTACCTGATTCAACCAAACAACGAATCTTGAAGATCGTAAAGGTCTGGAAAGACCGCAAAATCTTTCCTACTCCTATAGAAATTGACGGTATTACCACCGGCTCTCAATCAGCTAGTATATCTGGGTCAAAACGTCAACTCTCTTCTCAAGAAGCGTTTGAAGCACTATCAACCCCAGAGAAACTGAAGGTACTGGGTGATACTTCTCAGAAGTTCAACACTCTTTTCCATCAAACCCTGCTTGCTGCTCGTGGCAATTATACTGATGAGCAACTGTCTGATCTGGATAAACTTGTGAGTGTTATTGAGGAGACAGTTAGCCAATTAACTGAATTGAAAGAGAGTATTGCAACAGAGAAAACCACCTCGACGCAAAGAGCAGAGGCTGTATTACAGAAAAAATTAGAATTAGAGAAAAAGCAAAAAGAGATCGAGGAGCAAAGAAGACTTCAGGAGAAAAAAATACTTGAAGCTATAAGAAGACAGAAAGAAGAGGATGAAATGTTGCCAACGTACGATGCTAATGATTCAGACGACTCAGATGAGGACGAGAAACCGGAAAAAGAAGGGGAAAACCATGCTAATAACTCAGAAGATAAGGAGGGTAGTGACAGTGATAACAGGGCAACGAAAAAGCTACGGTTTGCTGAAGAATAAGAAAAATTGGGTAATAAACAATGCTCGAGACTCGAAACTTTTCATTTAAAATGTAGATTGAATTAGATATCGCGAAATAATACGAAAATTAGATATTTCTATATAAAACAAGTCCAAAGACTCTCTCAAATCAAAAACAGATGGTTTCAACTGCGTGAGTAGCTATTATTATGATTCACCAAACTCTTTTACAATTAAATTGATGTTCACGTGTTTTTTTTTTTTTTTCCGGGTCTTTTTACTGACAGTTTCCAGTGTTCTTGTTGTTAATGACGATTCACCTAATGGTATATCGACATTTCATGATGCCATCTCCAACGAATTACCAAAGATCCTTGGAAGGTGGAGCTTTGAGTTGAAAATATTTAAGAACAATTCACAAACGAAGAAGGAATCGAGTTTCCTGTACGGTGTTACACTGGATCACGAACCTGCCAAATCAATAACAATTGTCAATAACTCGGCCATCATCACAAGTCTAGATACTCCGCAACATTTGATTGATAGTGGAAGCTCCACAGGGTCACATGATACGTTTGACCACATAATCCAGACTAAGTTGCAAAGTCTGTGGCTGCATAGGCAGACATTGAAAGGTGAGAACGGGAATAGTTACGAGATACAGAGTGGTAAGTTCTTAGTGAGGACGGCCAACGTGTTTTTGCACAGCTCGTTCAAGGCACTACTGATAGAAATTACGTACAAAGGTAAGGGAGACGGCTTGCAACTTATCAGAGATCTGATTGAACAGTTTAACTTCCCAAAAGGTAAACTCTCATATGGCACTTTGGGTGACGCTCCAAATTACCTAGCAGACCTCGCTTTCCAGTATACAGAAGCATTGAGATAACAGTTACATTCCACTAGAGCAAAGAGCCCGTTCCACATCATTCCACTCAAATATTGAAGTAACCTATTCCAAAATCATATTGTACTGTGTATCACCGTAGAGACATTATACGGACGGGTAACCCCACTATATTCCTTATATTCTTAACGCGTAAAATTGACACAGTAGCCTTTAACAAAGAACGAAGATCAACAGTACTTGAACTTGAGCAATTACGAAAATGGCTGGGAAAGCTTCTGGCGTGGAGCCTCACGAGTCGCAGCTAAAGCACCGTGTGGAAAAAGCTGTTGTCGTGGATGGTTCTGAAGATAGTGAGATACTAGAGTCTGAATCTGAAGATCTGGCAGAGAAGACCGTACAACCTTCCTCCAAAAAAACCAATCTTGTGAACCTCTTGCTTAAAATCGAGCCAATCGTTGCTGTTGTGCTGTTCACTGCTCTTGCCAGTTATGTCAGGTTAAATCTGATCACCCGGGCAAAAAAAGTTGTGTGGGATGAAGCCCATTTTGGTAAATTTGGTTCTTACTACATCAAGCATGAATTCTACCATGATGTTCACCCACCTTTGGGAAAGATGCTTATCGGGCTTAGTGAATGGATAGCCGGATTTGATGGTGACTTTGAGTTCAAGTCAGGGTCTCAATACCCTGACAATTGTGATTTTAAAACTATGCGTATATTCAATGCTCTCTTCAGTGCTGCAGTTGTTCCCGTTGCTTACTTTACCTGTAAAGCGATGAACTTGCAACTACTCACAACATATCTAATCACACTGTGTATCACCCTAGAGAGCTCTTATATTGCACTAGGTAAATTCATTCTATTAGACTCTATCCTTCTGTTTTTCACTGCCACCACATTTTATTCCTTCATTAAAGTACATAGTTTGAAGAAACAGGGTAAAGAATTCACGTTCAAGTGGTACGCATGGATGGTATTTACTGGTTTATCAATTGGCTGTGTATGCTCTGTAAAATGGGTGGGTCTCTTTGTTACGGCTGTTGTCGGTCTTTACACTGTGCAAGATCTGATTGAAAAACTCTTTGAGGAAAATTTCAATTGGAGAAAATACTCTAAGCATTGGAGTGTTCGTATTGTCACATTGATCATAATTCCCTTTTTAGTGTACTTGATATCTTTCAAGGTTCACTTTGCATTGTTATACAAGTCTGGAACCGGTGATGCTTCGACCTCATCCTTATTCCAAGTTAACTTGGAAAACAATAAAATAAAACCATCTCCAAGAACTGTCTTATATGGGTCTGAAGTAACTATAAGATCACATGGATTGAGTCCAAACTTACTGCATTCACACTCTCAGATTTATCCAGAAGGTTCAAACCAGCAACAAATTACTGCTTATGGCCATTCAGATGGTAACAACAACTGGATTTTGAAATACTCAAGAGAATCTGGTTTGAAAATCCATGACAAGAATCAAGAGTTAGGTCCAGTTGAAGATGGTGATATTATCAGACTAAGCCATAAATTTACTGGCGCCAACTTACATTCTCATGATATTCCTGCCCATGTCACCAAGCACAATAGAGAAGTGACAGGTTACGGTTCTGAAACAGTCGGTGATTCAAAAGATGATTGGGTTATTGAAATCGTTCAACAACTGCCTTCCAAAAACACAAGTTTTCCTAAAGATGATCCAAAACATTTGCACCCATTATCAACAAGTTTCAGATTAAGACATAAAAATATGGGTTGTTACCTAGCCACAACAGGTATGGCGTATCCTGCCTGGGGTTTCAAACAAAGTGAAGTTGTTTGTAAAGATTCTTGGTCCTCAAGGGACAAATCAACATGGTGGAACATTGAAGACCACATAAATTCGAAATTGGATATTGAGGAAGGTTATATTCCACCTAAATCTAGCTTTTGGTCTGATTTCATTTTGATCAATTTTGCTATGGCCTCATCAAACAATGCATTAGTCCCAGACGGAGATAAATACGATAATTTGGCATCGCAATGGTGGGAATGGCCAACATTACATTTAGGTTTAAGAATGTGTGGCTGGAATTACATGGACGTTAGATATTTCTTGATTGGGAACCCATTCACCACTTGGGGTTCAAGTCTGGCACTAGTTTTATTCGTCGGTTTAATTCTATTAAATATCATCAGATACCAACGTCAAAGATTGGATTTGAGCTATGAAGAACTATCGGACTTTCTGATCAAGGGTGTGTATCCTCTTATTGGTTGGGCTTTCCATTTCTTGCCATTTGTTATCATGGGAAGAGTTACATACGTCCACCATTATGTTCCAGCTTTGTTCTTTGGTATATTTGTCTTGGGTTATTACATTGAATACCTTGTTGGCCAAACTAGACCAATACTGAAATATGGTGTTTATCTGACCTCTTTCGGTTTATTGATCTTCACTTATATATATTTTGCTCCCTTCCATGAAGGGATGCAAGGTAACCATAATGACTTCAAACATTTGAAACTCCTCTCAACCTGGAAAGTTGATCATTAACTTACAGATAGTATATCAAACAATGTACAATTTTACGAAACAAATTTCACATAAAGGATAATGAATGAATAATACTGGAAACTAGGCTAGTTTAAAAGGATGAGCTTCTGTGTTAAAAACATAGTCATCAAGACTCCAAACACTGATGTCTTCAAATAACAGGTAGTAATATTTCAAAGTCTCAGCAAACCAAAAGCTTTCTAGAGAATCGTCAAAGTTGTTGGGACCATTGAGGTTAGTCACATCAATGATTGCAGCATATTGACCCTCCTCAGTCTTACAGTATTTCACGACATTTTCCCACATTTTCCAACCGTAGTCTCTCCATTTCGAATCACCAGTGATTCTATACATATAGAAAACGGACTCTATAGCTTCTGGTCTCAAAATGTATTTTGGGTCAACAAGATTGGCCCATAGCGGTTGATTGGACGTTTTTCCAACAGGCCAGACTGTGGTGCCATCTTCAAGAGTTTTGAAAGGAGGGAGCACTTTAGCATTATTGTATTGAAGTACTACTGGTAAACTTGATGGTTTGGTGTTTTCATTGTCACCGTCGCGTTTCTTGCTCGTTTTCCCTGACTGCTTCTTGCTTGATCCCGTCTTTTCTTTCTGAAATTCTTCTGGTTCGGTGCTCTTTGCAGCGAGTTCTTCAGTATCGAGTTTCTGACTCTCCTCCAATTGCCTTAGTAAAGAAGCCTTTGCAGCCTCCAAATCATCATCCGGGATAAACTTTTTTGGCTGTGGATCTCTCTCTTTATTAATTATCTCCAATCTCTGTGTCTCGTTATAGATGTCACCAACACTGCTAGATTTATCGACTTTTATATTCTCAGGCATGATCTTGAACTTATCATACAAATCAACACAACCATAAGTCACTTTCTCGGCGAGCTCCAAATCATCAGATATGTTGAATAGTCTTGCACCGAGAGCAAACATACCACCTGCAAAACAAGTGAGATGCTGCATGTCTAGATCTTGGGTGACCGTAATTTCATTTTCTGTTCTATGTGCATCAATGGAAGAAACAAACAACGATTTATGCCCTCCTGGGATCTTTGGTGTGAATAACATGTACTTTCTAACATTATCCATCGCCTTGAGATACATTTCTTTGTATTCTTTTGCCTCATGCTCATGACCTCTTAAAAGATGATACATTTTAGGCATGTATTCATAAAAGGAATCACCAAGCCCACCTAACGAGTACCTCTCGATTTTTGTAGATGACTTGATGGTATCTTGCTTGACACAGTGCTTGTACTCCTCATTATGTATGACCTTGACAATCTGTGAGCTACTGAACCGCTCAACTTGCTCATCGTTGATAACTTTACAGCCTGAAATATCAACACGATTGGGATATAAACCTGGAAGTAAAAAGTTATTGAAAGACTTCTCAAAAACTTTGGTTATTCTTGCAATTGCATCGTAGTACTTGTTATTGCCCGTCAATTGTGTTAATCTCGAGAATTCTAAAGATAATGACCCAACTTCAGCCAAGCAAGCTTCCTTAGAGGCAAATCTATTCTGAAGCTCATTCCTCCATTTATAGTAAAGTAAAGGCATATTATTTGGAGTGTCAAAGGCTTCAATTAATAACTCAGCAAAGTCTTTAGCACTGTTCAATAGAAACTTGTCTTGTGAAAACTCATACCCACTTATTAGTCCCGCTAATATTCTAATGGTATTTTCAAATAAGGGAATATCATCTCTGAATGATTGCTTAAAGTTAACATTATGAAGATACTTAACAGCATGTTCGAATTCCTTATCAAGCTTCAAAAGCTTCATCGTATCTAGCGCATCAACTATCGTGGCTGACCATCCATTAAAAGGATCAGATGCTTTGTGAGAAATTGGTAAAACTTCATCATGACCATAGCCATAATCACTGTAAGTTCTCCATGAATCTTTAAAGGCTTCTCGAATTTGGGATAATTTATCTTCAACCTTGCGGCCGCCATCATCGAAATAACTCGATTGGATTACTGGATAGCTCTCCTTCTTCTTTAATTTAGGGAACTTATAGTAGTTCTCATGACCAATAGAATAGCGGATTTTCTTCTTATGAGGCCTCAATTTGAGAGAAAATTGATCTTCAAAGTAAATATCAGGAAGTCTAAAGTCTTCCAACTTGGACTTTTCATTCTCAAGCTCAAACAATGGATAATACTTGTTTTTCTCTTTTAGTCCATGCGGTGTTGATAGTTCAGCTACTTCAAGTTCCTCTTTAGATTGTTTAGGTATTGTGTTACCAGTCTGTTTCGTTTCCTTTTCTTTGGTGACTCTCGGTAGGGCAGTCTCATCCAAGTGCTGATTCAGAGTATACTCTTCGTTTAGGAAGGTATAGTAAAATAAAATACTCAAAGCCAGCACAATCACCAAAAGTGGCCTTATTCTCTTGAATTTGCTGTATATTGATCCATTGGCACGCATTATTCTCATACTCTTCGAATCTATTATAAACGTAAAACTCTAGTTCAATTATTTGAAGCCGGTTTGAGGGCGAAAGGTTCTGTGATTTGTGGTATGAACTGTTAATGTAAGAATTCGTTAAAACCCTTTCTATTTATTTCTATAGCTTCAAACTTGCGAAGATCAGATGGATCACGACTCAATTGTATCACCAGAGCGGTTAAAAACAGGCTGTAGTTTTCAATAACTCCTCTTTATAAGAACTCGTTTGAACTTTGCGAAGCTTTTGAGACACTCATTTAACGATGTCAGAACACATAATTTTCGCGAAGAGGCTACAAGTAAGTATGAGTTATAGGACACTTTCATTTCTAAAATAACAGATTCTGTTTCAACGAGTAGATTCTGGTAGAATTATCATAACTGGACACTGCGAGAAGCAGAGTTTGGTTATTAGTCAAAAAACTCCAGGTGATTCTAGAAATTCTGTCGGCAGGTGTAACTTTATCATCAAAAGCAACAACATCAACCAGTTTACTGTTCTCTTTAGAGTAAGAATGGACATAAATAGAACCATCTTCCAAGCCGACAGCAATCAAGATCTTACCGTTGAAACACTGTTTATGTACATCAACTGAGGTCACAGGACTGCTGAACCTGGAAGAAGTTGTCACTAAGTCTACTTTAACACCTGTTTCGGTTTCAGATACTTTCCATATTTTTATGGTTCTGTCTCTGGATCCCGTTACGAAGTATTTTCCAAACGTTTCTGGCGACCACGAGCAGTCCCATATGATTCTTGTGTGTGCTTTCTCATTTTTGGCCACTAACTGGAAATCTTCTGTTATCAGGTTTCTTTCCCAGATACCGAACTGTCTATCTCTTGAAACACTCAGCAAGTATTTATTATCTGGGGAAAATTTCACTCTTGTGACTGTTAATTCATGCAATTTCAAATTTGGCTTGAGCTCTTGCCACGTAATTGAGTCAAATAATCTTATCACTGAATGCTGTTGGGTGTTTGATCTGCATGAACTTGCAACCAACTTCTTGTCAGGGCTAGTGTCAACAGAAATAATCTCATATCCATGGCCATATAGTTTTTCGATCTCTGGCCATAAAGTATGTCTTTGCAAGTGGTCTTCAAATGGAGGTAGTGTCAATGAGTTCAAAATTTCGAACGAAATATTATTGGTGTCATCAGTTTCACGAAGTTGATGAGAATCTTGCCCCTTTGGTACTCTCTCATCCGCATCAGTTGTTGCCTTGTTGGATAGTCCTAATACCGGTAAGGATGCTGATTCTGGCATGACATCATTCTCTTGGTTGATGTCACAGAATTTTTGAAGGATGTTGGCAACACCGCGAGGCTCATCAAAAGAACGTAAGATTTTCTCATCACCACCTGATATAAATCTTGTGTTAGATAATGTTGAGATACAGATCATATCATAACCATGGATCTGAGGTCTTGCAAACTCCTGCCATGTTGGGACTTCTCTTTTGCTTCCATCACTATTTTTCATCCACTGAGAATACAATCTAGTGGTTTGATCTAAAGATGTTGAAAGTAGATAATCACCATTTAAGGACCATGAAATGTCAGTAGCATGTCTTGTGGCACCCGCAATAGCCAATATTTGGTCGTAGGAACCCTCTTGTTCAGATTTCCAAAGCCTCCACGCTCCAGTTTTACCATTCGTAGCAATATATTCAGCACCTAGTATATCTGAGAACCAAATAGATGCCCAAAATCCACCAGAAGACCCAGTAGCTGTACTGGCACCTTTTGTGCTTATTTCACCCAGTCTGGAGCTACAAATCCAGATTCCTGAAACATCATCCGGTTCCCATATCATCATGGCAGTGTCAGCACTAGATGCTAGTAGTTTTGGTTGAGTTTGGTGCCATTGTAGTGAAGAGATCCAATCATCATGACCCATTATCAACGCTTCAAAATTAATAGCAACTTGCGTCTCTTTGATGGAGAATTTGTATTGTTTGTTACTTAGTAAAAGTAGCTTAGTTTCATCTTCATCAGATCTGTCAATTAACTCATTTGTTCTTAGCCTCCATAGTCTAATGTATCTATCTTGAGAACCACTTGCTAATAAAAAATCTCCGTCTATTTGTTTCTTAAATGTTAATGCTTTGACCCAATCTTCATGTCCTTCTAAAGATGCAACATGTTCGAAAAGAGTGATTGCAAGGCCCGAAAATATAAATGAGTAAACTAAAATCTGAAATTTTGTACCTCCTAATGCTAACACATATTGACCTTCTTCGATTTCTTGGATTGCCAATGATAAAGGCAACAAGCCGACTTTGCTACTGAATGTATGTAACTGATCAAGAGTACCTTCATTATTCAGTCTCCAAAGAGCTAGTTTACCTTCGCTATCACCTGTGACAAATAGCTTTTCAAAGACACCAATGCTTGTAATGGAATTTGTATGATAGTCCAAAGTCTGCACAAATTCCATATAAGGTGAATCTTCAGATATGAATTTCCACAGCTTAATCGAGCAATCTTCGGATGCTGTAACTAGGAAATCTGTGTCTGGAATGAATCTGACACAGGTGATTTCTTTTGTATGACCCTTCAAAGTTGAATATACCCCGAATGAATTAGATGATAATGGATTCCATAATGCAATTATTTTACCAGCTCCAAAAGCAATGAGACGTTTCGAACGATGGATATCAGCTATATGTGTCTGTCTGTTCGCACCAACAAAAATAGCCTCAACTGACGGCATGACTCTGGTCTCTCTTATTTGCCAAAACAGCAGTGATTTGAACATAAACTCAGGAAAAAAAAATTAATATTACCAGCTCATCGGTTCGCGCAACATATCATAAGGAACCAATAAGGAAGTTTACCCAATTTAGAACGACTACATTGCACAAGCTAATATATAGGCCAATAACCATAAGATCAATAAACAATGATCTATACAGACACAGCTTTAATTATACCAACGTGTACCTTTGATACTTTTGTCGGTGGAATACCAAAAACTTCTAGCAGCAGGAAACAATCCCCTAAAATGCTTGAGTTGGTAATAATAATGCAAACAAAACAACTTCAATAAATAATAATAATGAATTTTATACATGATATCCTTTCATAGGACAAACCGGACTAACAGACCCACCCACTATTAACAGCAAAATATATCATAAAACGGGATAAACCGAGAAAACAAAAAAAAAAAAATGTTAGAGAACTTCACATCTAGCGAAAGTAGATTTAATCATCACCATCCAAAACACATCCATGGGAAGCATCAGATACTAATTTAGCGTACTTGGCTAAAGAACCCCTAGTGTATCTAGGTGGTGGGGCAACCCATCCTTTTCTTCTTTCAGCCAATTCTTCTTCAGAGACTAATAGGTCAATGTTGTTGTTATCAGAATCAATGACAATGATATCACCATCTTTAACCAGACCGATTGGACCACCCAATGCAGCTTCTGGAACAACGTGACCAATTAAGAAACCATGGGAACCACCAGAGAAACGACCATCAGTAATCAAAGCGACATCTTGACCTAAACCGTAGCCCATTAAAGCAGAAGATGGTTTCAACATTTCTGGCATACCTGGACCACCTCTTGGGCCTTCATTTCTGATGATACAAACAGTTTTTTCACCTTTCTTGATTTCACCATTCTCTAAAGCATGGATGAAACTTGGTTCATCTTCGTAAACTTTGGCACTACCTTTGAAGTAAGTACCTTCTTTACCTGTAATTTTAGCAACAGAACCACCTGGAGCTAAAGAACCATATAAGACTTGTAAATGACCTCTTGGTTTCAATGGCTCTTGAACAGTGTGGATGATTGGTTGGCCCGGAGTCAAACCTGGTGAGACTGACAAGTTGTCAGCCATTGTTTTACCAGTAACTGTCAAAACATCACCGTTTAAGAAGCCTTCATTTAATAAGTATTTCATAACAGCTTGAGTACCACCGTATTGAGCCAGCTCAGCCATAGCATATTTACCAGATGGTTTGAAGTCAGCCAATAATGGAGTTTTATCTGAAATAGCTTGGAATTCATCTAAGGTCAATTTGACACCACAAGAGTGTGCAATAGCGATCATGTGTAAACAAGCGTTGGTGGAACCACCAGTAGCAACAACATAAGTAATAGCATTTTTGAAAGCTTCTTTAGTCATAATATCTCTTGGTCTGATATCCTTTTCAATGATGTTTTTAATGGCAAAACCAACATTGGCACATTCGTCTAGCTTTTCTTGAGAAGTTGCAACGGCAGATGACGAATTTGGCATGGTCATACCCATAACTTCAGCAGCAGAAGCCATTGTGTTGGCAGTGTACATACCACCACAAGAGCCTGGACCAGGACAAGCATGTTGGACAATATCCTGTCTTTCTTCTTCAGTAATTTGGTTAGAGATGTATTGACCGTAAGATTGGAAAGCTGAAACTAAATCGATCTTATCTGGGATTTTAGAAGAACCACAGGTTGGAGAACCTGGGTTAATTGAACCACCGTAAACCATAATAGATGGTCTGTTGTGTCTACCCATAGCCATCAAGACACCAGGCATGTTTTTGTCACAAGATGGGATAGAGATATTGGCATCGTAATGTTGAGCCATCATGATGGTTTCAAAAGAATCAGCAATGATTTCCCTAGATTGTAACGAATATCTCATACCAGAGGTACCCATAGAAATACCATCAGAGACACCAATTGAGTTAAACTGCATGGCTTTCAAACCAGCTTTATTAACGGAATCAGAACATTTGAAGTTCAAGTCTAATAAATGCATATTACATGGGTTACCAGTCCACCAGACAGAACCGACACCAACTTGACCTTTGTTAAAATCATCGGCCTCAAAACCAGTAGCATAAAGCATAGCTTGTGAAGCACCTTGATCTTTTGGTTGGGTAATGATACTTGAATACTTATTCAAGACTTTCTCATATTTGGAAGATGAGGTGGAGAAAGTTCTAAGCAGAAAGAAATATTAGTAAACACACGAACAAGCAAAATCTGATTGTGACATACCTTCTGGATCCAGAAGCAAACTTAGAAAGTACACTCATTGTTACAAGAAACGTAAGTCTTACGTCTCTTTAAATTTATGACTGATTGAATTTTGATTGAATTTTTTTTTTGACTGTTTCCGAAAATATTAAGGCCGGTGACGGCTGTAAAAAAACCGAAACAGGCAATCACTTCAGATGAGTTCGCGAAAACATTTAACTCAACCAATCACACGCTGCTTGAACGTAATAACTTGCGCAAACACCCTCATACTCCACATATAGCAGCTAGTTTCAAGTGTATCATGACATACCACCAATGGATACTCAAAATGGCTTTTTATCGTCTTTTCTGATGGGCTATTCACACAAAAATAACAAAAAGAACCGGTTTAAAACTGGTAACCACAGCAACGGTATATATATATATTTATGCATATGAGCACTTTCCCCAAACAGGATTACCCGGATATATCAGTTTAGAATCGTGGTTTTTTTTTTTTTTTTTTTTAAATGACTTTGATCAAGAAGCGTCAAGAAAATCACTGCTGAGACGAAGAATCTTGTTATTGGTCTGGTATCTGAAGATGTTTTCAATCAGTACAAATAACCAGCTGTCCAGCTCTCTGGTTCATATATCGAATGTCTCGCAGCAGCAGGTGCGTTTTTTCTCTAGAAGAAGAATAGCATACCCGTACTACAAGTTTCCCAAGATGGGAAGAACTGATCCAAAAGATCACAAGACATCACTGAGATTTCTTTTACAGCGTTTCCTAGGTAAGAAGAACTACAAAGGTGAATATATACACAACAAATATGCCAAAGCTCCCGAAAATCATGAACCTAATTACATTACACCTGATGCTGACAAAGGTAATCCCCTGGTTCACCCAATCACTGGTAAGGCAGTTACATTCAATGGAGACGAAGTTAACGCACAACAACAATATTTTAGATTCTCTAACAAACTTGCTCCTTTCCCAAACAATAAATACTGTCAGACGAATTTGAATCTATCAGAGAAAGATAAAGAAGAAATCTACCAAAAAATTGAAATCCAAAAGGTTCCTGTACAAGAAGTTGCCATACAAATGGGAATTAAAATTCCAAGATTGGAAGCAATTGTCCAGTTAAGGTCTATCGAAAAGAAATGGGAAAACGAAAACAAAGTCTCTAACGATCTACAAAAAATGTCAAGTGCTATGTATAAGATGTTCCCACTATTTGAAAGACCTAGACATAGCGAGAATTTGTCAGAAATTCCTGTGCCTGTCCAGACGCTTCAATCCCAATTTGTCACTATTGCTGAATCTGAACCATTTGGTCCAATTGATGCTGCTGAGGTGTTTGGTCTAGAGCCAGCCGCTGAAACCCTGAAAAGATTGGCTACTACAGGTACTCATTCGGACGCTACCTCTGCTAAATCTAAAGAAAAAGAGATATTCGTTGCAAAATCCAAACCTCAAGATAGATATGTTTTCCAATTCACCAAAGCGAAAGTTGGTCACGTTGGTTTCCGTTATGGTACTACTCAACGTGATAACAAAAAAGATCGTAAATTCTCATTCGATAATGCTGGTAAGAAGGTAAATGCATTACCATTATCTGGTTGAAACATAGAGATGATATACGAATGTAAATAAAAGAATGCACATAATAACGTCTACATTAATTGATAGTTAACGTAATTTTAACGTGAATTGTCATTTACTTTTTAGTGGTCTTCTTGTCTCTGTTCAAACTGAAACCAGATGATCTCTCTTTTAAACTGTGTTTAACAGATGCATTTGCAGCTGATGAATTAGATGACCAATTCGTGATATACTCCGGAGTTTGAGAAAACCTTGATATTATCTTCTTTGGTTGTTTTGTAGGCTGACCTAAAACTCCTTCAAATCTGAAAAAGTCTTCTTTGGATAATGGAGAGTTTGGCGGAGACATCTGTCTCATAATCTTACTCTTAGCATCACTTGATGTAGAGTATGAGCTTAGATGTCTTCCGTCACCGATCGGGCTATTTGCAAATGAATCAGCTAATGATGTTTTGAAAGAAGTGTTCGACTGAGTTCTCGCCAAACTTCTATTCAAAATCACAGATACCTTTTTATCATAAATTTGGGGAGCAGAATCATAGGGTGCTAAATTGTCTGGATGACTGTATCTGGTATCGATTGAGGTGTTTCTATAATGACCAGCATCGTTCAACGTACTTGTGTTACCAGAATATTGTGATGAGTTTTCAGCATCCTTTGTAAAGAAAGAATCCAAATTATCCAACTCAGCCCACATATGACTTAATGAACCATCATTTTCTTCAGTAATGGAGGTAGCATCAACATTATTTCCATAACGATATTCTTCCATATGAAATTTGATCTGTTCTTGCTCTTCAGGTTCTTCAGATTCAACAACAACAGCACAAGTAGCGAAAACAGCATGGACATTATTTCTAGTTGTCACAGCAGTGATTGCTGGCATAGGGATAGACCAGCCACTTTCTTCTGGGATACCAAATAATGTTGCAGTCTTTTCATAGTTTTTCTTAATGGCTTTGTTGCCAAGGCTCATTCTTAGGATGTCTTTGTCGAGCTTGCTTCCAGATATACTTGTTGTTTCATCTAAAACTTCCAAAGCTTGTTGAGCAAAAGGAGTAAGTAGCAACCTCAACAATGGAGAAATCAAATCAGCACCACAACCTTGGAATTGGGGCTCAGAGAGATCAATCAAGGGAAGCAACACCTTCAAAACATTCATGGTCTCAATCTTGATCCAATTTATCTTATTGGATAGTAATCCCAACAGGAAAATAACAATTTGACCGCTATATTTTGATAACCAGCTCTCAGAGAGGTAATTGATGGTTTGACGCAAGAAGTCATCCTTAGTTCTGAATTTCTGCTTAGCAAATGAATCAATAATTTTAGCAAGTTTGATTTCACCTTTTTCATTAGCCATGCTAGTTATAGTTTTAGCTGAAGATGCAACTTCAGAGCTGATACTTTTCTCTTCCAATGCGTGTAAATATCTTGGAATGTTTGATATCAATGCAAATAATAGCCTAGATTCCCCAGCAATGATATTACTGATTTTCAGCTCATTTAATCTGTCTAGCAATTGTTGTGAAGCATCACAAGAAGAAGAAGATCTCAAACCTATCATGATGATTTGTTGTAACCCTTCAAATTGACCTTCCCAATTAGAAGGAAAGGTCGACACAAGACATGAAACAGTGTCTTCTGAGTCTAAGTCAATCTTTGATAAGAATTTTGATAGCACTGACAATAGCTCGATGTATTCATGCTCATTCACTGTATTCAAAGAGGCAACTGTCACCCAGAACAATTGAGGAAAATCAATCAATTTTTCAGCATCTAGTTCAGAGGTAATTGCATTCAACGTCATCAAAATCTGCATAGCAAACCCTTGAATATCTGGAGTTTCATCTGATATTGTATTGGATAATCTATGTAGCATATCTCTCAGCATCGACTGGTCCAAGAATGATAGTAACGAACGGAAAACTTGAAAAGAACGACAAGCAATATGCCTAACAGCACAATTTGTAGCCCAGGATAATGCAACACGGCCCCATTCTTCCTGAATATTAGGATGTGTGGTACTGAAGATTTCTAAGGTGTTTCTAACCAATAAATCCATGTCCTTGGGAGACCTTGCGCCATTCTTATCGTTGTTTAGATCGTCATAAACCCATAGAAAACGTTGATTATTTCTGATCAACTCCTTTGTTTCCTCCAGTTTCGGATGTTCTGTAATTGTACTCAAGATATAGATGATCAGTTTAGCAGCAGATTCCTGCACAACCGGTAAATAATGATCTAACAGGACAAATGAGACATGTAACAATAAGGGAATCGTGGAGTTCAAAGACTCTTTAGGAATCACAAATAAATCTGAGAGGAATATCAATGCAATCTGACCCAATGAGAAAACAGAATCCTTTCCAGGGTAGCTCAGAGTTTTCCATATGTCAGCCACATAAGGAAACTCTTCATCTCCCACCACATTAACGCTGAATGGCTTAGGTGGTACCATATTCTTGTGATCAATATTCGAAATCAGGGAATCAGCTAACATAACACTTGAGCTTGATAAGTAAACAAGAACTTTACTAGAATATTCAACAAAAAGAGGATTTCTGTTTGATAAGCTCGTCTGAATAGCGAAGTTCAAGATCACATTGATATTATTCGCACTGCTGCCATTGCCCAGTGAGATCCATAACGCTTCAATCTCATTAGGGATGCTCTCCGAAAATTTAATAGTTATCTCAAACAAATTGCTCAAAATCATGTAAGTTTTGGAATCCACACTGTCATCTTCCAGATTCTGTAACTCAACTGTTTGTAACCACGGAAGCAATATAGTCAACAAGTCTCTTCTGGATTCGAAACTCACCCCAGGGAAAAATTTCGTAATCTCAGAAATTAGGAAGATGTTCTCCTCTGGATAGGTTGAAGCAAAATATGTGGAAATATCAAGAAGTGCCCTTTTATAAATTGTTTTATTTTTGTTTCTTACTCTTTCAACAAAGGTCGCACAATAATTGGAACCATAAATTCTCTTTTCAACGTTCACCAAAAGCTCAATTGCAGCAGAACGGATTTCATAAATTGTAAAACCAATACCATAGAGAGCAAATAGCAGAACTTGATGATTTTTCAACTGATAAACATCGCTCTCTATTAACGCTTTTGAGATGATAATGTAATGGCTTTCGATAATGCTGGTATTGTTTCCGAAAACACATTTGAGAAATACTTCTCGGGATAGCTCCTTATCATCCTTGTTGTAAAGGAATAGACTTTGCAAAGCCTTTTTACCTAAGCCTCTAATCTTCTCGCTTGTTGAACCAAGAAGCAAGTCTACCCATGCTAGTAACCCAGGCAAATCAAATTTTAACAACGTCTGGCCTCTCAGCTCTTGGATCTTTCCATTCAATAGAGCCACCATAGTTTCTGTAGCTGCAACAGACAAAATTTGCTTTTCAAACTCAATGGCAGAGTTCAACGTTACCAATTCCTGGTTGTTGGTAACATGTTTGACCATTTGAGCGTATCTCTGCTTAGCAATAACGGACGATTTTCCATAACCACACCATTCTTCTAAAAACGTGAAACAAGAAACTCTAGCTTCGAAAGGTAACCAGTCACCAGGATTCTCTCTTCTTTGAATGCCCCTGTACACATTCTCTAATAGACCACAGAAATAACGACGCAGTTTTTGAAACTCAAAGCTATGCTGCACCTCAGACTTAGAAAGGAACGCCTTGGTTACTTTGACAAATTTTGCGATTCTTCCCACAATCCAATCGTCATATATGACATCAGTTTCCTCAACCATAAACCTAGAGACTACGTTCAAAACATGGGTCACTTCAATTCTCAGTCTACTGTCCCTAACAGTAACTTGTGAGCCTGAATCCTTCTCCCAGCTAGTATAAATGGGTTCAACAACCTCAATAAATGTTCTGAAAATGTTGATATTCATACAACTCAGACCAACAATGATTGCATCTCTCACAGCTTGATTAGCACCACTCAATAAATTTAAAGTCAGTTTGAAAACACTTCTAGCGCTAGTAATTGTACTATGTTGAATAGTGAGCAACTGTTGGGACTTTTTCTTCCCGGTAGCAGGATCAGGGATATGAAGTCGTTGTTCATTGGTAGAGGTCAAAGATGAACATGCCACAATCAGATACAGCTTCCATTGTTCGATCAAAACCTCTGGCGGAGCATCATCAGACCTTTGGTCAGATCTTTGTAATTCAGAAATTTCCAATATTGATTCATGGATTTGAACTAGCCTGGTACAAACAATAGATCGACATAATGCCATTGTAATAGGACATCTTTCAAAAATGGTCGTCAGTAACTTTGGGAAAACTCTAAACCACAATGCAGAGTCCACACCATAATCAGATTCGGCTAATTTGATCAAAACATTTCTTCTCTGTTTTAGACTCAGCTTGGACAATCTAGACCTTTCGGCAACACTTAAGTTGTGCTTCTGCGATGATATCAGTTTAAAAAAATCTGTAGTTTGCAAGGTGAAAATAACACGAGTCCCAATGTCGGCAGCAAACTTTGAGTTTGAGCGTGAATGATGGACCTTCTTGCCATGTTTGGAGGTCTGCTCATATAACGCTTCGTCAAAGCCTTCAACAAGTCGTAAGATTATTAATCCCAATTTGCGAATTTCAAAATCATTAGAAGCCAAAAAGAATAATCCATGGCCTTCAATCTCTTCAATCACTGTGATAGTATTTTTCAATTGAATCTCGTCCAAAAACTCCTCTTCTTCCTCAGTTTCAGGGTTTGCCGGGGTAAATGATTGAGTCGTCTTATTTTTTCTATCTTTCAAGGATTGTAACCATTGCTCTAACAAATTGACGTATAACCTCAAAAGTTCTTTTGACAGAATGAAACTTTTAGAGCTACCTGATCTTTCACGGAAGTCGAAGGCATATTTAGCAAAACAGCTGATTAAACCAGAGGTTGTCTTTCTAGAAGCTAAAATCTTGAGCGAGTTAGATGCAGCACTCGCAACGCGGTAATCATTGTGTAGTGCATTGCGGGTCAATAACTCAACAATTTTTCTCGGAGTCCCATAAATGAGCCACGGTATTGCTTCCAGTAATACTGCCAGAACTTCTATGTTAAGACTTTTACTTATCTGAATAGAAATATCTGATCCAAATTTGAAACCACTAAACGGTGATTTAGCACTGTAATAGAACGGGGTGAGTGGGGATGCACCTTCATGAATTTGTTGTGGGCCAACTGAACTATCCAGTAACGTTATCAAGCTTTCAGCGTATCTGCAAACCTCCTCATGATTACTTGACTTCAACTCAATATCGATATCAGGAGTATTAATTGCTTCTGCATTTTCTGGATACAGTGGCCTTTCTTTATCAGCCAGCATTGCAACGTATGCCTTAAATGCCAGGACTATCTTCTCGTGTTGTAGACCATCAACATTACCACCGTTGAAGCTGTATTTTATAAGGGGTATGATGTAGTTTTCAATGGTTTGATTATAAGCGTTAAATCCAACAGTTCTAAATATCTGAACTAGAGGAAGAATCAAGCTAGCATCAGAAGACAACCAAGATTGTTTAGATTTGCCAAAAAATAAACCGTTCATGATTAGTTCTATTTTTCTTGTAGTATTGTTCAAAGTTTCAGTGCATCTAAAGATATACACCCAAACAAGCCTTGCAATACAAACTGCAATTGATGTTTTTTCCTCCAGTTGAATATTTTTGACTTTAAGATTCTTGATGCATAGATCAACTAAATCGAACCAATTAGCTAAAAACAGTTCATTTGGTGTCACTGATAAGACAGATGTTACAAGAGTAGCATTGATTATCCAGCTCTTTTGATTCAAATCCGGAATGTCACAAGCATTGTAGACAGTGGTGATAGCATCCACCCATGTAGGGTGATTTACTTCTGCTGTCAGTGACTCAGCTAATGGTAATAATATATGTGTGAGAACTTGTGCATATGCTAACTTGATGGAATGGCTCTTTGTTATCTTGAAAAATTTGGCTATTGATTGTAAAAAATCTGCACTTTCTTCAAAGTCTTCTAAAGGGTAGTTTCGTAGCTTTAAGTATCTCATTCCGTGGATCAACAAATGTATTGAGGGTTCAAGTTCTTTTGGAGGAACAGCGGGGACCTTCTCTAAATCTGCAATAAATCTATCGCTTACGCTTAAAAACCTCTTCTCAGACATATAACCCAACAGTTCAGCAAAAAGATTCCAATTTGATGATCTAATAATACTTGAGGATATAAGTATTGGATCTGTGCTTCGTAGTTGAGAAAAGACAATTTCTTCCAGCTTATCACCCAAATCATCACCAGTGGTGTCAAAGTTCACCTGCTTAACAACTGCAATCAAAACTCGACACAATATGTAAATACTGATAATAGACTTTCTTTCACCTTGAATTGCGGTTTCCCTAGATGTTTGAACTTGTGACTCGTAGTATGAAAGCTTTGGGTCTGATTGCTGGATGCTTGATTTGGATGAGTTGTTTCTCTTATGCGAAAACCTGCTGACGGTACTAGAGCTGTGCCCATGCTGCTTTTTGAATATTGCAGAGTCCTTGTGTTCTTTTAGAGCATTCAATGCGCTTTCAGCAGCATCTGCAGCCATGGAGGCAACTTCTGATTTGGATTTCCTCCAAAACATGACAGAGTCAATAACAGGTTTTGGGTTGTTTCTTGAAATATACCCTAAGGATGAAATTATCTTGTCAAAGTCTGGATCAACGCCTTCAGCTAATAAATCCACGATTGGTGGCTCTGTGTTGAGGGGATATGTCAAGCAAACATTGAGCTTCCTCTCAGCATGCCTAACAAATTGAGTGAAAAGTATGTGCAAGGTATATTCCGTGGATGTCTTTGTATCAACAGCTGACTTCCTCCTTATTAGATTTCTTCCATCAAACGCGCCATTATTAGATGCGAGCCTTTGATTCGTGAAGGGCTCATCCAGTAATTGGTTTGATTGTGCAGACATCACATTAGCAGTAGAAGTCGAGGACAGTACATTAGCAGAATCTACCTTGGTGTTTTTCTGCTCCTGGGAGTGATCAGTGCCAGGATCTATCTCAACTGGGTTATAGGAAGTGGCATTGTATTGATTGTGATTGTTAGAATGGCGATCATTCACAGGCTCCAGAGCTCTGTCCAAATCAATTTTGAGCGTGAGTTCGGGACTTGTGTTATCCAGATCAGGAATATTGATCGTGGCCATTCTGAATGTCTGTCTAGCACAGGATACTCTCTTGAAATGGGTCTATTTTCTGTTTTCCAATCGTTCTGATCCACCAACCATATTTACTGTCTCGCTCTTTTAAGGCAAAAAAATAAAACATCCGAACACCATCTCAATTTCTGTGTGCCAACTCTCAAGATCCATGCAGATTTACAAGGATTATCTCAGTAGAAAGGACTATTCAGAGCCTGAGGTTGATCTCGTGCTTTTATTCATTTTGTG
Organism: Wickerhamomyces sp. yHMH617; assembly: GCA_030571115.1. Taxonomy (NCBI): domain Eukaryota; kingdom Fungi; phylum Ascomycota; class Saccharomycetes; order Phaffomycetales; family Wickerhamomycetaceae; genus Wickerhamomyces; species Wickerhamomyces sp. yHMH617. The sequence continues at coordinate 90,080 of JAJLXD010000005.1, read as the reverse complement.
TCAACTGTCAAGTTTCACTTGGAGAAATACAAGGATCTCCAGAAAGTATTAGAAAAGTTACGAGACCAGAAAGTTGATTTAAAGTTGAGAGTTCCTGGATCTTCTTATTAGTCAAAACAAAGGATAGAGCTGCTTCATGAGTGAACTAACTTTGTTTCTCAAAGGGAAGGCAATACCCAGTTCGCTGGATGATTTTGAGGCGTTTTCCAGGCAATTAAACAGCAGGAAAATCAGATCTATAGCTTATTTTGATGAGGTTTTAACTGGACATATTCTCTTGAAGAAAAAGCCTAATGAAAGTGTCACACATGTATTAATTGATATCAACATACAAGACTCAAAATCTACCACAATTGTCCACACTACTACGATCACTCTTGTGAAGCCGTTGCTTGTTAATGAAGATGACACCCAACATATTCACACATTTGATATTTTCATACCATTTCCAAAAACTAAGCTAGATGATCCAATATTGATAGTAAGAGCACAGACAAGTCTAAGATCTAAACAAGACGACAAAATAAACACAAATGAAACAACACCACAAACCTTACAGAGCTTTTATCCTGCAGAAAGAAGAAACATTCTAGAAGGATTGAACCATTCCATTTTAAACAATAGCTCTAACATTGTTCTATCAGACTCTTTAATTAAAAACAACCAACTCGAAATCAAGTCCGAAGATTTCACACCACACATTAAGACAACTGACTTATCAGATGAGTTGCGACTACCCATTATAAGAACGCTGAGTTTACGTCTACGAAATATCAAATTGAAACCAAATACAGTATTATCCACTATTGAAATTGAGCAGAGCACCAAATCAAGAGATCATGGTATAGCTATTACTCTTATGAGTATTGACTTCAAGTTTCAAAACAGCGTTTTACCTAAATTTACCAATCAGTTTCCCGTTTCAATTGGCAAAAGTGATAGTTACTCTTTCACTTATGAATTGGACTCTACTGATGCAATCAATTACAAATCACTTGTGGAAGTTTCCTATCTCGTTAACGACCATCATAAAATTAACACAAAGCTTCTAACAAACATAGACTTTTCTGCATCAGCATTAGCAGCACAAAACAAAAGGGCATCCAACTCATCATTACATTTGAGTAATCTAGCACCGTTCATCAATATTAAATTCAAAGGTCAAAAAGTCATTAAGCTCGGCCAACCAGCAAAACTTCGTGTTCATATTGAGAACAAATCGGTGAGAGAGCGAAATCTCTTGCTACTGTTCAACTCCTTGAATCATGATAACTTCATCCCAAACTTGCCCAAGATAAAATCTTTAACGCAGCCTAACAATCAATTGTTGAAAACATATACAAGTCTGAGAACAAAGACTTTCGGAGTGATAAGTCTTGTCAATGAAGTTCATTTCAAGATCCCTCCTGAACAAATTTTTGAGAATGAGGTTGAACTTATGGGATTAGAAGTGGGGGTTTTTAATGTACAAGGTGTCAAATTGATCGATTTGCAAACAAATGAAAGCATAAACTGTGATCGCCTATTGGAAATCATTGTGGAGAATTGATGAAAATATATGGTTTTCACTATTGGCTATTGACTTTTGCTCTTGCTCTTGAGGTCATTTGAATTGACACAGCTCCATAGAATGTAATACACTTTGTTAAGGTGGTACATTCGCAAATTGTTCCCACATATATAGCATAAATAGTTTCTCACAATTCCAACTTTAGATTATTTGTTCAACTGTAATATTTGTTTTATTCGGATTTGTATTGAGAAAGATATATTTCCAACTAGTTATTGACAGATTGCCGACGCAAGTCCAGATTAGCACTAGAAATAGCGGACCCTAGAGTTGCTCATAGGAAGCAGAGAGTATAAAAGAGCTCCGCTATCCACCGTTTTGTATTGATTGTATATTAAAAAGCACGTTATTTGAAGAACTTCTCTTGTACTACAAGTCCTCGATCATTACAGGATTTTGAAGATATGAATTGCATTTAATACTGTAGGATTTGATTGGTTTCCTCTACTCCTGGCCCTGACTATGTACTATGTGATTCACCATCATTTAGTGTTATAAAATCACAACTTGGTTGAAGATTCTCATTTAGCCCATTGTGCATTGTCCCTGCAGCTCCGTGCTAACCTTACAACGTTGGTCACATGTGGGTATTGGCATGAATATACCGACATTACAATTCAATGACAGTGTATGTAGCATTCGGTGGCCTCCATTTAGCATGAAAACTCTCATCTACTATGGTGTTGTAAAACTAATGATAAACTATAGGAAAACCAAGGAAAATAGGAGAATAGTCAAGATGAAACAGCTAGCCGATTAACCTATATAGGAATTCACGTCTCAATTTCACATAGTTCACAGATCTTATAAAATAATCCCTTTTCCTTTGTCTAGGAACCTCAATCAATAAATCTTGGAATTTATCCAAGATCTCAACCTTTGGAATATTGGCAATCTCCAGACAAAGTCTTAAAAAATTAGTCAAATATATCAAAACATTGGCTCTCAATGGGGGTAGTTTCTCCAATATTGTCTCCATTACGTCACCATTACCTGTGGTTGTCTGGTCTAATAAAAATGTAGATAGATCTGAAGAAACAATACCACCGTCCAAGTTTCTCAGCAACAACAACAAAACCCTTGCAACCGCTCTACTAGAGCTTCCTGAAATATATGAGTCTGCTTTTTGCAGCTCTTCTAGCTTGAGATCTTGATCAGAATCAATCCAACTTATAATATGTTTCTCTAAATCATGTGTGTAGCTCAACTTGGTCTCATCAAACATATCCTGGGTCATGTGTTGTGTTAGATAGTTAATAAGTACGTAAATTTGCTTAGGGATTCCAGAACCTAGTTTTCCTTCAAGGTTCATTTCATCAATTGTACCTCCAAAATAACTCTTTTCCGCAACAAAGTTTGCAATGATGAAGAAATCTTGATTATTGAGACTTCTCAGGACTATAGTTTTGCTATATCTCGAGCATCCAATGGGTAATGTTGCATTAACTTTGACTATTTGTGCACCTTTTGAAGGAACAACACCTCCAGTTGGTTCGATTTTGTTGGGGATAGATCGAACATTCTCCAATTTCTTGTCAATTTGGTCTTCAGAGTCTATAATTTCCCATGATACTTTGGTTGAGCCTGAGTTGATTACCTTGAACTCTATAGTAGCGTTTGTCAGGATTGGTGTTTCCACGGTTGTTTCAAGATTTTCAATGACAAAATTGGATCTATTAGTATTGTTAACTTTATCATCCATCTTCTTGAAGAATTTTCTCACAATATTATCTCTCTTTTCATTGTTTATGATAGGTAGTGATATTTCATAATCTGCTGTGACAGGTTTATGATCTGACAGATAAATATCTGGAGATTCATAAGCTATTATGCTAGTGAATTTAGATTCTGAGTTGAAAACTCTATCAGTATAAGATGATCTTCTTCCAGTATCGTACTCTGTACTGATCAGTTTATAAGTAGGTGGAAATTTGATTTCAGCCTCTTTAAAACCTTTCAAGATTCTTCCTTGGTCTTTTTCTGTATTCAACGTATCATAATCCAACAAGGACTTATAGTCCTTCTCCTTAATCAAAGCTGATATGATTTCATTAGATGCGTTTATTCTATAGTTCAGGTCACCACCAATTATAACGATGTTTTTATCACCTACTATATCTTCTGATTCTGTGGATGTTCGTGAGATTTTCAAATCTGATGTGCCTTCAGTAATATCATGTATAGATTGATCAATATGAGCCGGATCAACAGGAACAGGTGGCACACTTTCAGAATTCACTACCTCTTGAGAATCTATATCACCATCATCATGGGCTGCATGCCCTAAAAGGTCATCAAAACGTTCTGATTCAGCATCACTTTCTAGTTCAAGGTCTCTAATTGCTGCCGAATTTTCTTCATCATCAACATCAAAGAGAATACTCTCGTCGTCCAATGCCAAAACCCCATTTGACTTGTCATTCAGATCAAAATATTTTCCAGCACCTTGTAGTTCTCTTCTTCTCTTGAGAAGGAATTGATCATTTTCACCAGCAGCAAAATGACAATCCACAAAGTTCAGCTGAAATTGATGATTAATAACCACTTTGGTCAAAATTGCACCTTTGTTACCATAAAGATTCAATAATCCTGTACCAAGTGACTTAATTTCAACGTGGTTAAAGTTCAATGACAGTTTATTTTTAATTATCAATATAGAAGCCAGTCCCAAAAGTTTATTTGTAGCTAGAACTTGATAGTGATCAGGGTTTAATATTCTGAAAATAGCCCTAATCCAATTATCAATAGGAAACTGAGATGACCTAATATTTCTCGCATTCAGAGGTATCAGTTCCTGGAAGGCAATGAAGTAAATATCCAGATTATTAGGTCCAATCAACCTACCCAATTCATCTTCAGAAATTTTATCACTTAAAGAGCTATCTCCTTTTAAATTCCAAGAGACATATCTCACACTAAGCTTTCGTACTTCAAGGAACTCATCTTCAAGATCTTGCAAATGGTGCCTCAATCCAATCACATGATCCGGTTCGTAATGGCTTTCATGGTCAATGTCGTCCACTTCTTCTCCATTTAAAAAGGAAATACCACTGTTCCAACTCTCCCGAAACTTATTGACTTGTTTGGCCCTTTTCTTTGATATCCAGTCAATCTCTGTATCACCAATAGTGATCTTAATCTTGGAGCCCTCCACTGTACTTCTGAGTTTATCATCAATTGTTAGTGGTATAAATCTTTCATAATGCTGGTCTTTGGATGGTTGAATAGCATATAACGGAACGTCTTGTTTCGTATCATTTGGAAAGTACCACAATTTCTTAGTATTCAGTTGCAGATCCATTGTAATACACGCGTCAATTCTCTGCAATTGAGCTTTGAACTTGTATGTTTTTCTTTTTTGTAATGTTTTACAAGCTTTATATTGCTTATTTCGGTATTACTATTTTTGGCGTATTCTTACAAATGATGTGGATACTAATTCGCATATTTCATCTTTTTATAAGTTTATTTATAAGTGTTATTTTGTTTTCCCTGTAGCCGAATTGCCCTTGTGAATTCTTTCCTCTTCTCTATCATCTGCATCTTCGTCATCACTTCCTAAGTTCAGACTGTCATTATCATGATGGAGCCCTGTGTAACCATCATTATCCTCATCGTTGTTTTCCTGTAAAGATTGGATATCATCAAGCTCAAAGTCTGCTGCGTTTTCTGGGTCTGTTGGCAGTTGTGATGATGCGGCTAACATGTATGAGGTATCCGTTGGTCTCCAAATGAAAGCGATCAAGTTGAAAATGACAAAATAGATCAATGATGGCCAAAATTCGAGGAAGAAAAATCTTGTTTTCCAGTGCTGCTCAATCAGTTCTGTTGTTGACATTCCAATATAAATGAAAGCTGAAATAAAAATACCCAAAATGAGCACCAGCAAAGAAACAAAAATAATTCTGAATAAATGTCTGTACATTTTTAATTTAATGATTTGCTTTTGGGCATTCAACAAAGCGGTTGTTTGAGATAATGCCTTCAAAGAGATAACATAGAAGACAACCGTCAAAATTGTGACTGGTAAAGAAGAGAATCCAGCAAGGTTTGATTCTGTCTCCACACTAGTCAAATAATTGCAAATGATATAGAAAACAGCACAAACCCAATGGATGACTGTAAAGATTTGGGCTTTTAACATTAGTTTTCTGTCCAACTTCGGATAGACAATACCATAACCTAGAGAGATGATCAATAATAAAAAGAAAGAAAAGGAAAATTTAAACCCATTCAGTATAGAAATGAACACAACATAAACTTTGACACCAGCATTTGAGGGGCCTTTGACGTTAGTCAGGTCATACAAACTCCATACCAACACTGTCTCTAAGGTTAAGAATGTGAAAAAGAAAAGAAAGTACTTTTGCAATGGTAAAATTTCATGTTTATGTTTCCAAAAATTGAATCCATAATATGCAAAACTGATAGCATATGCAATTGCTAAAGCAGCATATAGAGGTATTTTTGGATACTCCGAAGCTGGGATATGGCCGAAAGAGTTTCTAAAGTTGACTCGTATTTTATAATTATATTCGACTGAGCTTTTATAAGTCGCAACACAATAATATCCGGTGTTTTTGACAGGGTATTCGGTGGTATTTTGTAGACCTTTAGAGTTAATAGAATATGTTAATATTTGGGACTTGTTTTGACCAACTTTATCCTCATCTACCATGAATTTTCCCAAGTCATCCTCACCACATAACTCCAGGTTGATGGCAGCATGATCACAGACATATTTTTTATTGCCGTCACTCATCACTTTTCCAAGCACATCAATATCCTGATAGTCAAACACCACGACTGAGATGTTGATATCGTTATCATCGGTTGCCGAAAGCAGATTGGTTGATATGAACGGGTTAACAGACCCACCCCAAGTTGATTTAGAATACATCCCGCTGCATACTTGGGAATTGTCATGGGTGATAGTTTCCCTATTGGCGAGGGCCAGCGATGGAAGCACCGCAGCAGTAATCAGTAGGCCAGACCAGAGCATTTTGAAGTTTCAAGTGTTTTGATTGTCTTCAATTGTTCCGGTTTGTCAGTTATTTATTATGTATTATGATTCGTGTTTTTAATGGTTTTTGGTTTTTTTTATTTTTTTAATTGCCGATTTTATAAAATTTCCCCAAGCCTTTTTTCAACTAAAAAAGGAGTGCTAAGTTTTTGCCCACCATTCGAGTCTGAGTAGAAGTAAAAAACTTCAAAGAAACCCATAAATCAATTGATACAATGTTACACTATACGCAATGTGATGTTAAGTATGTACAGTGAGTACACAGGTGTCTGAAACATTCTGCTGGTCTTGCTGAGTGGGGTTCAACGTTTTGCAGTTAGTTTTCTAATAAGCAGTGCACTCAGCGAGTCAGCACTAGCAACTATTGAACCGTCTTAGCCGATTATTCCTTGAACTGATGCCATTTCGGGCAACACTTTCAAGTTTTCAACGCTAATGTATTTATGAAAAAATCTTATGTATAATAGTACCATCGCAACGTATTTTAGCGATCTGAGAAACATTCCACACAGCATTGTGTAACTGTATATATACGTCCTGGTCCTCTATTTTTTAGTACATTTCTTTTGCTCTTTGTCTTGACAGCGACTAGCCTGTGAAATGCTCAGAGTTTTAGAGAACAATCAAACTCATATCAACACCACTATCTTCCATTCTAAGCCTCCAGCCACTAATTCCAATTCTCCCCTGTTGGTGTTTATCCCAGGAAATCCTGGTTTCATATCTTATTACGCTAAATATCTTTCCATAATTACTAATAATGGACCCACTGATTTAGAAATTCTGGGTATCTCACATGCTGGTTTCACAAATCAATTCGATGATAGTATATACACGCTCAATCAGCAGGTCAAACACAAAATAACAATGATTAAACAACAACTTGGCAACGACATCGAAACGCGAGATGTGTATTTGATGGGACACTCTGTTGGGGCTTGGATGATCCAGCGGATTGTGGATTTAACACCTGAGATCAACTACAAATTTGTGGGATTCATCACACCAACAGTCGTTGATATGCACAAATCAAAAAAAGGGTCTTTATTGTGGCCAGTTAGCAGGACACTGGGATCAAAACTCTATGAAGGTGCTGGATTTTTATCCAAGCTGGTTACATATTTGCCTGTATCATTGGTGGACTATCTTTTGAGCTTCGTTATAAAGTCCACTGATGAGTTTACTGAAGCTAAAGAGATCACCAAACAGTTCATACTGACGCCGCAGTTTGTCAAACAGAGTCTTGGTTTGGCTTCAGAGGAGATGAAGGTGATCCAAAGTGACTGGCAATACCAGTCTACATGGTTTAGCAAACATGAAAATTTGAAGAAATGGGTTTTCTTAACTTCCCCAGACAGTTGGGTTGATGATAGTACCCAAGATGATCTAGTTAAACTTTTGGAAGCCCATAAAAACATACATGTCGAGAGAAGCAACGGAATTCATCACAGTTTTTGCATCGCCCAGAGTAACCTCTTTGCACAGATAACGCTCAATGCATTAAACACACAGCTAACTGATGAATGATGAATAGCTATTTAGTTAAGTAAAATAAATCTCGGTTATCGGAAGCGATTTTCATTACCGTAACGTTTGTTAGATTATTGCCACTGGTGTCCGAATACAGAAATATTCGCGTCCTCTCTACAGCAAAATCAAAAAAACAAGAGCTTTGTATGGTTAATTAATCAGCTCTAACTTCAAAGTGTCATAAACAGTCAGCTACACCTACATCTTGACTCTGCTCAACAATCAGCTTAAATCCAGGAAATGAGAGACTCAAATTACAAGTCGATTCCTCAGAACAAAGCTGCTGTTTCAATAACGACAAATCTCTACGATCGCAGAGCCCTGGACGCTACTTGTGACCAGCCGTTAGTGAATTCCTTGAATCATCTGACATTTCTTACATCCTCCTCTGCTAAAGTTCGTGAAACACTGGCTAATGATGGCGGTTTAGAACGTCTGGTATGCATCCTCCATGAATGCAAAAAGGAGCCTAGCACGCCAATATCGAAGAAAAAGTCCATAAAAGAAGAAAAACAAAGTGCTCTAATCGCCTGGAAATGGACTCTGGCATTTCAGTGTTTGGTTTTGGTCGGGACAAGAGGAACAGAGCACATCAGAAAAAGAGTCGTAGAAGCTGGCATAATACCGATAATTGCAACCGTTCTTGATAACTATCTACTAATTGTTAGAAATTTTGACAACGATACAGGGTCCCACTTCAACCAAAACTTTTTAAAGCTAATTTCAAAAAAACTTAACAGATTACAGATCGCAAGCTCAGTTGACGAGGAAGAGATTCTAGAGGATAATGAGGAAAAAAACACTGTCGATCATGATTTTTTGAAATACCTCAGCAAAGATTCAGAACTCTATCACTACCTTCAAAACAAAAGCTATAAGAGCTCAAACGATGACCAAACTTTGGATATTAGTGAATTAAATATTGAACAAAATTTACATGATATCAACGATAAGATCACTTCACCACGAATGTTCTTGAATGGTATCCTTGTCCCCAAAGATGATGACGTTATTTGGTCATTACAATTATTAGCATTCATCTCTAAATATTCAATTTTAAAGGATTTATTACAATTCACTCATTTGGTTGACCCAATGTCCCTGAGATCCATGATACAAAAAAGAGATGAACTCAATCTCGAAACCTTAAGTTTAGACCAAGATGCGTTCGGACTCCAAAATCAAGATAACGACTTTGATTTAATCTCAAACGACTCCTCCGATAATCAATCCAGATCCACCCAATTGACACAGCTAAGTCAACCCACATTTCATTCCTCCCAATCGCATCCTATGGAACCTTCAACTCAACCATCAAACCCACCGGAATGTGCAGATATATTGATGGAAAATACCAACATAACTAATGAAGCCATTGTCAACTCTAAAAACATTATTACAAACTTTCATCAATTACCCTCTTCTGATTCACTCTCTTCTGATTCAAGTATGAGCTCACCAACCGATGACACTGCACAAGGTCTACCATCTGCTGCTGATAAAGAGAATATGCCACCAGGATCAAAGAAAAAATATAGTAAACTCGATTACATCAAAAACAAATCACAGTGCATCTCGAGATCATTACTAAACACATTGACGCGGTGTGATCATACTTGCAAATTTTTCGAAGAGAATACAGATGAAAAAACTTTGAATTTGATTGAACTGAACGTTAAGCTGTCAAATCTCTATCGAAAGAGCTGGGAGAACGAAAAGGTCAAATCAATAATAAAATTCAAAGAAAAAGGTGAAAAATACTACTCAAAATGGAACTACGAATCTTATTTTAGTGATTTGAATAATTTACTGCCCTCTTCTGACTTCAACAAAGAATCATTGGTAACGCATCCATTGAATATATTCCCATTAGTTGAGAGATTTACCATAAAATCTTTGAATATTGCTGACATGTGTTATTGGTCAGGGGTCATAATGAGAAATTCCTGCAGGAAAGATGAACAAAGAGGTGGAGTCAGACAATGCGCTTGGTTTGACTGTGGTAAATGGGAGAGTTTCCCTAGGCAGTTTGCTAAATGCAGAAGATGTAAGAGAACTAAATACTGTTCAAAAGAATGTCAATTAAAAGCATGGGTGTATCATAAGAATTGGTGTGTTGATTCGAACAATGCGTCTACATCTTCAGCTGGGCACAGCCATGGAACAAACCCAAGAAATATTGATGGGATTAATGAGACAGGAAATGTTACTGGTACAACCACTGCTGCTGAAAGTGAGATAATTTCCAGAGATGAGATAATAACAGATCAATTGAACGAAAATCTTTGAGCTATGCCACGGATTAAGACACTTCACGTGCTGTTTCTCATCTGGACGTTTGAGTCCAGAATACTTCAGTTGACATTTCAATTTATATACGACTAATGAATAAATGAACTTCGGTTCATACCTAGAATCAACTTATAGTATTTTGTATCATATAACTAGTACTTTAATACCAACTAGCTGTTCCCATCAGCAGTACCGTAGACTCCAACGTAACTAACGGTTTTAGCTCTTCGACATGATGCGTTGAATTCCTAATTGCTGCTTTTATTTTTCCAAATCTTCAAGCTACGATACGCTACAGAAATAAATGTTGATTGTTGCGCGAAAATAAACATCAGTACAATAAATACCACACAGGCATAACTCATCTATCATCACAAGGTACTCGAAATGTCTGCAGCAGAGAATATCACAGCCCAGTCAGTCAACCTCAATCAGCTGGTCAATGTATTGTCTGAATTGACTGAGATCACAAAGCAGAATTCAAGGTTAAAATCTTCTATAACTGAAAAAGTTGATGACTTAGTGAAGCTTATCAAATATGATGGCAACCAAGATTATTCTACCCTGATATCTACGCTAGATTTGTTTTTAAATCAATTCGATGGTAAACAGCCAAATTCTACACCGATCAAGAAGAGTTCGAGTACAGAGACTCCAAATGGATATACAATGGACCAGAAACAAGAGTTGTTAAATCAAAATGCCAGACTCAAAGAGGTTTTAAAGAACAGAAGGCTTCACCTCCAGGATGTACAGGCAGTTAACGCAGATTATGAAGACAGTATAGAGGCCCTCTTGCTTAAAATTGGAGAGACTAAGAAAGCCTCAGATCTCAAAAAACTTGAAATGCTGAAAAACATAAGGAATACAGTTGAGGTCTCAGAGAAAGAAGAGTTTGAGCTTTTCCAGGAGGTTGTCCGCAAGCAGGAAGTGGTGTATCACTTAGTTGACCTGATTAGAGATTTTTACAGAGTGACTTATAATCCTGCTTAAACGATTGAGACTTTCGTGTCTATGTTACGTCCATGGTGGTGATTTAATTCTCATCATCACATATTATGATACAGTTCATTCGAAATTATCTTGAGTATCTCCACTAAATAAACAAACTCTGGTACCCAGCTTCATTCTCATTATTTATAACAGTACATTTGTGCTATACTATCGCATCATTTAATCATTTGAGCTAGTAGACTAGTTTGATTTTCACTACAAGATACTACAAAGATACTACAAAAGGAAACACAAGAGTACTCAAACTTATCGGTAGTTGTTCTTGTGCGAACTTGACAGTAGCAATGTTGTTAGTCTTGTTGTTGGTTAATTCCAACTGCTTTGCATATTTTTTCTAAATCTACCTAATTGGTGTCCTTCAGAGGGGGAAATGTTAGTGGCCAATCCTCATGAGCTTAGTGATTTCTTCTTTTGAGCGTTCTTTGGGTGTTATTGTTTAGTGTTGCACACCTGAGTGTTATGACTTACGTCGAATCATTTAAGAACTGAAACCTCTATTACCATGTTTACCTTGTCACCTACGATCATAGTACTATCAGTACTGTATGTGCTTTGTGTTTACAAATAACTATATGTTTTATAATTACCTAATCGCTATAGGAACTGGATCATTAGAATAAATTGTTCAATGAGATCTAATCTCCCTATGATCATATGTACTCTATTGTAGCAACTAACGTCAGACGCAAAAGGTAGCACAAGCCATTTTACATAAATTAGATATACCAGCTAATACTCAGATCGCAGTCTAAAATGAAACACATTAAGAAAACACGACATTAATCATGTGAATTGACTTGTGAGTTGTGACACGAAAAACTTACCCCCGTTTGTATATACAATGGAATAGCATATACATATATGAGTAAGGAGTTACGCGACCCTCAGTTAGAGCTAACAAAATGGGCAAATTCCAAATCGGTGCTGAAATACAGCAGCGTACTTCAATTAAAGTGAATTTCGTGCTCCCCATTGGCTCTAATTTATAATGCTTCCTTTATAGTGCGTTTGTCCAGCTGCTTTTGTCCCAATTGTTAAAGAAAAAAAATTGCAGAAAACACCCAAAAATCAAAATCGGGCAAGATGCATAACTCCAACGCAATTTTGACTACTTATGAGTGATACTTTAAGAAGATAGAAAATAATTAGATTGTCTTAGGTTAGGTTAATGCGCAATGTTCAAGACAACTGAAACTTTTACCCATCCAAAAATTCTTACTTCTTGCAAGGTGATCAACTTGACAACAGATTTGTCCCTAACAAATATAAGCTTTTTCAGTGTCATGTGTCTCCAACCATAAAAGCAAAATTGGGCCAATTAGCGTCAAGTTATGAACATTTTAGGACAGTATTTTTCAATGTGCTATGCAGCCTGCAGGTGAGATTGAATTCTTAGCAAGCAGCAGCCCACTAGCAATTGGGACATTTGGCCATGGGCATGGACCCATGGATGGAGAAACAGTGAAACTAGTTAGGTGCTAAAATATCTGCCCTCTCAGGAGAAACGGTCCTGTGAATAGTTTTGAAATTAAGGAGGAATTGGCAAGCTTTATATAAATAGATTGTTAAATTGTTCACAATTGTTAAAATTTGCTCAATAGGTCTCACGTTCGTTATTCAAAAAAAGTTTGTTGAAATTGGAACACCCGTTGTTTTAGGAATTTGGCATAAGAAACCAAGACTTTTTCTTGTTTAAAAAATAAGCTTAAATTTTTTAGACATACATAATCTGATTGATCAATCAAGTGAAAAAATGTCCCAATTATTTAAAGATTGTCCCAGCAGTAGAAACCCGTTACTGTACAAAGAGCAGTCCGTTTAGTCTTTTGGACAAAAATTCCCAGGTTTTTTTATTATCTAGATGATCACTTATATATGAAGTCAGAACCCTTATTTTTTGTTGAACCACAGCATCCATATTTTTTTTTTCATCTTTTTACTTCATAGAAGAGAAATTGTCTGCTATATATATCCACAATGGCTAACAAAGTTTTCAACGTTGCCGTTTTTTTTGTGGTGTTCAGAGAATGTTTAGAAGCTGTTATTGTCATTTCAGTCCTTCTTTCATTCTTGAAACAAGCTCTTGGTGAAGATAAAGCTCTACATAAAAGATTGGTCAAACAAGTCTGGATTGGTACATTTGCTGGTTTGTTTATTTGTTTAGTCATTGGTGGTGGTTTCATTGGTGCCTACTATAGCTTACAAAATGATATCTTTGGTAACTCTGAAGATATCTGGGAAGGTGTCTTCTGTATGATCGCAACCGTCATGATTTCTTTCATGGGTATTGCCATGTTGAGAATTAACAAGATGCAAGCCAAATGGAGAGTTAAAATTGCTAAGTCCTTGGTTGAGGTCCCAAAAAGAAAGAGAGATAGATTTAGATTAGGTTACTTGGCCAAAAAATACGCTATGTTCTTATTACCATTTATTACAACATTGAGAGAAGGTCTAGAAGCTGTCATCTTTGTTGCTGGTGCAGGTGTCACTACTCAAGGATCAAAGGCTTCCTCATACCCATTACCAGTCATTATTGGTTTACTTGCTGGTACTGCTGTTGGTGCATTGTTATACTACGGTGTCTCATACTCTTCCTTACAAATTTTCTTGGTAATTTCCACTTGTATCTTATACTTGATTGCTGCTGGCTTATTCTCCCGTGGAGTCTGGTACTTTGAGACTAACACTTTCAACAAAGCATCAGGTGGTGATGCTTCTGAATCCGGTGATGGTAATGGTTCTTACGATATCACCAAAGCTGTTTACCATGTAAACTGTTGTAACCCAGAATTGGACAATGGTTGGGATATATTCAACTCCTTATTAGGATGGCAAAACACTGGTTACATCGGTTCAGTCTTAGCTTATAACTTGTACTGGCTGGTCTTAATCATTGTTCTTTTATTAATGTTGTTCGAAGAAAGAAACGGTCATTTACCATTCTCCAAGAACTTGACTCTGGCTAAATTAAACCCGATGTACTATATCAAGAACAAGAAACAATATGAATTAACTGAAGAAGAAAGAGCAGAACTATTCCATAAGGCTCAAAACTTGAAATTCGACAAAGAAGGTGAAATTGTTGCAGAAGATGAAGTTAACCCTACTGCTACAAAATAGCTGTTGTAAATACATTTAGCAGATTCGAAATAATACTAATATATATATTTATAATAACATATTTGCCAGGCATATTCCTCATCTGGGTATACTGATCAGAACATAAACTAGCTTACAGCATAAGAAACATATGAACTGATTTTTAATATTTGCAACCATATGATTATTGAGCTAGCTCAATGTGCTTATAATATTTCATAGGGTAAACATTAATCATCAAATTAAAATCTGAAGTTACTTAAGAAATAAATATTGGGTGTATATCATATTATATGTTAATCTTAGTAAGAGCAGTCATTTTGTTTCTTCCAGTTTATTTATAATTAATTATGTTATAATTTTAGTAAAAAATTTTAATAGAAAACTGTTCAAATTAATAATTGAAATTAATTATATGTATAAAGATAGAGATCGATATCACCATTTTGAAAATTTATGGAATTTAAAAATCTCAAAACACACTAGACAATTAAGGAATTACGATCAATCATAAGATAATATGGATTATATGTTAATGCATTATAATTATTGAATCGAACAAAAGTTATTTTTTTAGTATATACTACAATAAGAATGAGTTTCGGTTAAATGAAATAATAAAAATTTATTAATTAATTAACCGAACAAAACACTTTTCGCCAAGAACTTTTTTAAGCCAAGCAAAAAATTTGGCACAAATTTGGTGATGAATTTTTGAACTTTGACTATAAAAATGAATTAAAAGATACTTTCTATTATTGCAATTGACTATTCTGTTTGTCAGGAAGCTTCTATTGTCATTGTTGGAATAATGCTCAATGGTAAAGTGTGAATTGTAAACAAATCTGCAGGGACTGGATCTGTAATTTCCAGTCTCCAGTTTTCTCCATTAAGGTCTGGATATTTGTCTCCTTGGAAACTGGTAGAAAATTGCAATTAAAACTCCATTTAACCCCATAGATAATGACTTTAGGATACACTGATTTCAATTGTATGACATTTGATAGGTGCTTGAATACATCAATGTTGAACTTTTGCGTGAACGGAGAGAATCGTTCTGTGTTTTTTTTTTTTTTTTTTTTT
>JAJLXD010000005.1:0-74456 GCA_030571115.1 Wickerhamomyces sp. yHMH617 | reverse complement strand
TTTTTTTTTTTTTTTTTGGTTGGTGCTTCTAGCGATACAGGCTACAGCCATTCACTTAGTCTTTTCGGCTTATTGGGGAGTGGACTTATTTGAATTATTTGTCCAGAGTTTCTCCTGTGTTCTCTGGGACAATGCATACTGCATAATCTGATAATTATAATGGACAAATAGTTTTTCATCACCCTGAAATTATAAATACGATGCCTAATCCCTCTTCTTGCATCTTACGAGCCTGCTTTTTTTTCTTTCTTCTTGCTAAGCAGGTATCATAATGGCAAACAAAGTTTTCAATGTTGCTGTTTTCTTTGTTGTTTTAAGAGAGTGTTTGGAAGCTGTCATTGTTATTTCAGTTCTTCTCTCCTTCTTGAAACAAGCAATTAAAGATGATGATAAAAAGCTTTACAAGAAACTTCGAATCCAGGTTTATGCTGGTGCTGTTTCTGGTATTATAATCTGTCTTGCTATTGGTGGTGGGTTTATCGGTGCTTATTACAGATATCAAAATGATATCTTTGGAAACTCTGAAGATCTTTGGGAAGGTATCTTTTGTATGATCGCAACTGTTATGATTTCATTTATGGGTATTGCCATGTTGAGAATTAATAAAATGCAGGCTAAATGGAGAGTTAAAATTGCTAGATCTTTAGTTGAGGTTCCAAAGAGAAGAAGAGATAAATTCAAACTAGGATATCTTACCAAAAAATATGCAATGTTTCTATTACCTTTCGTCACTACTTTAAGAGAAGGACTTGAAGCTGTTGTTTTCGTTGCGGGTGCCGGTATCACTACTCAAGGTTCAAAGGCTTCTGCATATCCATTACCTGTTGTTATTGGTTTGATTGCTGGTATTGCTGCTGGTGTTTTACTGTATTATGGTGTCTCTTATACATCTATGCAAATCTTCTTGATTATTTCAACATGTATCTTATACTTGATTTCTGCTGGTTTATTCTCTCGTGGTGTTTGGTATTTTGAGAACTATGTCTTCAACAAACAAACTGGTGGTGATGCCTCTGAATCCGGTGATGGTAATGGTTCATATGATATTACCAAGACAGTGTATCATGTTAACTGTTGTAATCCAGAACTGGACAATGGTTGGGATATCTTCAATGCTTTATTAGGATGGCAAAACACTGGTTACATTGGTTCTGTTTTAGCCTATAATTTATACTGGTTGGCGCTTATTATTGTTGTTTCATTAATGTTGTTTGAAGAAAGAAATGGTCATCTACCATTTGCTAAAAACTTGACATTGGCTAAGCTTAATCCAATGTACTACATCAAAAATAAAAAGAAATTGGAGCTTACAGAGCAACAAAGGGCTGAACTGTTTCAAAATGCAAAAGACCTCCGTTTCAATGAGGATGGTGAATTGAAGAATACAGCTGAAGTGCATGAAAGCTCAGCTAATGAAGTTGTTGAATCAACATAATTATAAATCAATTAAACATAATGAAACTAATATACGCTGAAATAGTCCATAGAAAAACAGTTGTATCCTGTGACGTCTAGACACATAAATCAATTAATGTGCGTGATCATTTGGATCAATTTTGAAAATCTTATCTGGGTTCATTATTCTTAAAGGATCTAAACTGAACTTGATTTTTCTCATCACGTCGATAGTATCAACGCCTAACTCATCCTGTAATGAATCTCTCTTGGAATACCCAATGCCATGCTCCCCAGAGCATGTTCCTTCATAAAACAAGCTTCTATCAACCATTCTCTTAACCAAAGACATCGCTGCATCTGTATCTTTTGCCTCATACATTACTAAACAATGAAAATTTCCATCACCAACATGCCCCACTATAGTAGTATAGAGACCTGAATTCTTTGTATCTTCAACTGTCTCTTCAATCATTTTGGAAAGGTTCGAAGTTGGCACAGCAACGTCAGTTGACCAGATCTTGACATCTTTTGAGATTTTAGAACGACCATAGTCAATAGAGGACCAGAATATTGATTTTCTAGCACTCCATAGCTCGATTTGTTCATTAGAATTCTTTGCAAAGTAGAATCTATAATTATTATTTGCTTTCGTAATTGCTTTGACTTCATTGATTGTTTCTTTCAAAATTCTTTCATTGTTACTCCCCAATTTAAAGAACAGGGTTGGTTTCTCATCCCATTTCCTTGAAGTTTGCCCTGAAAAGTTTATACATGACATCATTCTCTCATCCAGGAGCTCAACGGCATTTGGTTGAATACCATTCAGAATCAATTGGGTAACAGTGTTTGTAGCATCAACGATGGAATTGAAGGAAGCTACAGCAACAGTCTCATATTTTGGCTTGATGTGGAGCTTCAAAGTTGCTTCAGTAACAATTCCGAGGGTTCCCTCGCTACCAATGAACAGAGAAGTCAAGTTGTAACCATTTGAAGATTTTTTAGGTCTTCTTTTAGTCTTGATGACAGAACCATCAGCTAACACAACAGTTAAATTAACAACGTTCTCCTTCATTGTACCGTATCTCGAGGCGTTCGTTCCTGAACACGATGTAGCAACACTCCCACCAATCTGTGCACCAGGGCCAGGATCAGGCCCGAATAACAATCCATATTCAGCTACAGCTTCATTAATTTCTTGCCATGTTACACCGGCTTGAACTGTTATATCTAAATCATCTTTATTGATAGCAACGATTTTGTTCAAACGGGAAACATCTATGACAATACCTCTTCTTGTAGATATGTATTGTCCTTCAATTGAGGTACCACCACCATAAGGTAGAACTGGAATTCTATACTCGTGGGCTATTTTGAGTACTTCGGAGACCTCTTCAGTAGATCCGGGGTAAACGATTAATTTTGGACGCTGATCATCAGTGGGAGGATGAAGTGTATAGTCATTTGTAGAGTGATGCTTTATATCATTTTCAGATTCCGATACCTGATCTGGACCCAATAAAGCGATTAGTTTCTCCTTCGCTAGATCAAAGTCCCACTTTGTCCCGTAGTTCGGTGAAGGAATATCACTGAGGGAAGTTTTAGAGGAGTGAGGAAACAAGAACTCAGGAGGTGCTGATAGAGTCTGATTTAGGGCAAAATAGAAACCGAGAAGACCTCCAGCAGCGACACCAGCAAGTATTCGTATCCGTATAGAGGTTGTCGAGGATAAGGTCTTTGCTGATCTGATTTTGGACGCTTGGGCCCTTAACAATGGAGAATTCGACAAATGTCGTTTGAAAGCACAATTTATTGTGGTACATGTGGAACGTGTAGCCAAACGAACTGATTGAAACATTGTGTTCAACAAACACTATTCAGAATCTTTCGAGATTGTCTCCTTCGTAGTGACATTTACTGACGAACATATTCAAAAAAAAAAAAAAACACAAGACAGAAAAACATTCACACTATTAGTTGAACCTTGAAACCCACTCGAAATGACTTTAGACGATAGTTATTCTTTACCGGACATCGAATCTCTTAGAGGATCCAAGCAGCAGTTTTATCTTTTCGGTGAGCACATCCAAAAGTCAAAGGCTCCGTTCCTGCACAACACTCTCTTCAAGCTTCTTTCGTTAGATTGGAACTATAAACTATTTGAGTCATCAGATTTCGATGCATTCAATTCAAAATTTAAAGATGAGACACTGATAGGCAGTGCTGTCACCATGCCTAATAAAGTCGAGGCAGTAAAGCATGTCGATGCCCTAGATTACATTGGTAAAGGTTGCGGGTCCATTAATACGATATACACCAGAATTGGCTCCGATGGTCAAATGAAGAAAATTGGCACGAATACTGACACTGTTGGAATTGAGAAGAGTTTTCTAGTAAATTATCCAAATGAGACAACTGAGTATGCTGGGCAGCCAGGTTTAGTCTATGGTGGTGGAGGGGCTTGTAGATCTGCTGTATACGCCCTTTACACCCTACTTAAAGTGTCAAAGATTTATATCATAAACAGATTTGAATCTGAGGTTCATGATGTGAGAGAAAGTATGGTTGCGAATGGCTTTCAAGGTGAGATTGTCCATGTTTCCACTCCAGAGCAGGCAGAAGAGCTTCAGAAGCCAAAATTAGTGGTACTAACAGTTCCTAATTTCGCTCCTCAATCACCAGAAGAACTTCAAGCCAAGGCTACTTTGGACGTATTCAAGAACCAGAATGAGCAAGGTGTTGTCCTTGAGATGTGCTATCACCCAACGATTGAGACGTTACTTTACAAAGAATTTGAAGAAGCTAATTGGAAAGTTATCAGTGGAGTCGAAGCTATGATACATCAAGGTATTGCTCAACAGATACTATGGACTGGTATACCCTTAGAGGAACTTCCAGTGAAAGAAGTTACCAGAACTTTGTATGAGTCCATTAATTTAGAGAATAGACTGCAATAGATTTTTGTGTGGTTCAGACTTCAGATCGAGTCCCCAGATGTTTTAGAAGAACAGACAGTAGACAGTAGACAGTAGACAGTAGACAGTAGACAGTGTAAGTCCGTTGAGTTGGTAGACTTCTAACAGAAGTGGCTCGAATCAGGAGTTTTTGCCGTGAATAACACAAAAACAACCACATTCTGACAAAGGTTTGATATTACCGAAGAAACAATCAGGTTTTGTGGCTTCCGAATCGATGTGTTGCACGATACAGACAGGTCGGAGCGTTGCTCAAACTAAACAATTGTGCTGATAACTTGATACTGTTGTGAAATACATTAACTACGTCTACTAACATTACATTTCACTCTCATTAATTTTGTATAAACATTTTTGTTCAATGTTCATCGAATCATCACACTTTGGGTTCACTACAATACCAAGATGGTTCCTGCCTCTTGGTACTTGGCAATCTGTCAATGGATGGCGTTTGGGGACTGGGCTGGGGCTGACGTCCTTGATTCTTGACTCTGACAACCTCTCAGAGATGGTTAATAAGAAGATCAAGAGCTTATCACTAGGGCTAAGGGCCAGGGCTTTAATCATTGTTTGTAATTCAGTCCCACTTTCTACTAGTCTTCTACGGGTTCTAGATATCTGCTATAAATGTTATTTTACCCGCAAGGTTGATTGAATGTTGATTAGATGCCCATTGTCCGAGGGTATGTTATAGCAGTCTGTGGTCTGTGGTCTGTGAGTCTGTGAGTCTGTGGTCTGTGGACCGTGACTACTGTGTTCTGAAGTTTGTTTGATAGTTTGATTGAGGAAAAAGTAGCACACTCACTGTAATCAAGTAATCAATACTCAGCGATAGCAACAACTCTGGCTCAAGTGGTGAACAAATCCGTGCTCATCTCTGAATTCTGAAATGTTAATCAGTTGTATTTTTAACTGTTGTCGGAGAAACTACACATTAATTAATTGTGACTTGTGACTTGTGACTGTGAGTTAATGTGAGTTAATGTGAGTTGTGTTATTGAAGCGTAGACATCAGCCATATTTTTTTTTGGCAGAGTTCAATACCGCTAAATGAACCGTTTAAATATTCCTTGTAAGTGGGCTTTCAACTATTTATGAAGTTAAAAGTATTAACGGTATTCAGCGGCTAACTGAAGTGTGTACACACAGATTTAGTGAGTTGCTTGTGGCTTACTTTTTGTAAAGTTTGAGCTTTGGAGGTTCAACTTGATGGGAGAAGAACTACTGAGTATAAATAACATACACAATCATGTTGCAACTTCATCTGGTGCTTCAACTTAGAATTCATTTCCCAAATGTCTGAGAAATCTGCTGTTGTTATTGACTCATCAGAGATTGAACTTAAGGACCAGCTTCCTCCTAAAATCTCATCAAAATGGAGATACTTCTTTCTCAACGTTGAATCTAATCCTGATAATGACACATTATTCGATGATGAGCCATACACTATTGACACTCTTTTAGAGTATGAAAGTGACCAGAGATTGGATAAAAAAAATGCTCCAACATGGAAAAAAATCGTTGGTTTCATATGGGATCCCATCTTTTTGGCTCCAGCAGAAAGAAAATATCTATTAAAAGTGGACTTCTTCATCTTCTTCTATGCTATTTTGGCTTGTTTCATCAAATATCTAGATCAAACATCCGTGAATAATGCCTATGTGTCTGGTATGAAAGAAGATCTAAACATGTACGGTACAAATGATTATAATTGGTTGACAACTTATTTTAATATCGGTTACTTATCATTCAGTATTTTGATGGCCACAGTGATTAAACAGGTTAGACCTAGTATTATAATGCCTGCTTGTGAAATACTTTGGACTATTGTGGTGATGGTTCAAGCTGGTGTCAACAAGAAAGAGGTTATATTTGGTCTAAGACTGGTGCAGGGGGCATTAGAGGCTTCATCTTTTCCTGGTTTAACCATGCTTATTGGTGAATATTACGACGTTGAAAGCTTGGCAAAGAAAATGTTCATGATGAATGCTACTAGTAGTATTGCTAGTATGTTTTCTGGTTATATTCAAGCTGGTGCTTATACTCATCTTAACGGTGTTCATGGTTTAGCAGGTTGGAGATGGGTTTTCTTGGTTGATGGTTTCATTTCTATTCCAATTTCGATCATTGGATTCTTCACTATTCCAGATTTCCCTGAAAATACTAGAGCCCCATGGATGACGAAGAAAGATAGACAATTTGCTCTAGCTAGAGCAAAGCGCCATCGTAGAGTCAAACCAAGACCTATGACTGTTAAAACCTTCATTCAAGCTTATTCCAACTGGAAACTTTGGGTCTTCTTAGGTCCATATGCTATTGGTGTTTTAGGTACAAATCATACTAGTTATTTTGCCCTATACTTGAAAGGTTTGAAGAAATACACCGTGCAACAAGTCAACTTGATCCCAACTGCTCAAAATGGTTGGGCATTCGTTTCCGCTTTCTTGTTTGGTGCTATTAGTGATTATACTGAAAATAGAATCATTCCAATATCAATTTTGGCCTGTGTTGGTATGACTTCAACAATTATATTATCTATCTGGAACGTTCCATTTGGGCTCAAGATCTTTGCATTCATCTTTGGTGCTGGTTCAAGTGCCCAAACAATTGTCATCAGTTGGTTTGCTCAAACGTACTATGACGAACCAGATCTAAAAGCTATAAATATTGGTACTGGTAACACTATTGTGTATGCTTTCAATGCGTTCTTGCCATTGGCTATTTACAAGACCTCTGAATCTCCTCATTTCAAAATAGGTTATAAGATTTCATTTATGTTTTATGTTTTGGGTTTCATCTTTGCTTGGGTGTTCTGGTATACTGCTCGTGTTCATAACAGAAATAGAGAAGCAAAGAAACTAGCTGCAGCTGAAAATTCGGAGACTGAATCAATCATCTCTGGTGAAGGTCACGTTGAGTCAGTTAGAGTTACACACGATCTTAAAGTGTAGTAATATGATATATCATCTGTCTTACTTTATGTTTCTTTATGTAGAGGGCGTGCTAAATCGTAGCCTTCAGTGGTACGTCCGTATGATTGAGCACCTAATCGACTGACAGGTTTCAACTTGGAGATATCTAAAGCGTTCTGTTCATCATTGATCAGATCCTCGCGGGCATGGAAACGCACACCTTCCACTATGAATAAAGCCCCTGTTTGTCTTTGAATGTCCAATTTGGAATACCATTCATGGTGATGTAATAGTCTAGCCTCGATAGAGAACGCACTTTCCTTGACAAATGGAGCCCTGACATCGATCGAGTCTTCTGGAGTCAATCCGCTCAATTCCCACTCATCCGCATCACGAGGGGCGTCAATAGCTGTGAAATTAGCAGCTTCTGCAAACCATTCGCTGATGATGCTTATTGTGAGTTCTCTAGTCTCCAGTATGTTGATAGCAGTATCTTTACCACTTTGTCCGCCTTTTGAAACACCCAACACGAAAGTTGGAGGGTCCGAGTTCACTAAGTTGAAATAGCTGAACGGTGCCAAGTTTCTCACACCATTAGTGCCAACTGTTGATACCAGAGCTATCGGTCTTGGAACAATAGCTGATGTCAAGAGCTTATAATTATTCACAGCTACTCGTCCTTCTGCATATGGGTCAATTGTGACTTTTGTGTTAGACTCCTGATGCTCATTTGCACCATCACCTTGCTTCCACTCAGGATTTGGCGAGGTGATCTGTGAATAGGTGTGCTGTGCCGACATCTTGCGAATCAATTCACTTTTCCTTTACTGATCGTGATGAGTCTCTAATCTAAATCTGTATCATAAAGTCGTAGTGAACATTTTCGTGGTCCTTAAAATAAGAAAAAAAAATTGTGTATTACCGAAAAGTAAACAAAAGCCAAAATAGATTAATCGATTGTATGTCACAAAAATCTCAGACAAAACAGAAAATCCACGCTTATCCTAAGCTTTATGTCTGTTATCTGCTGCGATCGATACCCAAACCCAACTCTTTTTACATTGGATCAACTCCAGATCCCGTGAGAGTGCGTATTTTTAATGAACTGCAATCAAACTCACAGTTACTAACGATATGAAAGAGAATCCGTCAACACAATGGTGAGATAACAGCTGGTGCTTACCGTACTAAAAAAAAAGGGCACAGACCTTGGGAAATGTTACTGGCTGTACACGGTTTTCCTAGCAAAATCGCAGCTTTACAAGTGAGTTGAAGTTTCTTTCTTTCTATAAAATTTCGATGGCACTAACATGGAAAAGTTTGAACATGCATGGCAACATCCTTATCAGACAAGACATATTGATAAATCATCTAGGATTAGCTCGAGTAGGACATCGGGGAGGTCACTCGCTCATAAATTGGGAAACGTTAGACTACTGCTCAATTCAAGTTTCTTCCAAAACATGAACTTGCATGTTCATATATTTTGTTCTGAGATATACAACACCTGGAATACGAATAAGTTTGGCATCACCTTGAATAATGATTTAGTTGTGGTGGATCACGATTCTTCCACTAAGTCTGAACATGAAGAAAACATGAAAAATATTGGTGCATTCAAACAAAAGAGAATAGACTATGATTTAAAAGTTTTAAACAATAATAAAGAGATTTTGAAGAAATCTGTACATAAATGCAAGTTTTGTTTGGAGGAGATTGACTATATTGATAATAGGGATTTTCCTTTAGTTTCTATTTGCTATCATGACGGCTGTGAACATGTATCCCATTTATTATGCTTAGGTCAATCTTTCAGGAATGATTCATTAGGGAAACTATTATCACAAACTGCTTCAAGGAAGAAAGAGAAGGAGATAAACCCACGGAGTATGCTGATACCGAAAAATGGTGTTTGTCCATCATGTTTGAAGGGTGTGATTTGGACGTCTGTGGTTAGGTATGCTACATTGACAAGACTGTTAATTGGTTATGATGGGAAACTACCAGAAATAGAAGAGGAAGAAGAACAAGAATTGAATGATGAAAATATTTCATAGAATAAGAGTTTCAGAAAGTTATTGACCATCCTCGATTTAAAGTAACTCTAGGGTTTTTGATAATGATGTGGTTTTCTTCCTCATGAATAGATGCCATCCATGACTCATCTCCTTGAACCACTAGAGCTTCATCATTTTTGCCAGATCCTAATATAATGATCTTCTCAATCTTGTTTTCTGGATTGTAATCCCCTCCATTGATTTTGCTTGTTAGTTGTCTATGTTTCAACTCGAAGTCTAAGTATAAGTATTGACCATTTTCATAATCAAATGTTTCACCATCATCTATGTATAACGTGCCATTTGCAGTTCCATCTTCATCAACAGCAATGACTAAAGTGTAAGGGTCATATTTCATCAACTTGGAAGATCTTCTATATCTATCTTGTCTAGGGATTATCGAACCTGCCCTTATAAATATTGGAATTTTATTCAATGGAGCCTTTACTTCATGATTTCCTTTTCCTCTTAAAGAATGAAAACTCTCATAATCATAGTAAGTTTTCGAATCTGGCAAAAATAAAGTGACACTGGTTGCACCCTCATCTGTTACCGGTTTAATCAAAAGACCATCTAAGTAGAACTCATCTTCGATATCAAAAACCTCTTGAGAGTCTGGATATCTGTAAAATAAGGGAGTCAAAATAGTAGAGCCAGTAACAGATGACTCAAAAAACTTAGTATAGAACAATGGTAATAACTGGTAACGGATTTTAATAGCATCTCTAATGTATGAAGTATAAGGTTCACCTGGTACCCAAGGCTCTCTTCTTCTAGCATCTATATGAGCATGTGCTCTGAAGAAAGGATACCATATCCCAGTTTGATACCATCTTGTTAACAATTCTTTTGATGGGTTACCAAAAAATCCCCCAACATCAGCACCAGCAAATGGCATCCCAACAACGTTTTGTGTCAAGACCATTGGTATTGAGATTTTTAAATACTCCCATTTTGACATATTATCACCAGTCCACATGGCAGTTGTTCTTTGGGATCCTGAATAATAAGCTCTAGTTAAGATGAACGGTCTTTTGTTGACATATCTTTCTTTCAAAGCATCATATGTAGCTTCGTGGTATGTCAGACCGTATATATTGTGATCTGATCTAATTTCCACACCACCATATGTTATAGCATCTTTTGGACTCGAGGTCTCCGGGCCTGAAAACACAGATGGTTCATTCATATCATTCCATATGTGTAGATTGGTGGCATTACCCGAAAATGACGTGCCATTTCTGAATAAATGGTTCCAGTATTCCTTAGCTTTAGGATTGAAGGTATCTATCCAAACGGACTCACCAGGCCAACAATGTCCTTTATAGTCATCTCCATTTTTGTTTAGTAAAACCAATTTATCAGATCTGGCTTTGTCACTGAGTTCATAATCTGTCTTTAAATGTGGATCAATGATTGCCACTAAAGTTCTACCTGTCTCATCTAATTTGTTCATCATTCCTTCTGGATCTGGGAATAAACCTTTGTTCCAAGTGAAATATTTCTTTGCAACAGTGTATTCGACATCTAACCAAATCGCATCATATGGTATTTCATATTTATCCATGTTTGAAGTAATTGAGAGGACGTCTTCTTCATCGTTATAATTCCATCTACACTGATGGTATCCTAAGGAAAACAAAGCTGGAAGTTGAACATTACCAGTCAAGCGTCCGTAATTCTCGGTGATCTTTGAAGGGGTCGCTCCAATCAAAATGATTATATCAATGATACCGTTCTCTGAGATCCAATGAGTTTTTGTAGTGACAGAACTAGAGATCACCTCAGCCGCATTAGCATGTTCCTTTTTTATATCAACGTAAGTATCCGCACCATTGATCCAGAATATACCAGCTGATAGACCAGGTTTATGAGCAACTAAAAGTGGAATAGCACCATACATCGAAAGTCTTGAATCCACTTCATATTCGAATATATCAACATTGTACAAACGATAAGGTTCTGAATCAGAGGTATCCTTTAAGGATAATGAGTCAGCATGTTCTGGGATGCCGTATACATGTTTAAAATTTTGTAAAGACACATCTAATGCAACTGATTCAGGCCCAAAGATCACCGTATCATCTTTTGAATCTTTGAAATCATCGCCAAAACTATTGAAATCTGATTCTTCGGGTGCCAAATTCTTCTGATTATCACTTTCATGTCTGAAATGCTCAACATTCAAAAAAGATCTATCATTTAGAATCAACTGTGCTTCACCGTTGTATTTGATGATGATCTTGAAGTTCTCAGTATAAACTTCAGCTTCATATTGAGAATCGTCACCGTAGATTATAGAAAATCTACCATTTTGTAGGCTGTTAAGTTTGTACTTTGATGACTTGATCGGTTCACTTTTGAACGCATATTTCCAAGCATCAGTATATCTTTCTTTTTTCACCAGTTTGTGATCCCAATCTATTTTTGAACGATCTTCATCAATCTTCAATCTGATGTTATCATCAGTCAAAATTTCAATCTCAAAAGGCAGTCTTACTTGGAATCCATTGAGCTTCTTACTAATGTCTCCACGAATGACAGACTCCCCAAATTGTAGGGTTGATTCGTCAATTGAGTAATAGCTATTTGGATTTGGGTTCTCAGAAATCTTCGATCCATAATGTCTGTTCCTTTCGCAAAAACCTGACTGGTCACACCTTTTGAATAGCTCTTTTTTGACAGCAAGTGTGTTCTGCAGGAGTGCTGAAAAGAAGAGCAGCACTTGGAGCACTTTCATCACCTATTTCTGGTCTAATTATATTTTGACTTTGATTCAATCAGCCAAAAGACAACTTTTTCCCGATAAAATCTGGAACGTCTTTAACAACGGGGCTCTTGTGCAAACAGTAAGATAAATGAGATTTTAGAGGACCCTTAAAAGGTTACTGTTGCCTTTATTACTCGTGATGCGTGGTGCTTGATTCAAGATAATTAATTGGTGAACTATTAGTGCAGTGACTACTGACTACTGACTACTGACTACTGAATACTGAATACTGACTACTGAAGCCTGACAGATATGCAGTACATCTGTTGATTAAAGAAGAGCGATTAATTACTACAATATTGTAAAGAGAATTGACCCGAAGATTATTGATTCACCTGATTAAAGAGACTGTATGAAATGAAGAAGACAGCGAGTGAACTAAGCACAGATATTAAAGATCAGCACAGCTAACAGTAATAACAAGTAAAGATGATGATTATGGAAATGCCCAAGATTTCATTAAACAAAGTGAAGGTTTACACACTGTGGCTGTACATCAACACATGCACCACTTCATGTATAGTTCTACAAGTATAAAAGGCACATAATCTCACCTCACCTATTTATTTACACATCCTTAGTTTTAATACTTCAAGAAATGTCCGTTAGAAATTTGACACCTCAGAGCACTTACAAGCTCACCTCTGGTTACGAGATCCCTGCAATCGCACTGGGTGTTTGGCAGACTCCCACCGAAGGAAATGTTGCTGAGAACATAGTATATGAAGCTTTGAAATTGGGCTACAGACATATTGATTCTGCTCAAGTATACCAGAACGAAGCTGAGGTCGGCAAAGGTATCCAAAAATGGATCCAAGAGAACCCTTCTAACAAAAGAGAAGATGTATTCTACACCACAAAAGTTTTCAGACACGGTTATGAAGCTACATTGAAATCACTGCAAGAGAGTTTTGACAAGGTGAAAGATTTGAAATATATCGATTTGGTACTTGTCCACCATCCAAGATCCAACAAAAAGCTGAGACTGGAAACATACAAAGCTTTACAAGAGTATATCGATAAAGGTCTTGTCAGATCCATTGGAGTGTCAAACTGGGGGATCAAGAATTTGAAAGAACTCTATGAATGGGAAGGTTTGAAATATAATCCTACTGTTAATCAAGTGGAATTGCACCCATTTTTGGTCAGGCAGGAGCTGACTGATTACTTGAAAGAGAAAAATATCATAGCTCAAGCCTACTCACCTTTGACTAGAGGTGAAAGATTGGATGATCCAACATTGGTCAAAATCGCTGCTAAATATAACAAATCTCCAGCACAAGTCTTGATTAGATGGTCTTTGCAAAGAGGTTATGTCACTTTACCCAAGACTGTAAGCCCAGAAAGACTGAAAGAGAACCTTGATGTGTACGATTTTCAGCTGAGCGATGAAGATTATGAAGCATTGACTAAGTTGGATGAAAACTGGATCGTATTTTCTGTTGACCAGTTATATCACGATGACGTTACTGATGAAGAATATGAAAAGCAATGGAAGTGAATTGTGTATTATTTTTTGCCAAAGAAATTCAATAGGGAGCTTTGTTTTTCAGCTGTTTTAGCCTTTTTTGTAGCAGGTGAACTTGTTACACTAGTAGTAGCTGTTCGAGCTTTAGGTTTCGGTTTGGGTTTCGGTTTATTCTTTGGTGTTTCACGCTTCGTCACAATATAACCATCTTCATCAACGTACGTCGACATACCGTCTCCACTTTTAGTGTCCTGTTGTGATTCTTGTTGTGAATCTTGTTGTGATTCTTGTTGTGATTCTTGTTGTGATTCTTGTTGTGATTCTCGGGTTGATTGACTCTCTGATTGTTCTTTAATCTCATTTTTAATTGGGGACGAATTGGCTGACTTGGATGACTGAGTTTGTGAAATAGTACTGTTGAATATATCACCTAAATCTTCAAGCTTTGGTTTCTTCGCAGGCGATTGTCTTTCTTTTGCCTCATCTGCTATCACCTCAACACTGTCGTCATCATCAAACATGCTCTCTAATTCTTTCTGTTTTTGTAATTTTATATCTCTAGCAGCTTTTCGTTTCTGGACAAATTCCTCTTCATCAAGTTCTCCATCTTCCATCGTTTTTACAGTTGGTGTTGGTTCAGTGTGCAATCTTTTTGAAGTGTCATTCTTAGGCTTTGGAGATTCTCTCGTTAATGATGTTCCGATTGTAGGCTGTCTAGCCTTTTTTGCTTGTTCATCTTGCGATTTTGCTCTAGCTCGAATCTCTTGTGATTTCAAGCCTATGCTTGGTTTAGCAGATGGTGTAGTTGTTGGTGGCTTAGAAGACGATGTAGAAGAATTGGTTGATCTTGAAGCTCTTGATGGCTCGACAGGAGCAGCAAGAGATATAGCACTTGCTTCTTGCTTCACTAGTTCCGGCCCTTTGATCAGACCCCATTTTTGCAGCTTCTGTTCTGTAACAGCAATCTGCCTAATTTCCTCATTTATGCTAGTTATAACCTCGTTGACTTGGAGATTTAGTGGACCCAAAGAGTAGACCGATACCGAATCAATTCGGTCAAACTTGTCTTTATCATCAAGGTCACTTGTTAGTTTTATTGTTAGCCCTGAACATCCACGAAGCTGTCCTGTGATAGTGAAAGTAGCGTGTAAACTTTCCTGATACTTGAGATAGAAAGAATATAGTAGTTTCTTCGCATCATCAACATGGACGTCCAGCTTTCTGCTCAAAAGTTTGTAATTGAACGACTTGTTCTCCTTCAAAATGCCTTTCTTCAGAATATCCAGACTTTCTTCCAGCACACTCATCTTTCTGCAGATTTCTCCAGAGATCAATAGCCAATATAATAAACGCGTATATTTTGTGTAACTTTTTAAATTAAAAGTCATTTTCGCGCTTCAATTGTTTATTGGTTGGTGTCCGGGTGTATTTTTTACCATCGCTTCAAACCATTTTTGCGGAAAATCAAAAATAAAAAAAAAAATTTCGTCCACATGAAAAATTGATGAAGTTTTGCTAGACAAACAAGTGTTAAAATCCAGTGTTCATCATGAGTGAATTTACTGCTGTCGAGCTGGAAATTGCTCGTAAATACGACTTGACTCAAAAAATCGTGCCATTTTTAGACAGACATTTGATCTATCCTATTTTGGAGTCACTAAGAGAAATCTATAATGATCAAGTCATTAACCAAGCGACCTATGATCTGTTCAAGGACACCAACATGACCAATTTCATCAAAGAACAATATAAAGTGCTTAATAACAGTGACAAGTACCCACATGATATTTTAGAGAAGGAAACCAAAATCGACGAGACTTTCAATACATTAAACAGTGAAACTGAAAAGACATTGGAAATCTTGAACCAAGCAGAAGTTCAGGATCATTTAAAACAAGACAAAACATTGAATCAAGCGTACTTGCTCAAGGAGCACGGTATTACTGAAGAACAAATCAATGCTTTATTCGAATTTGGCCAGTTCCAATATAATCGTGGTGATTACGTTGTCGCTTCTGATTTATTAAGTAATTTCAGAGCGTTATCAACCAACTCAGAATTAATCCTAAATGCAACTTGGGGTAAGCTTGCTAGTGAAATCATCACATTAGAATGGGACTCAGCATTAAAAGAATTGAGCAAATTAAGAGAACTCGTGGATTCCAGACCATTTGCCAATCCGTTAGTTCAATTACAAGATATAACATGGATTATTCATTGGTCTTTATTTCCTTTCTTCAATAGTGATAATGGCCTTGAACAACTATTAAACCTATTCTTCAGCTCGTCATATTTATCTTCTATTCAAGCTGCTTCTCCATGGATTGTTCGTTACTTAGTTGCAGCTGTTGTTTCTTCTGAATCTTCGAACAAGAATAACTTGACCAACCCAACTTTTCAAAACAGATTAAGAGAATTGATCAAAGTTGTTGGTCAAGAGCAACATGAATATAATGATCCATTAACTGATTTCATCAAAGCTTTATACATTGATTTTGATTTCCAAGCTGCTACATTGAAATTGAACGAAGCCTCAATCATCTTGAGATCAGATTTCTTCCTATCAAACATAACCGATGTCTTTATTGAAAACGCACGTCACTTGATCTTTGAGGTTTATTGCAGAGTTCATCAAAAAATCAATCTAAATGATTTCTCTAAAAACTTGAACTTGACAAGAGAAGAAGGCGAAAAATGGATTGCAAAATTAATCAAAGAAACTAAAATGGATGCTAAAATTGATGAGAGTGAAGGCACAGTTATACTAAACCACCCAAATACTAGTGTTTATCAAAAAGTTGTTGAAAAGACCAAAGGTTTGTCGTTTAAAGCTAATCAAATCTTAGCTTCTTCATTAGAAAAACAAGATTCAGTCTAATTTAGAAATTGGTTTTGAATGTACAATAATGTAAGTATTAACCATGGTAGTTTATTTATGTTATGTACAGGAATGGATACCTCATGCAAATGCAGATCAATTTGGAGAACGAGAGATGTAGTTGTATGCCTTTTTAGGATTTTTGTTGAAAGGAGATTTTGAAGGTGATGATTCATCCAGGCTTGGGAAGTTTTCAGCAAGGGCTTCTTTATCTTGGTAGAACTCTATTTTCATTCTTTCAACTAACTTATAAAATTCTTCTTCACCATTTGTTCTTAATTTTATCAATTTCTCAACATTCTGCTTCGTTAGGGTGTCCAAAGGTAACTCCTGTTGTTGCAATCTAGCAACAACTCTAGCCAGATACCAGAATTTCATTTCTCTGGATCCATCAACTAGTTCCACAATCGATTGAGGTGCACTATCACTTAGACGATGTTCTAAGCGTAACACTCTGGTGAATCCTCCTTCTCTTTCTTTATAACGTTCTTTCAATTCGCCAAATAATTTAGGCAGTATTTCACCGTGCTTGAATATATCCGAGCTGGCAAGGGAGACAGCGTGGCTCTTATCATTCTTCTTGGTCAACGATATTAGTTTATCAGCTAACCTCTGTGTTTCCTTAGCTTTAGCGTGGGTTGTGGTGATCGACTCATGCTCGAACAAAGCCGTAACAAGGTTTCTCAAAAGAGCTCTTCTATGCTTTGGAGGTCTGCTCAGTTTTCTTGGTGCAACCATCGTTTTTATTCTTCACTTTTGACTGAGTTTTTGACTGGGTCTTTTTTCCACATTTTGATGAAAGTTTTTGGACGATTTTTTTTTCTGTGTATTAAAATAGAAAAAAAACAAAAAAACAGTTCGCGAATATTTTGATGTTTTTCCTATAAAAAAATAGTTGGTTTAAACTATTAAAATTTGGTATAATTCTTTTACGATTGGAACAAAATGGGTGGAAGAATTCATGGGTTTTTAGGTGGTATGTAGAGATGGTGATGTTTTTTTCATCACCTTTTACTTTTGTTCTTCCTCATTTTTTTTTGTTGGCGATTTACTAATTATTTTGAAGGTGTTCTGTTGACAACGTCACTTGCTTATTATACTTCAGAGCAATTCAAAAAGAACCAGGAATTCGTCTCAAGAACTCTCAAAGACACCGAATCCATCATAGAGAACCATGACAAACCAGCTGCTCCGGTTCCAAGATCTATCAATGTCACTTATAGACCAAGCATAAAAGAGACCATTGCTGATTTATGGAACGAACAAATACTGCAAGGTGTGAAATACATATACTCTATTGATCTAGAGAAATCAACGTCCAAACTGATTGAATCTATTGAAACCAAAATCAACAAAAGCTAGAACAAACAAAAATATACATATTTATGAAACATACATAGTTCTTGAATGAGCGTTACTCTTTCTTCAATCCATTCTTCTTGTAATAATTCTTGATATCATTATTGGTAATCAACATGAAGATTGGTGCAATTATTGCCAACACTAGAGCTAGTGGAGTCTGTAGAATACTTAAAGCTCTTGGGCTCATACCAAGCATACCAGCACTCAAAAACCATCCTATAGCATCTGTGAAAATAGATTCGTATCCATGATCCAAAAACCATAGGATGATCGATGTAGCCTTTTCAGTACTGATGGGAGCCGAAGGACCTTCAATTTTTTTTGTTATTTCAGGTTTGGTTTTCTGTTCCTCGATAAAACCTTCACTGGCAAAGTTCCCAGGGTAGATAGTGTGCACCTTGATATTGTAGGGCAATGCTTCATTTCTAATAATATCAGCGAGTGATCTTATAGCAGCTTTTCCAGGAGCATATTGACCATATCCTATGAAGGGAAAAATTGCCAACACTGAGGAACAAAAAATCAAATGTCTCTTGTGGTCTGGAGAATCTCTAAGGCTCGTCATTTTCTTCAAAGCAGCATGCGCAAAATTTAAAGCAGTATTGTAATTGACATCAACACCTTGTTTCAATTCAATTGGGGATAAATCTAGAAATAGTTTAGGCAATGATGATCCTGCACAGAAAAACACGATATCTGGCTGTAATCCATCCAAAGCCTTTGTACACTCAGCATAATCAGACACATCTGCTGCAATGAACCGAACAGCTTGCTCTTTATTTACTCTCAGCGTTTCAACTTGTGCGACCGTTTCGATTAGTTTGGATACTGTTCTTGCAATGACAATAACCGAAGCACCTCTCGCAAACAATTGCTTTGCCAGTTCAGCACCAAGTCCTTGTGAGCCTCCAGTAATCACAACCTCTTTTCCCTTCACATCAAAACAGTTTCCAAACACCATATTTCTTTTCTAAAGTTCGTTTCTCTTGTTGAAACTTGTAGTTCGTGTGCATTACATAATTTTCAGTTTATACATATTTTATCTTAGCAAGTCCGAATTGCCACTAAACACCAACAAAATATTGGATACAGCCGTCCTAAATATGCTTAAATACAATGGGCAACCGGTGGATAAAGACAGTTGCTTTTACTGTTTCCACACGCCGTTTGATTCTCACGGTCTTTTCATCTCTACAGTGACAAATCGCTCATATTGCGAATCTCATCTCAAACAGCACTACAAACAGTACCCAGATGATTCGTACTATTTGAACCTCATCAAAGTAAAGAAGGAGCCTGTTCAGAAAGAAAATAAGCAGATAAAGTTGGAAATTAGGCAAGAGTCTGAGTCGGAACTGTATGACGTTTCTTTAGGGCTATACCACTATGATGGTGAGAACTTGCATAGGAAAGAGGATATTGATGAAGATCTCAAAGCAACAATTGACCGGATCATCAGCTCCAACTCAACAGATAGGTCGGATGAGTTAAAATCCTGGCAACTAGAGTTTCAACCATGCCAACACACAATTGATTTTCAACAGCATCCAATCGAAGATATTGATCTCACTAAATGTGGAGAATGTGAACTCAAGGAAAACTTGTGGATTTGTTTAACTTGTGGAAAATTAGGGTGTGGTAGGGCCCAATTTGGTGGTGTCGCTGGTAATACCCATGCCCTTGAGCATTCAAAGCTCACTGGCCACCCAATTGCTGTCAAGTTAGGAAGTTTGTCAAAAGATATAACTGATGTTTATTGCTACACATGTGATGATGAGATAAAAATACCAGAATTGGCAAAATATTTGAAAACTTACGGAATTGACTTGGATAACTTCACTAAGACTGAGAAATCATTGGTCGAGTTAAATATAGAGCAAAATTTACAATGGGAATTTAATCTCGAGGGTGACAATGGTGAGAAATTACCAAGTGTTTCAGGTCCTGAACTAACTGGTTTGAAAAATTTAGGTAATTCATGTTATCTATCAAGTGTTGCACAAGTTTTATTTTCTCTAAAAGAATATCAAGATAAATTTTACGTCTCCACAGAACTGAACGAATCTGATACGTTGGATTTCCAATTGGTTAAATTAGCTAAAGGTTTAATTTCTGGTGACTTTGCTAAACCTAATGAACATGGTTATCAGGTTGGTATCGCGCCAACGTCTTTCAAGCGATTAATAGGTGCAAATCATCCAGAGTTTAGTTCCATGCAACAACAAGATGCATTTGAGTTTTGGAATTATTTGCTAGACAAGGTTGATTTCATTGATCCTGAATTAAATGATATTTTCAAATTCGTTATAGTGGAAAAGCTCAAGATAGATGATTCTAAAGTCAAGTTGAAGACTGAAATCACAGAGAATCTAACAATTCCAATTGATATTGACATCGAATCCAGTGAAGATGGAGTCAAGAAGTACAGACGTCAAGATTTTATCGATGCATTAATAACATATTTGACTACAGAAGAAGTTGACTTTAATGGCAAGAAAGCATATAAATCCACTTTTTTCAAAACGTTTCCTAAATATTTTGTCACTTCAATCCAAAGAATCCAATTGGAAAATTGGGTACCTATCAAGACAGATGTTCCAATTTCTTTACCAGATGAATTTGATATAAGAGACTACCAACCAGTTGAAATCCTTGATGATAATGAAACTGAATTCAAAGAAGATGATGACGTAGATGAATTCCAACCAAATGTGGAAGTTCTTAACAATTTGTTACAAATGGGATTCCTTGAAAACAGAGCTAAGAAGGCGATTTATATCACTGGTAATTCAGCCAACTCCGAGATAGCCATGAATTGGTTATTTGAACATTTAGAAGACCCAACTATTGATGATCCTGTTGACTACAAATCTAATACAAAATCTTCAGCAAATGAAGTTGACGAGTCGAAGATCTCATCATTACAAGACATGGGATTTTCTTACCAATTGTCAAAGAAGGCTCTAGTTTTGAATGATCAAGATGTCAATGCTTCAATCGAATGGTTATTTTCCAACCCAGGTGATGATGGAGTTCTTCCTGAACAAGAACAGCTACCAACAACCGATTCTAAGGTTGAACAATTAATTCATAATGCAAACAGCTCAAGATATAGATTAAAAGCTGCAATTTGTCATAAAGGTACACAAGTCACGTCTGGTCATTATGTTGCAGCTATAAAGAAGGGTGATCGTTGGATTCTGTTCAATGACGAAAAAGTTATTGATATAACTAATGATATCAAGTCCTGGGCAGAGATTGAGCAAAACGGATATGTATATGTATGGGAATCTTTCTAGCTAGCATCAATCTACATAAGGAGATTATTATTTAGAGCGTACTGTAAGCTGGTATATATACAGGATCAGTTTAAAGTAGTTTGAAAGTAAAATGGCTTTGAATTTGAGCTATCACGTGATCTGATTACGTGATCAATTTATGATTACGTAAATATCACGTGAGAAATGCTTCTGTTTTTTTTTTTTTGCTTTTTTTTTCAACATCACACATTGTACTGCAGCAGTGCTCCAAAAAAAAAAAAAATTGTGCCATTTAAGAAAGATGACTCAAGCAAAAATATTTCTATTCAAAGCATAATACTTATTCCTTTTGTTTAAGCTTGACACCGAGGAACTTCTTTGTTGCACGGAACATTATTCACTCAATAGCAAAATTATACACTCAATACCACTGCCACAAAAGAAATTTACAGGTCAAATGACTGCCTCAAACTCAAATAAGATGTTCATTCAAAATGAACACACTGGTGACCGTTCCAGATTGGAAGATTGGAGAATCAGAGGTTACGATCCATTGACTCCACCAGATCTACTTCAACATGAGTACCCGTTGACTGATTTCAATAAACAGGTCATTCTGAAAGGTAGAGATGAGGCCGTAAATATCTTGAATGGTGAAGATGATCGTCTTATTATAGTTGTTGGACCTTGTTCTATTCATGACCCAAAAGCTGCATTGGAATATCGTGATGAGCTAGCAAAGCTAAGCGAAGAACTTAAAGGGGAACTATTAATTATCATGAGAGCTTACTTGGAAAAACCAAGAACAACCGTTGGATGGAAAGGTTTGATCAATGATCCTGATATCGATAACTCTTTCCAAATCAATAAAGGTTTGAGAATCTCCAGAGAATTATTTGTTAATCTAACCACCAAATTACCAATTGCTGGTGAAATGTTGGATACTATTTCTCCTCAATTTTTATCTGACTTATTCTCATTAGGTGCTATCGGTGCCAGAACCACTGAATCCCAACTTCACAGAGAATTAGCTTCTGGTCTTTCTTTCCCAGTTGGTTTCAAAAACGGAACTGATGGTTCTTTGGGCGTTGCCATCGATGCCATGAGAGCAGCTCAACATTCACATCATTTCTTGTCTGTTACTAAGCCTGGTATTGTTGCTATTGTTGGTACTGAAGGTAATCAAGATACTTTTGTTATTTTAAGAGGTGGTAAATCAGGTACCAACTTCGATGAAGCTTCCGTAAAGAAAGCTCAAGAGGAATTACTGGCCAAAGGTGTCACTCAAAAGCCAAGAATCATGGTTGACTGTTCCCATGGTAACAGTAATAAAGACCATAGAAACCAACCAAAAGTAGCACATGCTGTTGCTGAGCAGATTGCTAAAGGTTCTGATGCCATTTGCGGTTTGATGATTGAGAGTAATCTGGTTGAAGGTAGACAAGATGTCCCAGAAACTGGTAAGAACGATTTGATCTACGGTTGCAGTATAACTGATGCATGTATAGACATTGCTAGCACTGCTGCTGTATTGAGAGAATTGGCTGCTGCTATTAAGACAAGAAGAAGCCTGAACTCCAACTAATTTATATATATTTATGTTTATATGAGGATGTATTACCGGGCACATCATCCTTTCACATATCTTTTAGCACCAATATAATGACATCAATTATTTATAGCAAATGATTAGTAATAATATAACAATTGTAAATAAATATGGAATAAACCGTTATTTCTTTGGTTTTGATTCATATTTTTGCAATCTTGAAATTAATTTCTTATTCTCCAGTTTTAACTGTTCATTTTCATCTTTTAATAGATTAAAACTCATATCCAATTGTTTGATCTTTCCAAAGCTTAATTGTTTCAACAGCTCCTCATTTTCTTTTTTTAGATTCTCCAGCTTTATTATGATCTTGTGAGATATTTCTATTTCATCATGTCTGCCACTACCGATAACTGAATTAGTAGGGTTTAATGTATAAGCCATTACTAGACTTTCCAATCTTAGTTTTGTATCATTTAATTCCTCAACAACTTTTTCATAGTTTGAGGATAGCCTGATAAAGATATCGTTTAGAGTAGCAGGTATTGACTGCTGTTGTAATGAATTCGTATTGTTTCCATTTTTTTCAACTAGTAGAAGGTATTCCTGAAGTCTTTGGTTTTCATTTTCTAATGTTTCAATTTGGCTTTC
This sequence comes from Wickerhamomyces sp. yHMH617, assembly GCA_030571115.1. Taxonomy (NCBI): domain Eukaryota; kingdom Fungi; phylum Ascomycota; class Saccharomycetes; order Phaffomycetales; family Wickerhamomycetaceae; genus Wickerhamomyces; species Wickerhamomyces sp. yHMH617. Next base: position 51,179 of record JAJLXD010000005.1, on the reverse strand, counting down.
TTTGATTTTCAACCTCAACTGCAGTCTCTCTAACTCAATGGTTTGAACGTTTCCTGGCTGAACATATTGGTAATTATTAGAGTTTATATTTGAACTTGCCGTGGCTGATTGACTCTGACTCGATCTATTCCATGGAGAAGGGTTATAATTTGACGAAGGTGGTGCAGTAGAGAAATCTAAAGGGTTCTGATTGAGCTGGTAGTTGTAATTCATCAAAAAAAAACTTGATAGACGTGATCTCTAGTGAGTTGAATTAAATAGAGGAATACCAAGTGTAGTGTGTTTCAGAAACGCGTATGGGAAAATTACATCCAAACACCAAAACAATAACACTTACAAATTACAACCTGTCAAACTTCACAAGTTGTACAGTTTTGATGCCAAATCAAATGGAGCAATAACTACAAGTTAAAAGTTTACAACACCGACTAATCCTATAACTCTCTGACCTTTACAACAAACATTACTAATTTACTATTTGCAAGCTATATGTAACGCGTCATTGATTAATATGCTGTTTATATTTAAAATGTTTGAAACCATACAGAATCGTGTATAAAAGTCAGGTATTTATCACTAGTCAACTGAATTCAGAATGTCTTTCTTGAGAAGACAACTAAGCTCCAGTTTCCATCAAATGAGAACCATGTCAACGTTCCAGATCCCAAAAAACCTACAAAGCTATATTTATCCATGAAGTTAATAAGAGTGATACTGACTATTTAGTGCTGAAATACGAAGATGTTCCAATCCTTCAAATCAACAACAACGAAGTATTGATCAAAAAAACAAGTATACTGATGCCATTTTGCTGAGAAATTTTTCAGAAGTGCTTCATTTCTATCCCCAAAACCATATATTCTAGGCCGTGAAGCTGTAGGTGTACATCAAAATCTTGAGACCTTCTTATTTCACTTACAACTTACATAGAGGCTAAGGAAGACTGGGAATTGTACTCAAATAAGTTAGCAGAACTGATTGAAAACGGAACTTAGAAGCCTAATATCCCAAAGGTTTATAAAATTGGAAGACTATGCAAAGACTGCTAAAGATATGTAATCCAGGAAGACTACCGGTAAATTGTTATTGTTAACCGAATAATTTTGACGCCTCATGTAAACCCGTATTAGGAAATATTCGCGCACTTTGTTGTAAATTCTGGAGAATTCTGCAAACGTTGAAAAATTATAACCAAAAGCAAGGATATCTTTTTATCTTGTGACAACTACAAATTAGTCAATTGATTAGCTTTACGAAACCAAACTCAAGGTTAATACACTTCTCCTTGACCATTAAATTATCTGCTGTTGAATTTGAAAGAAACTCCCCTTCAGGTGTCGATAAATAAGAAAAAAATCAAAACAAAGTATTAAATATTAAACAAATAACCAAAATGACATCTGCTGAATCTACCTCCCCAGTTGAAATTGAACAAACTGGCAAGAAATTATACGTTGGTAACGTTGAATACAAAGCCACTAAATCGGACATACTTGAACTATTCAAAGATCATGATGTCAAAAGTGTCGAAATTCCAACTAAAAGATTTGGACGGGGTTTCAAAAGTAGAGGGTACGTCTTTGTCAATTTCGGTGAAAGTGATGACTTAGATGAGATCATTAAGAAATTCACCAATGTGGAGTTCAAAGGACGTCAGATTTATCTAGGATATCCCGAAGTTAAACCAAGACCCTCTGCAGAAGAGAAAGAAACATCCAAAACATCAAAATCTGAGTCCAATTCTGCTGCTGAAGCTACTAAAAAGGAAAAACCAAAGCGTAAATCCAAACAACCAAAAGAGAAAATCCCATTTGATCAAGGTGAAAAATCGACAGATACTTTGTACTTGAAAAATTTGGATTTTTCAGTGAGAGCAAAAGATCTCAAACAATTTTTTGAAGATGAAGGTGAGTCACCAAAATGGATCTCTGTTCCATTTTTAGTTTTGCCAGGGTATGCATTGGAGAAATTGAAGGCGCAAGGTAAATCACTGGACAGAAGAAATAAAGGTTATGCATTTGTTAAATTAACTTTGAATGAGGGTGAAACTCTTGATGAGAAAGTTGAAAAGTTCAACGGTAAGAAGTTGAACGACCGAGAACTTTTGGCCAGTGTTGCTATTGATGTTAGAAATGTCAAGCCTGATCCAGAAGCTGAACATACTGAACAGGTTCATGAATCTGAAAAAACAGAACCAGTTGAAGCAGCTGAGAAAACCGAAGGCACCGAAACTACTGGAAATGATGTTTCTGAAAAAAAATTCGATTGAATAAAGATAAGATACGACTGAAAATAAAATTGCTATACATAAAATCAAGGTATGTACTCTGTATATTGATCTTTAGTGGCTGGAAATGATTGAAATGAGTACTATTCACTTTATGTAAGTTTTGCGAATCTCCGAAAGCCACTGTAAAAACAAATAAAAAAAAAAAAGGATCAAAACCATCAAAATGTATTTTATTAGTGTTTACCTCGCTTATACAAGGCAAAAAAGTACGGACAATTTATAGCCAATAAAAGTTACAGTTTGAAAGTGGTGAAATAATTTGATTATGTCACTTAACTTCATTAAAAAAAAAAAAAAAAAATTACATTACACACGTTTGAAATAAATAGCGCACCTTTTCCTCTCTCTGTGACTAATCTTTCACAGAATCTCCAAAACATGGTGCTGCTTCTGAATGACACAACTTGTCCAACCTGGGACTTTGATGATATTTCTAATTGCGCTAGGCTTGAGTATTTCGAGTACAAACTGCCCTCGATTGCTCTTACTGGGTCTGTCGCTGTGATAGTAGTAAAGTCGCTCATAAATAGTTATAACAAAACAGATCTTGGAAAAGAGGCAGAAACTGAGGCACTTCTCAATGGCTCTGTTGGTAACTCATACACATCTCTAGATGCAACAAATGAGGCTGAGCTGGTGAAGAGGTCCCATTTTGATACGGCATCATTACCGCCAACAAAACTGGATGGTAAACCTCTCGGAGAGATTCGTTATTTGAAAAGATCATTGAGTGAGAAGCTTAGGGTGATACTCGAATTCACGTTGATATTAGCTCAGATAGTGATACATGCATCGAAATTCCATACAAAAAATGAGTTCTCTACTCAAGACGTTTGGATGAATATCGGTCTTTGGAGTTGGCTGGGAGTGTTGACATTAATTAGAGTTGTCAATTTGAATGAGAGTTATCCAAATTTATTACGAACATTACCTAACTTGTGGGTTAACAACTTTGTTGTATATTTATTTCTTTGGTTCTCAAAGATTATGATTGTCAGATCTGCTATTATCGGCCATACTGATAGCCCAGCTTACTACATTACAGATTTCATAATAATAACAGCATTGTTAGTCAATCTATTAACGTCTTCTATTGGCTACAGATTGCCTTATATTTACGTTACTAGTAAAGATACCACTCCAGCTCCTGAGCCATACGCATCGCTCTGGAGTTTTATCACTTTCAGTTGGATTAATCCTCTAATATGGAAATCATACTTGAACGTCCTAACAATTGACCAAGTTTGGGATTTGAAACTAGAAGATTTTTCTTACTTTGTTCAAAAGGACTTCAAAAAATATGTTGACTCCCATTCGACTTGGAAATACTCATCCATACTGATTTCCTACTTTTCAAAATATTTACTATTGCAAGCTTTCTGGGCACTCACTGAAAGTGTTATCTTATTTGCTCCAACAATATTGCTAAAGAAAATTTTGGAATATGTCGATGACAGATCAAGTTCTACCAAAAGTTTAATATGGTTCTACGTCTTTATGATGTTTGGCTCAAAATTCTTCTCCGTCACAGCTTCTGGTCAAGCTTTGTTTACAGGTAGAAGAGTCTGTATTAGATTGAAATCCATCATCATTGGTGACATATATGCTAAGGCTTTGAGAAAGAAGATTTCTCCACAGGACAAAGCTGAAGAAGATAATACTGAGGATAAATCTAATTCTAATGAAGATGATGACTCCAAAGAAACTCCTAAGACTTCCAAAAATTTGGGTGCTATTATAAATTTAATGGCTGTGGATGCTTCCAAAGTTAGCGAAGTGTGTGCATATTTACATGCCTTCGTTGGGGCTGCATGTATGATTGTTATCTCAATTATATTATTATATGGACTTTTAGGATGGAGTGCTTTGGTTGGTGCTTTCTGTATCATCTTACTATCACCACTGAGTTTCAAATTTTCTAAGCTTATTGGTCACTATCAAAAGCTATTACTCGAGGTCACCGATAGACGTATCCAAAAGCTGAACGAAACTTTCCAATCTATCAGAATTATCAAATTCTTTGCTTGGGAAGATAAATTCAAAGAAGAGATTTTGAAAATTAGACGTGAGGAATTGCACTTTTTAAAGAAAAGGGCTCTGGCATGGACATATGCTTCATTTCTATGGTTTATTGTTCCAACAATCGTCACGGCTATATCCTTTGGTTGTTATATCTTTATTGCCAAGCAAAAATTGACAACGCCAGTGGCCTTTACTGCTCTATCACTTTTCAGTTTGCTTAGAAATCCTTTGGATAATATCAGTGATATGTTGAGTTTTGTTATTCAAGCAAAAGTCTCTTTGGATCGTATTGAAGAATTTCTAGATGATCAAGAGACCACTAAATACGAACAATTGACGAAGGTGAAAAACAATGGCAAAATCGGTTTCAAAGACGCTAGTTTCAGTTGGAATTCGAACTCAGATAGTGACTTTAAATTGAGAGATTTGAACATTGAGTTTAAACCTCGTAAACTGAATGTTGTTATTGGTCCAACCGGTTCTGGTAAAACTTCGCTACTGATGGCATTATTAGGTGAAATGGAATCACTAAGCGGTGATGTTTACTTGCCAGGTTTCCATGCAAGAGAAGATTTGAAAGTCGATTCTGAAGGTTTCACAGAGTCTGTGGCTTATTGTTCACAAGCTGCTTGGTTGTTGAATGGAACTATTAGAGAAAATATCGTCTTTAGTGCGCCATTCAATAGAGACCGTTATAATAAAGTTGTTGCTGCTTGTGGTTTGTCTCGTGATTTTGAGATCTTGAAAGCAGGGGATCAAACTGAAATTGGTGAGAAGGGTATTACCTTATCTGGTGGTCAAAAACAAAGAGTGTCCCTAGCCAGAGCATTGTACTCTAACTCAAGACATATCCTATTAGATGATTGTTTAAGTGCTGTTGATTCTCATACGGCCTTACATATTTATGAAAATTGTATCTCTGGTCCTTTAATGCTTAACAGAACTGTTATATTGGTATCTCATAACGTTGCGTTGACCATAAGAGAGGCCGAGTGGGTTGTTGTTATGGATAACGGTAGAATTGGTGCACAAGGTTCTCCTGAAGATCTCTTCCACTCTGGTCATCTAGGTGACGATGAGATGGTCAAAACGTCGGTTGGTTCAAGACAAGTCTCCTCTTCAAACCTGAAAAAAATTGTTGAAGAGGCAGCTAAGCCTAAAAATCGTACATTATCCGTCGCAGATTTGGTTGACGGGGAAGCTGAAGAATTGGAAAATTTGAAGAAGGGTAAGTTGATTGAAGAAGAAGCTAAAAGCGATGGTACTGTGTCTGTTGAAGTTTACAAGTGGTTCATTCATTTACTTGGTGGCTATAATGTTATTTTCCTAATCCTAGCGATTTTCATCTTTTCTCAAATTGTCTCTATTAGTCAATCTTGGTGGGTTCGTGCTTGGGCGAAAGCTATTGATGAATCATCAAGTATATCTTTAATGGGTGCTGTTACTGAAGTACAATCACATGCCTATCTCTCCAAGTCATTATATTCGTTCATTTTCAAATATCATCATGTGAAGTCTACTATGGAAGTGATGAGAACAGATAATCAATCTGTTTTCTACATTATTGTTTACTCAGTGCTTGGTTTGTCTTATTCCATCATTGCATCATTGAGGATTCTTTTTGTCTTTCTGGTCGGTATTAGAGGTTCCTCAAGAATCTTTAAGAGAACCTTGGATAAAGTCTTGAGAGCTAAGCTACGTTTCTTTGATTCTACTCCTATTGGAAGAATTATGAATAGATTTTCCAAAGATATTGAATCTGTTGATCAGGAGTTGATCTCAGTTGCTGATGGTGTTATTTCATGCCTTGTTTCTGTCCTATTCACATTAGTTTTAATCACTTTGATCACTCCAGGATTCTTAATTTTTGCAATTTTGATCTCCGGTGTTTATTACACTGTGGCATTTTTCTACTTGAACGGTTCGAGGGAACTGAAAAGATTTGACTCTATTACAAAGTCACCAATCCATCAACAGTTCAGTGAAACTTTAGTTGGTGTGAGTACAATCAGAGCATATGGTGTTGAACGTAGATTCTTGCAAGAAAATTTGAATAAAATTGACAACAATAATAGACCATTCTTCTACTTATGGGTTACCAATAGATGGTTAAGTGTTAGAAATGACATTGTTGGTGCTTTAGTGGTTTTATTCGCAGGTGCATTTGTTATAATCAAAATTGATAGTATTGATGCTGGTCTTGCTGGTATTTCCTTGTCTTATGCCATTGCATTCAATGAAAATGCATTATGGGCTGTGAGATTATATGCTAACGTTGAAATGACAATGAACTCCGTCGAAAGATTGAAAGAATATTTGGAGATTGAGGAAGAACCTGTTGAATTCATTGAAGAGACAGAACCACCTTCTTCTTGGCCAGAAGCCGGTAGAGTTGAGGTTGATAACTTATCACTTCGTTATGCGCCAACTTTGCCACAGGTCATAAAAAATGTATCATTTACAGTTGAGCCTAATAATAAAATCGGTATTGTTGGAAGAACTGGAGCTGGTAAGTCAACTATTATCACTGCTTTGTTCAGATTTTTGGACCCAGAAACTGGTTTCATCAAGATCGATGGTGTTGATATCACCAAAATTGGATTGAAGACTTTGAGACAGGCCATTACAATTATTCCACAAGATCCTACACTTTTTACAGGTAGCATCAGATCAAACTTGGATCCATTCCATACATACTCTGATGAGCAAATCTTTGAAGCCTTGAAAAGAGTTAACTTGATTACTGGTAATGAAATTCTGGAAAACGCTCAGCATGAGGAGAACAGTGATGAAAATCAAAACAAATTTTTGAATTTGAGCAATGAAATTACCGAAGGCGGTGGTAACTTGTCACAAGGTCAACGTCAATTGATGTGCTTGGCAAGATCCTTACTAAAAGCTCCAAAAATCATGCTTTTGGATGAAGCGACTGCTTCCATTGATTATGAATCGGATACTAGAATTCAACAAACAATCAGACAAGAGTTTTCTGAAAGTACCATCTTGACTATTGCCCATAGACTAAGATCCATTATCGATTATGACAAGATCTTGGTGATGGATGCAGGAGAAGTCATTGAGTTTGATCAGCCATTCAAATTGATTACGAACAATAAGAGTGTCTTCTATAACATGTGTGCCGATAGTGGTGAATTAGACGTTCTGATACAGCTAGCTAAGGAGTCATATGTGAAGTCCTTGGCCAAAAAATGATTTGTTATTTATTGAATAAAATATACTCAATTGAAAAAGTGCTTTTTTTTACATGACTGTAACAGCTTGTGGTAATTGGTTTAATGTTATTTTTTCACATCTGATTAACTAGTAGAATTACAGTTAATATATTAATAACATAAATTATAGATGTATACTAGTAGTGATTAAATTATATAAATTAAATATCATGAGTCGTGTAACTTAGGTCATCTCTAACCTTGTGTAGGCATGTCATTAATAGGAGCATTCTTGATCATTTCATCAATTGTGTTAAGCGCATCAAAATCAAATTCCCCAAAATTATAATTAGCGAAGTCAAAATCCAACTGATTTTTATCAATCCAGTCACATCCTGTATCTGAAGTTGGACTCACAGGCTCTGGATCAAATAAGTCTGCTGTGACTGGGGTTGGATTATACGATAGACCACCATCCAGAAAGCCACTTGGTGCATCGAATACACGGCTTAGATCATCATTGAATCCCGATGATTTTGATGTTGTACTAGTGTCATCATTTTGCGGTAACTTTTCGAACTTTGAACGTGGTTTAGGAATAGAATATATTATATTCTGTTTTTCAGGAGGTGGTAACCCCAGTGCTTGAACTGGTTCTTGTTGTTGATTTGGTGACTTGCTGTACTGTTTGAAGTGTGATTGCATCTTAATATATAGTTTTGGCACCAATTTGGAAATATTCTCCATGAGATAGTTTGCAATTTTGGAACTTAGGTACCAATGTGCGGAGATCTGGTATATTCCTGAGAATTCAAGCTTCATATATTCTTCATAGATTTTCAAGTCACCTTGGCTTAAGTTATTGCTGTTGGACTCATTGTTTAAAAATACATGGGAAGACCACAAATATGCAGAAAGGTGAACCAATCCGGCAAAAGCCAACGAGCAAGCATTCAAAGGTGTTCTTTTTAAGATATTAACAGGGTTTGTATCAATTAATGTTTTTGCAATCAAATTAGCAGCATCAATCGTTTTTCTTGTCTCTATGATCTTTCTTGAGTTGATCAATTCTTTTTCATTAGGCAAATCTTGACAGTTCTCATTTTTATTCAGTTGATCGTTTAACAACTCAACACACTTCAGATTTTGCGGGATGTCAGACCTCCAAAGGTAAGATAATGGTCTATGAGTGAAAATCTTAGCATAGTTCAACATGATCAAACCTTGTTGTATGCCCTCGTTCACAAAGCCATTCCCGTCAATCAAGTAAGGGAGCTTATAAAAATCAGGATTAGAAAATTTGAGCTCCCAATTGGATAAAGAAGCTGTAAGTTTTGAATAGTAATGCCCAATACTCTTCTCAGAAAATATGATGTTGTTTAATCTTACTGAATCATCAACCAGCTTAGAAGTATAGGATCTCGTCTCATAATCAAACGTAAACTTTGAAGGGGTGGCAGGGAATAATACAAAACACTCAATGGAAGTGAGTTTTGACAATGTTTTCCCATCAGATGACCCAATGATAATATCTAAAAAGAATAATTCCCAAAAACATCTCCTAGCACTTTCCTTGAGCATAGCTTCAGGTAAGTTCCGTACTCTTCTAGTATTAAAGAAATTGATGTTTATCTCACCTGTGACAGATTCAGATGGGGTTAGGGCTTCGTCTTTTCTTTTGAAGACATTAGGATAGTTACCATTGATATCTTCGCCTTCAAAGCGTTCGGTGTCAAGATTATTTAGGTCAAGGTGAATAGCCAGTTCGATAGCCTGTTTTCTTAATGATGAACTGAAATCATGCAAAGCAGAAATATGACAAACAAGAGATAACAATATCAGTGCCTGTAAAGTGATAATATCTTTTGGCACAGAGTTCAGTAGCTCAAATATTTCAGTAGCAATATCAAAAACTTCATTGATGTTTCTAGAATATTTCGATGACGTGTAACCATCACCAATGATTTTCATAATTCCCAAGATCTCCTTTGGATTCCCAGATAGGTCAAGAAACTGATCAATCTCTTCAATTGGTGGTAATATTGGATGCCCGCTATGGAAATGTGTATAGAACTTATTAATGATGGATTTTCTTTCAAAGTTTTGGTTCAAGAACTTCTCAGCTGGATTTCTGGAGTTGTTATCATTTTCTATGTCTATCTTTGTTCTGGAGTAACTTTCTGATGAGTGACATGGCAACCCTCCAAGCTCTTTATTACGAAGATACCCACATGTTGTATCTGTATGACCATTAGGACAAGAACCGTCACCTCCACTACATGGAAGGCTCAGTTCAATACTGACAGGAGTATTTGATTGATCACGATTCAGTTTCGCCTTTTTTACACCTTTCTTTCTTGAACCACCTCTATTACTTTTGACATATGAACACTCCTTGTCGTTAGCAACACATCTATCACATTTAGGCAGTTGACCACCGCATTTAACATGACGATGCCGGCATTCCAGACAAGCACGAGAAACATGTTTTGCATTGGGTTTTTTGTTTTGAGATGAATCGCTTTCATCCACAAGTGGCAGATTCTTGAGATTATTCATGACTCTTACACATCAAACTATCGATAGTACCAAAACCAACAAAAACCAGAAAAAATATGCGGTAAAAAGCAGCGAAAAATAGCAGAATCTGGGTTATGTACACTTTTAACACAACAATAGACTGTAGGTGACGACTTTTCCCTTACCTGGTCCTTGTGCTTTCGGATATGTGTTGAATTGTTTGTATAACACTGTATTATAATATAAACTATTGATTTTTCAAAGCCCGAAACCAAAGGGAAAATGGTACGCGCAACAAAACAATAAGGTGCTAGCTTTCGGTGGATTTCTACGTTTACAGGTAATTTACTTGATTAAGGAATGATGCTTATATTTGTGTGATCTTCTTGTGCAAATTTTTAAAATTGGTTGACTCGTGGTATTCTCTGGCTAGAAATCCCCAGGTGAAGTCAGCAATGGTGCTCGCAATGCCAAGTGAGTAAACCAAAGTAATGGCATAGAAGAAATTGGAGTTACCTGATCCTAGATCTATCCATAAGTGATAGAATATCGGAGCAAGCAATATAGAGTGTAATAATAGTAATCCTGAAAGAGCAGTATAGTTTAGATACTCGAAAACATTTTGTAGCAGAAGTAGTAGATTCAAATAAAGAGCAAAATCACCAACCTCAGCATATGGCTTACTGAAAATCAACCAGCCAAAACTCAAGATATATGCAAATGGCCCATCTAATCTAGCTGTGAGTGGAACCACAAATGAAACATTGAATAAATTAAAAACCATCGTATAGAAGGGGATGAAGAAATCAAACATTTCAGTAAAGTAATACCACCAAAGGCCCATATTGGGTGCAATTTTGTTGAACTTTATCAAAACACCATATGTTGCATTAATAAATTCCCAATTACCACCAGTTATTTTGAAACTAGTCACCAAAAGACCCACTAAAGTAAGTACGAAAAAAGAGATCAATTTCAATACTGAACCATTGGATTCATATGCGATCCTAGCTAGTGGGATAATTAAAAACAAATAGGTATAACTCAGGTAGCTTGAAATAGCCAAACTGATAGCACTGGTAGTGTTATTTCCAATCAAGCTGTTGTAAAATGCACTGATTATAAATAGGTTACTGAATATTGCTGTGGTTCTTCCAACATTAGAGAGAACGCTGATTGGATTGAGTGCATAGAAAAATCCAATTACCCAAGGCTCCAGTTTGACTTTCTTGTTTGCTTGTCTTTGAATCAAAATCTTTGCAATCTCGATGATCAAATAAGTGATTACAGCATCAACCACTGGGTATAAAAACAGACTGGAGTCATCTAAGAAATCCATTACCAAAATCAACAGCGGTGCATGATGAACAGCACCACCATCGTATATGTTAATACCGTGAGCAGAGAGAAATATTCCCTCTTTCAACGATCTATATGATGTGACAAGTGTCGATAGTTCCACCGACTTTTGCAAGTTTGTAAATGCACTGGGAATAACAATGGGTGTCACCAGTCTAATTATAAATGCCACTGCAACAGCAGTAACTTCCCTTGAGCTCATTTATCCAGATACAGTTATATTTCTCTTTGGAGAAGACGTTTGTTGTTGTTTGGTCGATGATGTTTTCATTGATTCTTCGCGAATTTTGCTAAAGCTATACAAATGTTCTACTTTATCACAATTACACATTTAAGTCAAAACTCGTAACTCATGTTTCGCCTACGGGTGGCTCAAAACAGTGTTTCATTAAAATAGTGGTGTTCATTATAAGATAGAGCATACAATAAAAGGCATCAACGGCCAGCAGTCTGACTCTTTCTCTTCTGAGTATATTTGGCAAAACTTCTCTCAAGTTGACCACGGACATTTGTCTTCTGAGCACCAATGAAACTTCTAATAGCCACTTCAATAGCTCTATCCAAATCACGTTCAGTAACATATTCTGCCAATCTCATTTTAGCAAAACTTTCAGCAGTTCTAATAATCGACTCAAAATGACGGACTGTGATTGGGAATGATCCTGTGACTTTAGATTGGTGACGTAGATCGGCATAAACTCTAGCAATTTTGTCTTGTTCTATCTGTTGCAATTTTGGATGAATTTTGGTTCTTGCATAATGAATATATTTCATCAAGAAGTCTTGCTGTAATGGGGAAATTTCACTTTCTTTCTCTTTATTTAGCTTCGTAATTTTTTCTCTTCTCGACAGGTTCTTTCTGGTGTTTGTAGGTGTATATAACTGACTAGATGTGTCAACTTCATCTTCCATCTCTTCGTCTTCTTCCTGTTCTTCATCTTCGTCATCCTCTATAGTCTTGCTTGATCTCATATGTGAATCAATAACAAAACTTGCCAATCTCTCATCGGTTTCAGGGTTCACTAAATCTTTAACAACACACAAAATATCGAATCTAGACAAGATTGGTTCTGTCAAATCAACATTTTGGGGAAGAGTTAATGTTGAATTATATTTACCTCCGTTAGGATTTGCAGCTGCAATGATAGCACATCTAGCTTGTAAATTGGTAACAATACCAGCTTTTGAAATTGAAATACTCTGTTGTTCCATAGCTTCATGAATTGAAGTTCTATCTTGATCATTCATTTTATCAAATTCATCGATCAAACAAACACCCTTATCAGCTAGAACTAAAGCACCACCCTCTAGTGTCCATTCTTTGGTTACAGGATCTTTTCTCACACTTGCAGTCAAACCCACAGCAGAAGCACCTTGTCCAGTAGCAAAAACAGCTCTTTGTGCTGTTTTTTCAACGTATTTCAAGATTTGGGATTTTGCTGTACCAGGATCACCTAACAGTAAGACATTGATATCACCTCTAATCGAATGTTTTCCATTGATGTTTTTTGGAACCCCACCAAATAACGAGCAAGCAACAGCAGTTTTGATGTCTTTATGACCATAAATCGAGGGAGCCATTGAGCTGATAATTTTGTCAATAATATTACCGCTTCTTGCTAATCTTCTAAACTCTCTTTCTTCTTCTTCAGACCAGCTGAAAACATCTAAACCTTGATCATAAACCTCATCATTATTATCATTATTACCACCTGTTGATTTCTGTGAACCTTCTCTTCTTCTAACTGCATTAGCTTCAATCACGGTTTGGAAAACAGGGAACCCATTCTTAGCATTTAAATTGCCATCATATGTCTCTTTATATACACCAGTGACTTCTATTTCTTCACCTGGTTTAGCAATATCAACCAAGTCCCATAGTAGGATAACTTCTCTGTGACGTGGTAATCTACCAGCTGGAACCGTACCTGGTGCTTCCTGGAGCGTTAATCTTTGATAGTTTCTGTATAAAGTCTTTTCCGAATTCATCTTGAAAGGACCTCTACTCTTACAATTAGAGCAAAAAGACACTCTCATTTCCTGGTTAGCTTCTTGGAAGTATGGACCCAGTATCTGACCACATTTTTGGCAGTCGAATTTAACATATTTCAATTGTGGGAACACACCTGTTCTTCTTGTAACAACACCTGAAACTCTTACTAATGAATTTAAGTCTGCTTCTCTCAATTCTCTCAATGTAGATACCTTAGGGAAGTCTGAAATTCTAACATGAATTTCTTGGTGAATTTGAGAATAATCAGGATAATGTAACTCTGTAGCTGTCATGGCAACTTCATCAAAAAGCTTTAGGATTTGCTCTGGACACATAGTTAAAAACATAGCAAGAATTGCCTTAGATTCACTTAAATGTCTATAACTGACTTCCAAACTTTCAGAATTGACTTCACCTAATAATCTGATTCTGGCACCATAAACGGAACGACCTTGATTATCAGTATATTCTAGTAAGAAAGACTTCAGCTCTCTGGATATAGTTCTTGACACATTAGGTTGTAATATCCAGTCAACTAAACTTTGTGCCTTTACATCAGCTAAAGACTCTAGCGTCAGTTCTTCATTTAGAGGGTCTTCAAAATCATCAATATCTTGATCTTCATCGTATAATGCTGTACGTCTTCTTCTAGCTCTGGTAGGCAAATCCCCGTCGTATCCTTGATCCAGAAATGCCGATTGACGAAGAACGTTGCTGACTTGGTCTAGTTGCTCATCAACAGCACGGTAACCACCAATATCCATATCGTCTATTATTTCGGCATCATCAATATTACTTCCCAACTCATAAGTGTCCTCTTGTGGATTCATTCTATAATCATTTTCAAAATCATCCATCAGGTCATCGACTTTTCCCTCATCTTCAATATCTTCTTCTTCTTCATCGTCATCAATCTCATCTTGAAATGGAGAAGATGGTGGTAGATTTCTAGGAGTGGAACCACCAGCAGAAGATGGGTGGTTGGAGTGTTGTGAGGAGAAACCCTCATCATTATCATCATTTTGATTAGCAGTTCTCTTTCTCGAAGACATTGTTAATAATCAGTTATTGGTTTGTTAAGGTGATTAAAATGAAAAGTAAATAATGGAAACTGTTTTATTTTCCAGTAATATGCAATTAATTAAAATATATAATTTCCTAAAGCGGTTGATTGAAAACTGTTCAAAACACGAAAAAAAACACGAAAAATATGAAACAAAAAAAAAAAAAAAAAAAAAACGCGTCATTATAATTAGTTTACTCTACCGAGAATCGAACATTGGACTTTCACCAATAATATATATACACTACACTACTTGACAGAAAATACATAACAAAAAATGAATAAAGTGTAGATGAAACTGTGAATCTGCAACCTGTGTCATCAATATAGCTCTGGTATCATGTTTCCATACCTGCAGTCATAGTCCTTCATGGCCTTGCCGCAATATATATTTAGCCGTTCACTTGATGTATTCGTGGTGTTATACTTATGCATCATTCTTCTTTAACATTATTCAGACTTCTCAAAAATTCTTGTTCTTTTAGCAACTCCTCTTTCTCACGTAACTTCTTCTGCTCATCGAGCTCTCTATACTTTTTCTTTGATCTCTTATTTCTGTTGCTTGCTTGCTCTATCTTTCGTTGTTCTAGTGCACTTTGTCGACTGTTTTCAGGATTCAATAAATGTTGCACTTTCATCGCCAGTATTTCCCTAGCTTTCTTTCTGTTCTGTTCTCGAGATCGGGTTACCTGACACGAAACAACTATTCCGGTTGGCAAATGTTTGAGCTGCACTTTGGAGTTACATTTGTTAATTTTCTGTCCTCCGGGCCCTTGGCCTCCTTTTAGAAATACTTCAGTTATCTCACCTTCATTGATTTTAGGACGCGGAGGCATCTTATGTGCTTTTATATGTGTCAGTTGTGAGGTGCTAAAGCACCGTGATATCAGAGGGTACTGTCGCAGTATGCTCCTCCACATCTCAACTAAAATGGTGAATCTCTTGTTATCAATGTGTTGTATGTATGTCTATGTCAATACGTTAAAGTATCAAAACTAATTTGAGTTGTGGTTTTGAGCACTGTGAATTTATTAATGTTGACAATGACAATTGTAAACTTTGTGGTTTAAGCTTATAAACTTCTTGAGTGCCATTGGCTATGCCCACTATGTGTCATGCAGGTGATTCTTCAAATCTACGGAGAATGTTGTTTTTGTGTTATTTTTCTCAGATTCTTTATTCTATTACACAAAATCAAACCTATACAAATGCCAAAGTGACAAAACACTGCAAAACACTGCAAAAGAGTTTAAATCATTGACTTAACGTTAATGGATGATTGTTGAAGAAATAAACGATAATAGTACTACCTCCGAAAATATTGAAGATGCCTCTACTTCAAAATACATCACACCAGTTTTAGGGACGTATACCACTGCAGTTCTCAAGATCTTACCTCTTTTTGATAGGCTTCCATTTTCAATACAGTCTAACCATTTGTGCTCCAGTGGATCATCCACTGTGTTCTTTACTGCAGATTCAAACCAAAGTCAAATATCTACAGCTAGAACTTGCTCAAAAGTTGGCTCATTAATTTACCTGGCTGAAGAACCCGAAAATGAAAACTGTAATATAGATGATATGATGGTTCACTCCCAATTGGATCACAGGCCGCCTTATGTGCCTATCACAAGTCACTACAGCGGATTTGGTAAACCAACCTTAAGACAAGCTATAATTTCAAGGCAGTCCTCAAGACTTTTACCCCCGTCAAATCGTATTGTTGAACGTATGGAAGAACAAATGGTAAGATGGAGTGCTCCTCAATCGTCATTCCATGTGGATGATATATTCAACGGAAAACATGCATTCCAGAAACAAGAGCTTGCAACCTTGGAAGTTCTTCAGGTAGCAAGTGATTCCTCTAAATCAGAAAGCCAGACTGAAACAACATGCTCAAGTATTGAAAATATACAACATTCACCATTTGTTTCGAACACTGCATCTGTTGCCAGGCAAGCAGGTTTGAGGGAAAATTTTCATGAAGAGTTTGACACGCATGATACTGAATCAACACAGAGTGTTCATGAGGCTGCAATATCAAATCGTTGTGGTTCAATCAACAAGGAAAAAAGCTCACCAAGAATTGAAGAAAATGCGAGTCCCATTGAATGTTCTGCCTCAATTTCCTCATCTATGTTCAAAAAAATTACCCAGGAAGCTGGCCTAATTGATCTGGACGTTGTTAAAGCTGAAGCAACTTATAAGCAAGCATCTGCCAAAACACCAGAGGCTCTACCACTAGCAGAAGAAGACTTGACATTATTCATGAAAAATCATGTTCTACAGCATACTGATATCATTAGCTTCCCAACTAATCTCCCACAAACACTGGAATACAGGTTACATTCAACAGGTGATTATGATGCTGTTGGTTGCTGGAGTATGTTCAGGGAAACTTTGGAAGAAGTCTGGAATGATATTTCAGATTGTTTGACATGTAATTTCACTCACTCTGAACATAGATCATATATATATGAATAGAACTACAAACTTAGATAACTCTAATATTTTTTTTTTTGCTTTATTATTTTAATTTGTTAGAAAACATGGCTTCTCACAAAACTACCTAATATGACACGTATATAAAGAACCACACAATCGTAAACCCAAAACTTATCTGATCCCGACGCAAATCTATTCGGAGGCTTCAGCAAATCTTTCAGAAATGTTTTGAATCAATTTCTCAAATTCAGCTTTACCAGTCTCTTCACCTTTAGATGGCTCAAAGAACTTAGAAGAGGAAACGGAATGTTTGACATCTGATGTTTGCTCAGATAGCTTGGACCAGTTAGCGCCGTTGGCAACGGCCTTTTGAGCTTCATCATAATAACCAACAAAAGCTCTCATCATATCAAAAGTCTTCCAGATAGGACAGAAAGCGTCATATGTGGAATAACCGTTTTGTTGCAAGAAATCTTCTTTAATCAAACTAGCAACATCTAAGGTAATCTTGTCTGAATCTGATAAAGCTGATTTACCAACCAACTGAACAACTTGTTCCAATTCTTCGGCATTGGATAAAATTTCTCTTATTCTGTCTCTTAAAGATGGGAACTCTGGGTAGTTTGAATCATAATATTTGTTCAACACAGTCGTGTACTTAGAATATGAAACTGAGGTGTTGATCGATGGGAAATGTTTTCTTTGAGCTAATTTTTTATCCAACCCCCAGAAAACTTGTGTGATTCCTAGAGTAGAAGTAGTAACTGGATCTGAGAAATCACCACCAGCTGGGGAGACAGCGGCAACAATCGAAACAGAGCCAATACGGTCTGGAGAACCTAATGCAACAGCTTTACCGGCTCTTTCATAGAAAGAAGCAAGTTTAGCACCCAAGTAAGCTGGGAAACCTTGATCAGCAGGCATTTCACCTAAACGACCTGAAATTTCTCTTAAAGCTTCTGCCCATCTTGAAGATGAATCAGCAATCATAGAAACGTTCTTACCTTGATCTCTAAAGTATTCAGCTAAGGTGATACCAGTATAGATAGAAGCTTCTCTGGCAGCGACAGGCATATTAGAAGTATTAGCAACAAGAGTGGTACGTTTCATAATAGGTTCTTTTCTACCAGAGATTTCAGTGAACAGTTCTGGGAATTCCATCAAAACTTCTGCCATTTCATTACCACGCTCACCACACCCAACATAGATAATAGCATCAGAGTTAGAGAATTTGGATAGGGATTGTGAAATAACAGTTTTACCACAACCGAATGCACCAGGAATACATGTAGTACCACCTTGAACACAAGGGAAAAGGGAGTCCAAGACTCTTTGACCGGTCAGCAGTGGGTAATCAGCACTTAACTTTTCAGCCACAGGTCTTGGGACACGCACTGGCCATGTGTGATACATAGAGTATTTGTGTTTAATACCATCAAATTCGACTTCTAGGATAGGCTCATCAATGTTGTAAGAACCAGCTTCGGCAATTGATGTAATAGTACCTCTAGCTCTTGGAGGCAGCAAAATTTTATGGTCATCTAGCAAGGAATTTTCAAAGATAGAACCAAAGATATCACCACCACTGATATGATCACCAACCTTTAAAGACCCTGGAGTGAAATCGTACTCAACAGTTCTGCTCAAGGCTGGTGCATCTATACCTCTTGGAATATAAATTGATTGAGAAATTTCTTTAATGGCTTTCAAAGGTCTTTGGATACCATCATAAATGGTTTCCATTAAACCTGGTCCCAATTCAACTGATAGCGGTTTACCAGTTCTCAAGACGGGGTCACCAACGGTAACCCCAGCAGTTTCCTCATAGACTTGGATAGTGGCTTTATCAGCATCAATTCTAATGACTTCACCAACTAGGTTATCATGGCCAACTTTGACCAATTCATACATCGCACAACCGATCATATTTTCAGCAATGACAACTGGACCTGAAACAGAGTAGATTTGTCCATACTCGGATTCGCTATGGTCATCTAGTGAGATACGTTTGATCTCTTTACGGGCATTCTCAATTGCACCAGCCTTTCATCAAATTGAATGTTAGTTTTTACTAGCCTTTTGGAGTTATTAGACTGGTTGCATGCAACCCTTAAAACATACCATTTTGAGATTTTATAGTATAAACAACGGGTTCAATTAAAATGTTTCTTGGAATGAACTTCGAGCAGATTAATGATAATAACTGTCTGGATTCACTTGTAACGAAATAATTGATTGTTGAATAGTACAAAATCGACTTTTGTTTATCAATCTTTCTAGTGCTTGCCTTCTTTCACAGAAATGTTATCACCAAATTTTGGCCACGATTGAAGTTACCCGGTCACACGTCTTTAGACATTTTCATATTTGGAATCCCAAATTTGGCCGCATCATGCTTCAAGTGATTATGATGCTGTGAAAGTCGACATGCAAAACTACATAAACTCACCAGTTTAAGGGCTAATGTGGCAAACTTAGTTGATTTCTACTGACCAGCTAGGCTTAGATCAAAACTGATGAGCTTAGAGAGCTGTCTCCTACTTCTACAAGTTAAGGAATTATATCAACAATCTCACATAAGCAACATAACAGTATTGTGCTTGGATAACTGAGCAAAAACATGGTGAAACTGGAATGATAGAATCCATATATTTCCAAGAATCTAAGACATTATTGTAGGTAATATCTCCAATACACCTCTAAATAAGCTATTTCAGCAAACACTACATCATAAGTTGAAACATATGTAAACATATATTAGAAATTTTTTATGCGGACTTCAAGAATAATAGCTCAGCAAACACAAACATTCAAATAGCAAAAAAAGCTACCCAAACATTAGCATCAACAAGCTAGAATTTAAAATCTGTTATTTAAAGAGACCAAGAATCATAATGTAAAAATTCGGTAAGACAAAACAGAAAGTCAATCAACAAACTTATACCATCGACAATAACAAGCAACAATATCATCAGACCATCATTTCAAAACTTTAATTAACGAAAACTTCAAATTTTGATATTCAAATACCAGTGACTTCATTCCTTTACCAACAATACCAACTCAATTAACAACTTTCAGCTTCATTTAATAAATTTTTAGTCCGCTTATTTGGATCTGGCTCTAACTTTCCGTCTCTTTCTTTTAAGTCTTCTGACTCTCTTCTTTCTCCATTTGGCACGCATCTCTGTATGTGCTTGTTAGTATGATTATTCAACCATTGACTGAATTTATGGTATACATACTGCAATTGCTTGTTTAATACGTTAGGTAGAGAAAGAAAAAAAAAAAGAGAAGGGAAAGAAGAAAGAATGAAAACGCTTTTTCAATAAATGATCGAATCGTCCAAAGATTCGATGGGGTTTTTTCGCGAAAGTTCTCCAGATGAATATTTTTGCTATGTTTTTGTCTGGTAGGCCCACTCGGCCAATCAATAGCATTCTGGTGTTTGGATGTAACTGTAGCACGTGACTGTTTTTAGGGCTTTTAAAGATGAGGTTAAGCTAGGGCTACGTTTTGAATACTACTAGGGCAACTTGCTATGATACTACAAGCCATTGGCCGTTATAAGGGTGATCCACTCTGTATATTAAGTGCTAGTTACTACTGGATCTCTGTTCTTGCTTCAATGCCTTGTGCAACACAGGTTTGAGGGTGTTAGGTGTCCCGAGTTTCTGGACAATTTGGCTGATAATGACTTCATTCAACAGTGCTTTTGATCCGTTGGACTTGTAAATGTCATCAATTTCTTTTGATTCAATGTATTGAAATTGCTTTTGCTGGACCAGCTCTTGCAAATGTTCTGCACCTAAATATGCCTTAAAATTGCAGTACAATCTATAAGCTAAATAAAATCCTGGAATATTTGGAACAACTGGAAGAATAATGAAGGGTATAGTGAAAGGGATCAAAATGGCATTCAAGAACATTTGTTTTTTGTGGTACCCTTTGCCATTTTGAGCCAAGTGTAGGATCTCATTTTGTACCTCACCAGAAGAGAGTATGGACGATGGATAATAGATGGGGATATCAAGAACTTTGCGATCATTCAATTGCTTGAGCTCATCTATTGATTTCAGAGAGATGTCATCAGCTCTCCCTTCAACAGATGTAATATCTTCAGGAGTCTCTATTTGCCTCAACAATGCGGAAGTTGATGGAATTGATCTCAATGAATCTTCAGACCATGGCGTAGATTCTAGAAATTTGTTCACATAGTGAACAATCTTTTTATTATATGACTTATCAGAGTCTTCAATGCCTTTCCAGCCTTTAGCTGCTAGTTTAACCAATTTGTCCTCATATTTTACCAACGGAGAGTTGGTATTGATAAGTTTCTCAGCATATTGAAAATGAACATATGATTTTTGTTTGGTGATTGGAAATATAAGAATCTTAGCTGGCTGAGAACTCGGACTATGAGTGAATCGCCTTCCAAATGGTGTTATTCTATGTGTCACATGCATTAGTAGTGAAGATTTAGCCAAATTATACATATTAATTTGCCTCCAGTGATGATGGATAGACAAATAGCAATCGATGAGCAAGAGAAATTAACAAAGCCAGACGTCGAACCCGTATATGGTATATCGTAAGGCGATATGATGCACTCCCAACAGTAGGTATATTGAGCTATTTGAGGGCTTTTGTTAGGCTTTTATTTATGGACCACACATGGACTATATGTACAATTTCAGCTTCGGATTATTCAGATAGCATACACCGCCAGATCACGTAAACATACTAATAACTTCATAGCCCGAAAGTGCTACCGATCACACTGACATTAAAAGACTCTCCGTTACATGTGAATGCATCAGTTTATTTGGTTTGAAGTATACACTTGAGCTGTTACACCTGATCCAATGATCATCCATCGTAGTTGTATATTTCATCGGGGTCCAAGCGCTGATTCTCGGCTATGTTTCGTGGTTCAGATATATTGTACAGAAACACATGATTTCGTTGGCTACGAGCGCTGAAATACAAAACAAACCTTGCTAAATCTCATTTAATGATAGAATGATCTTAACCAGGAGCTTTTTCCCGAGGATTATTGTGCTTGATGAGTTTTAAAGCTTTGGTAGCTCATCTCAAATCTTTGCAAGGCCTATTTTTTTTTGTGTCCGAAACAAAAACAAACCAATATTTTGGTTTCTGTGGTAATTTCATAACCAACTTTCGTATAGAAGTGCCACATCGCTACTTCACCAGTACGTCCCCACAGATCTCACTAGTTCAAAGAAGGTTCAATCAATTCTCAAACATTTTTCACCAGTTTCTATCAGTTTCTATCAGTTTTTACGCTATACTTTTCACGCTTTGAAATATCGTTGCTTCGATTGATTGCTTAAACTCTATTCCTAATGGTTTCATCAGAAGAACAAGCACAGCTACCGAAGATAGTAGACGATGACGGTGAAGAGGTCAAACGGCCTCAGAAATCTAAATCCAAGGCTAGTAATCCATATAACAATCTCACTAACTACTCTCATGAAGCCAACACAGTGCCTCCATATGTACTGGCAGGTATTGCTAACAATCAAAGCCAAAATGCTAATTCTAATGCTAATGATAAAGGCTCTGATCCCTTTTTAACATCCATGAACAATAATTGGGGTACATTCTTCGAAACTGTCGATACCACACCTGCATATACTGAAGGTGTATTGAATCATGATTCTCATGCATTGAGTGAATTACCTGATTTATCTGGAGAATGGGGCGGTGATAAAAGATTAAAACGTTGTTTAAATAACGAGAAAGACATTGAGAATCAATCATCTCTTTTTAACAAAAAGTGGTATCACTTCAATTCAAATTCCAACTCGTCCTTAGACAGCAATGTTGGTACGAAATCTAGATCAAAAGCTGGATATTGGATGTCTACAGACAAAAGAAACGAATGGGGGCCATTTTTAGGAAGAATCTTCCTCTATAACAACTATATCCCTTTGTTCTTCAGAATCTTCATCGTGATCAATAGTCTTATTGCGTTGGCGATCTCTGTGAACATTTACAGAATCTCAAAGAAGAAGGTACAATTAGTTGACTTGAATTTAGGTGAGATTTCGCAACAACCAAGTACCATCATGGCTATTTGTGTTCAGAGTATAGCGCTGGTGTACCTACTTTATATTACTTATGATGAATTCAAATCTAAGCCTTTGGGTATTAGAAACCCCCTTGAAAAATTACGGTTAATTCTGTTGGACCTTTTATTCATAATATTCTCTAGTGCCAATCTTTCATTATCATTCAACACACTATATGACAGTCGATGGGTTTGTGCTATTGATGAGTATTCAAGATACCCTAAGGTTGGAAATATCTGTGATTACCAGAGAAGTTTAGCAGCTTTTCTTTTCATCATTCTAACGTTGTGGGTTATAACGTTTTCCATCAGCATTGTGAGAGTTATCCAAAAAGTGTCATCATCTCCTAATGGCCTATAACCTATTACGATTTAGCTGTACAGCATTTGTTTGTGCCTTTAGATATCCTCAAGGATTTTATAATAACCAACTGTTACATCATATAAAGATCATTTGAGTTTTTTTAGTGTACAACATTGCATATGTCATACAGATACCACCCAAGCAAGCAGCAGCTCGTAAGCTTCTGGAAACTTCTTCTCGACTGTAAAGCACGTGATAGAAGGTCTCAAACCCGTCCGCTGACGTGATATTGCATAATCAGCGTCACTTCCTCTTTTAAGCTTGGAACCTTGTTTATGTTTTTCCTAAAACAGTAATGTAATTGGCTTCCAAATGGGGTATAATTTGATGGTTACTATAGCAATTAAAGTGCTTCTCGAGGCCATTACATAATCTTTTGGCGGTCTTGAAATTTCATTTGAGCAATCAATCTGGACTGTGGGAGAATAAAAAAGGATAACTTTCCACAATTCTACCAAATCTTTTGTTTAACTTCAATTAACACCATTTTATCACAATGCATAGAACTTATTCCTTAAGAAACTCCAGAGCACCAACTGCTTCCCAATTACAATCTCCTCCACCTCCAGCTTCCACCACCAAGTCCAAATTTTTTGGTAAAACTGGTATTGCATCCACCTTCAGAAAAAACGCCGCTGGTAACTTTGGACCTGAATTATCAAGAAAATTATCCGCCTTAATTAAATTAGAAAAATCTGTTCTTAGATCCATTGAATTGGTCGCTAGAGAAAGAAGAGAAGTTGCTAAGCAATTATCTGTCTGGGGTGAAGACAATGATGATGATGTCTCTGATATTACTGATAAGTTAGGTGTTCTTATCTACGAAATTGGTGAATTAGAAGATCAATTCATTGACAAGTATGATCAGTACAGAATCACTTTGAAAGGTATTAGAGATATTGAAGCTTCTGTTCAACCATCAAGAGACCGTAAGCAAAAAATCACTGATGAAATTGCTCATTTGAAATACAAGGACCCACAATCCCCAAAGATCCCTGTTTTAGAACAAGAATTGGTACGTGCTGAAGCTGAATCTTTAGTTGCTGAAGCTCAATTGTCTAACATCACTAGAGAAAAATTAAAAGCCGGTTTCGACTATCAATTCGATGCTCAAAGAGAGTTAGCTGAAAAGTTCGCTTTGATCGCTGGATACGGTAAAGCACTATTAGAACTTTTGGATGATGCCCCAGTAACTCCTGGTGAAACCAGACCAGCTTATGACGGCTATGAAGCTTCTAAGCAAATCATCATTGATGCTGAAAACGCCTTAGCTTCATGGACCTTGGACCAAGCTGCCGTCAAACCAGCCTTATCTCTACACCAAACTGCTGAAGATGTTTACGAAGAAGGTGAAGAAGAAGCTGCAGAAGCTGAATGGGCTGAGCATGACCAAGAAACTGAAGCCACTCGTTAATCTTAACCGAAAAGCATGCATAATTATGCTTATTAGCAATTAATACTTGAGTTCAACGTCTTGGTTTGTGTTTTCGACTTTTTTAAATAATAATCACATGTTTCTTGCGTCATCATGTTTATTCCAGTTTGTATAATTAGCAAAATACTGTTTACATAATTTTATAGTAGATCAGTAACTATTAGATTTGCAAATGTTATAAAATGGAGTAAGTTTGTGCTTAAATCATCATAACTGAGAATTCATATGGTTGAAGAATCTCCAGTTTCTTACTTTTCTGCTGAGTGACATCAATTCCAACTAGACTTAATGTAGCCAACTGTAAAATCTCATAAAATGACTTAGCAATTATGGACCTGTTATGTTGGCCATCTAATAGCGTTTCAAAGGCTACCTCTTGAGCATTTTCCTCATCTAATCTTGTTTCAATGAACTTCAAAAATTTGATAGTTCTTTTACCCACCTCAGGTCCAGTATTGTCCTTATGCTCTGTACTAGATACCTCTTGGTCTTCACCAGCAGGAACTTTATAGAGGTCTTCCTCAATTTCGACACCAAAATCCATCGCAATATCTTCCTGCAGTGGCTCAAATCTGTTGATAGAAGAGCTTCGTTTCCTACTACTTTTCTCATATTCTGTAATATTTCCAACAGATGGTAAAACATCATCAAAATCTAGATCATAATCAATTTCATCATCGGCATGGTTATTCAAACTATGGTCATTGTCGTCTTGAATTAGAGCAAGATTGATACCAGAAATACTAGATCTTGAGTTTTTTCTTGTAGTCGATGAATCTGCTCTTCTTCCAGTCTCAATGGATTCGCTTGATCTCCTATTTCGCATCAGTCCATCAACAAAATCCTCATCATCGTGTGTCAGGTTTCTATGCCGTGATCTTCCGCGGTTCTCAAACTCATTTGGTTCCTTGAATTTTGGTAAAAAAATAGCAGACTCTTTTATCAAGTCATGAACCGAAGTCTTTGGTTTCTTTGACAACGATAATTTCTTGTCATTTTTCAGCATCATATTATTTACATAATTATCTCTAAAAGCTCTTAGATCTTCAGTTTGTAAACCAATTGAATTATCGGTGATAATTTCATGAAAATCCTTGCGGGTTCTCTTTTTACCCTTTTTTGTTGACTGTTGCTGAATTTTAGTACCGTTGCTTTTATTGTTCACTGAATCAACTTTCTCTAGAGTATTATGGAGAGCAAATTGTTTACTTGCATCCCTATCATCAGCACCATATTCTACTGAATTCACATGATCCTCAAAATTGAAATCAAAATCCATGTCTATTCCCATATCGTACTCAATATCCTTTGGGCTTCTAGTGTTCACAATGGCATCCACATCATTGACCACAGACCCTTCGTTTAAATTGAATAACAACCCATCCTCGTCAAACGCAAACTCAACATTGTCATCAATTAATTCATCCTCCTGGACCACCCTTGTACTAAATGTTTCCTCATTCGTATGGGATCTAATTGCAAAGGATGCAGTCTTATTGGCAAGATCGGCTTTTCTAATCTCTAGCTTTCTATCAGATACTGTTCTCTGAGTATCTGAGGCATTCTCGGTTCTCAAGAAATCTAATTCAGCCAATGGTGGTAACAAGCCAGAATCCATGTTGAAAGAGGGATCATCCGACAAAAGGATCTGAGGGCCAGCAGAGGATATATTATGTGAGATATTTGAGAGATCTGAAAGCTTCTGAAAATCAATCGTTGGTCTGATCAGTAAATGCTTGTCATGGTTCTGATTGAACAAGTCTTTCTGGACCTTCGTCTTGATAGCCGCCGTATCGCTATTCAAGTAGTTTGTCTTCTGCTTATAAATCAAAGCAACACCATACAGTAAATTGGATGTGAGCCTGAGCGCCATCGGTGCAGGCGGGTTCTTTATAACATCACAAGTTTGGGGAATAGAAACTGCCTGGATATCTTTTTTGGATATTTTCTTATAACTAGACTTGTTTCCCAGAGTTGAAATCAACCTTGAAGATTGTTAGCAGTTACTCAGTAGCCAACGATGAGGTACTTACCAAACAGTAGCAACGCCAGCATGTTCTTGAACAAGGGCATCTTGCGTTTCAAACATCGTCAATTATTTGCCACTGGAAACGATAGTCAACTTCATAAAATTTTCAATAATTTCAAATGTGTCAATTCACTTTTGTTGATGCATCTTGATAATTACCTTTTTTGATGCTTAAGCTATAACCACAGCAACGGTACCGCCAACTGCTAAAACCACTGACGTTAGTATGGAAAGCACGTAGATAGTTTTCGTCACCGTGGACATCTGCTTGTGGTAAAGCTTGAGGTAGAAGCTCAAAGGATATATCAAACAAATGGCAAAACAAATAGCGCTACCTAAGAAAGACATGATTTTACCAAAGTCAGTGAAAACCAATGATGTGACAAAGAAAATGAGAACAACTACCAGTCTAATGAAAAACTTGATGATAAATTCAACAGATTTCGTCTTATTTTTGGTCCACTCTCTGTTACGATTATATTTATCCAATGTAACCTGGTCAGCCATCGTTATCAGTGGTCTTGTTATCAAAGGCCCTTTAGATATTGGAAGAATCCCCATCAAGACACAAATGGTGACTTGAATCCAATCTGGAAATCCTTCACCTTTCAAAATTGATTTAGTAACCTGATCGCTAATCTGAGCTCCAAACATCAAGTAACCCAAACTGGCCATAATAAAGTCAACTGTTAATGTAAAGCTGAAAATTGTAGTACATGACTTGTTGTATTTAGATGGATGTTTCATGTCCCTGTAGAGTTCTGGGAAAATGGCGTGCCCACCAAATGGTGACATAAATATTCCAATACTTAAAAACAATCTGGTGATATCGGAAGGCCATAGTGAAGTTGTAGATGTGTCAAGCAGTGATCCAGGTGATTCCTTCTTGATAAACCCACAAGCCAACACAGTTACCACGACCAATGATGTACAGATAATACCAATAAAACTTAAGTGAGATAATACATCCAACCTTAAGAAACTAGAAAGAAAAAATAAGGTAGATATTAAAACTTTGAAGACTCTTTTATCGATTCCGGTGATAGCATTAAAAGAATCAGCGAAAATAATAATCATTGATATTCCTGCTGATAGCAAGTCGATGCTGAAAGTAGAAACCACCACTAAATGAGCAACAGAGCCAAAAGAGTAACGAGCAATATCACCATATGTTTTCAAACCTTCATCAAGTGACATGCATTTGGCTAGCAATTTAGCAGTGTATTGTGTGGATAATGCACAAGAAACAAGAATCAAGGTTCCAAGGATCCAACCAGAATAGTGTAGACCTAGTGGTAGAGATAATATTCCAATTCCAATCAGCGTATTGATACCGTTGAAAATTGTCTGAGGTGCAGTACTGTTTCCAGAGTATTTCAGCACCAAAGATCGTATACTTCCATTGTCAGCTTCAGATGTATCGTCTTCTTCAATTATCGCACTATCTGAGTAAGCAGCATGTATATGTGGGCTCGGGCTAAGTAAAGGAGACTGTTCGTGTTGAAAAGCGCCATAACTCAACGACTGAGGACGTTGAGATGTTACATCAAAATCAGCATTTAGAAAATTAGCACTTCTTGAATAGGAAGAAGCAAAACCGTTCAATGAATTCTTACCACCGGCATTCAGAATATCTTGGAATGAGTTGTATATGTTCGAATGTCGCCTTATTCCTGAGCCATTTTCAGCACTTCGGCTAGTTTCTGGAGGTGATAGTGATCGGTCGTAATCATGAGACATATTGAAGAAATAACAAAATAAAGAGATGCAAAAGAGTTAGATGGGATGCAAAAGAATTAGATAAGATGTAAGAGGATATTTCAAATTAAAACAAGCCGTGCGACAAGCTTTTAAAAAGCAAATATATATATATATATCAGGAAGTTTTCGACCTCAGTAATTCAAATGCTGCTTGCTATCTGAATTTTTTTTTTTTTGTTTTATTTAATTTCAGTTCGCACTACTATATAATCAGAAAGAAAAAATTACTCATAAGTCACAGTACACTTTTATATTCTATCAATGTCTAATATCCAAACAAATCACTTTCAACACGTTGCACTAGTTTCATAGTTTGTTCCATAAATGTTAAAGTCAAAATGGTATGTGGAGCGATTCTCAATATCTGTGCAAAGAAACCTTTATATAGGGCTCCAAAACCTTCGATCTTGACAGTCTTCACAAAACAATCTACAGGACCTTTATAATGACTTCCTTTTTGGTTGTAAAGTCTAGTTAATATTACATCACCAGGATTCATCACAACTCCGACACCGAACCCAGCAGCAGTGGAACTCAAGAGATGCAATGCAGGTGACTCCTGCATTCCATTATCCAGTAACATATGTTTGACAAAATTATAAATAGGTAGTTGAACAGAAGATCCCATACCTGTTCTTATAATGGCAGCATCCACACCTCTGAATAGACCTCTGATACCCTCCTTCTTGCCAATTTGATACAAACCGTCGAATGCATTTTTGTAGTGTGTTTGATCACCGACAGCGATCTGGCCACTGTATGACTGCATTCTAGTCTTCACAAGAAACAATGGTGAGCCAACGATGGCACCTGCAATACCAGAGATGGCACCTGCTGCAACATTCACTGGCACGTTTTGAACATTGTGACTATCCTGATCAGGGAAAAATAATGAGTTAATGACTTTTCGACTTGGTTCGTATAATCCGAGTCTACAACCATTCAGCCCAAGTTGATATAGATAAGCACACACCAAACCTTTCTGTAGACCTCGTATACCCTCATTGGAACCAATCTTATATAATGCTTGAATCGGATTTTTGTACACTTTCTCAGCAGAGCCTGTCAACTCACCTTGCAATTGCATTCTAGTTTTCACCAGTTCAATAGGATTGGTGAATGTGACAGCTCCGCAAGCTGCAAGACCACCTGCTATAAACCCACCAACTGTGGATATCTTCTGTGAAGCTGATTTCTTCTTCTCCGACATCTTGGATCAATGAGCAAGTCACTGGAGCAAGTAATCACAGCTGAGACTAATATAACTTGAAGCTGATCAACAAATTCACAACACCTGGTTGAGTCAATCGAGTATAAATGTATTTTCGAAAAAAATTAAAAATAAAAAAAAAAATACATCATCGGCTTTAAAACGCGCCATTCGTCAAAAACAAATTATCGCTTAAGATTACGCTAATCAAAACCCGTTATTATAGCTTAATAGTAGGATACATAATAATTTTATGTACTAACAGTTGATCTGGTTACCACACTCTTTGCAGAAAACACTAAACTTTCTCACAGCTGTATCGGGAGAAGCGTCAAGTTCATTGTTTTCGTTCATCACCACTGAGAAATTATCCCCTCCACATACATCACAAACAGCCCCACGGTCTATAACAACTGGACCAGTACTGGAGACTGTACTGTTTCTCGATCTCCCTCTCCTCTCTCCATCACTGTTATTTGAAGCTACACCAGATTTTCTAAACGAGTATCCTCTAGTGATCAACGATGTTCCCGATGAGTTCTTATTCAGGTACAACTTCGATGTAGAGTCATCTTTACTTGGTGCATTCGTTATGATTGTAACACTATCATGGTTATCCTTTCTTTTCTTATTCTCATCCAGTAAAACTTTTCTAACGTGTGACGAAAAATCCTGTCTAAAGATTCGAATACCACCTTTATCATCTGCAGTAACAATTATAGACCCAATGAAATCCCTATTGAACAGCTCTGAATGTGTTTTTTCATCACTTTTCACCTCAAGATTGGTGTTTAACTCATATATTATATCATTTGATAATGATAATGCCTTGGCAGTACCCAAAGGTGCAATTAAGGAGCAAGTAACAATCGAATGGTGAGCATGAAACGAAGTATAATCACTTCGTTTCTTTTTATTAGATACAAGATTTTTCAAAGGATCATGCGAGACATGATCTTTTTTGTGGGAGTTCCACATGTATACCCAGTGGTTCTCTGATCCTGATATAATATATTTGTTATCATCACTCACTGTTGCAATAATTTGTGAGGATTGATTGATAGGTCCCTTGAAATAATATTCCAGTTCACGATTCTTCAATGACAACATTCTAATTCGTGAATCGTTTGATGTAATGAGAATTTTCACGTCACTATCTTCAATAAAAGTTTCGATTCCTGTTATTTTGCCACTGACATTTGATTTCTTTTTATTTAGTTCCACTGAATGTCTCAATTCTAATGTTAATGTATCTAAAAAGTAAACCATACCTCCGAAAGTACCCGCAATAACCAAATTTCCATTAGGCGTAAGTCCCACTGCTGTTACTAGATCTTGAGCATCAAACTCAAAACTCACTTCATCATCAATTATAGACCATAATCTCACTTTATGGTCTAGACAACCGCTCACAAAGAATCTATCATCAGTTGGGTGAAATTTTACACTGGGTACAAAATCACCA
This sequence comes from Wickerhamomyces sp. yHMH617, assembly GCA_030571115.1. Taxonomy (NCBI): domain Eukaryota; kingdom Fungi; phylum Ascomycota; class Saccharomycetes; order Phaffomycetales; family Wickerhamomycetaceae; genus Wickerhamomyces; species Wickerhamomyces sp. yHMH617. The sequence continues at coordinate 19,956 of JAJLXD010000005.1, read as the reverse complement.
TGAAGGAAAGTTCTCAGTTCCTTATCATGCTTCAAATTCCAAAGTTTTACTGTCTTATCCATTGAACTGGATAATAGAAAGTCATTTTTACCCCAATCTAAGGATAAAATATCATGGGAATGGCCTTTGAAAACTTTTTTGGGATATGGTTGGAAAACCGAAGCATACATTGTCTGAGCATCCTGTAAATTCCTGCTCTGGTCAATTGTGATACGATCCAATGGCGAAGAGATCACTTTCCAGATATTTATCTTCATATTTTTACCAGCAGTTGCAAGATACCTTCCATCGTTACTAAATTTCATTGCCCATATAGAGTTCTTCTCTTTGGATCCGCCTCCGTTTATAGTAGAGTTTCCTTTATACGACGAATCCTCTTGAACTGATTCGTCATCCATTTCAAAAGAATCACCGGCAGTAAATCTCATATCATTAATTCCATTGGATAAGTCATTAGATATAGGATCATCTCCTAAGTTTTGGTTCAATTCTTGAGCTAGAAATAGCCGTTTGGAGATCTCAACAGAGTTCAATGACTTCTTCAATGTCTTGATATACTTCGGTTGTCTGAGATACTTTGTGTAATCTTCGTCAAAAATCTCTCTCGACTTTCTAGGGTTTTGTGTATCCGTGGATAATCCATAGTCCGTTCCGTTAGACGCCTTCTTCAAACTATTTAACACTGATAGTTTGAAACACAGGGGATTGTGATCAACGTTGTATGTATGGGCATATGTCCTCTCATCCTCTGAGCTCAAATCATCACCCTCATATATATCGAACTTGGAAGAGTCTGGTGTAGGAGGATTTGTTGTGTTTGAAAATATTGAGTTGGTTGAAGCCCTTTTGCGTGTATTGAATAGACCTTTGAAACCAATCTTCGATGTCTTGGATTTTGTTGAGCCTGGAGAAGTAGTACTACTTGACGAAGTCATGCTCCGTAGTTCTGGTGCCATATTATCCATACACAATGCGCCACAATGGATCCAAACTTCTGGTACTTCGTGTGAGTCGCAGCTCTGTTTCACAATGTTTGCTCGTATATAAAAAAAAATAGCTGTCACCAGCTTACGTGTCAGTAATCCAAAACTGGAAATTTCCTATTCGGGATCTTATATGTCGCGAATTTGTACTAACAGAAAAATTAGTTGAAAAAATGCTGAAAAGTTTTGATTAGAGAGATATTGAATACTGTGTGGACAGATAAAATGGCTGATATACAGTAAGTACTCTATACCGTGGTGCTGGAGTTGTTGGTTTATTTCCTAGAGGCAATCTTTCTAGAGATTTATTGCACCAAGGAATTTTGTGGTGTAGTCCGTTTTATATTGGATCAACCAGCCCAACACATCTTCATGAAACAAAATGACAACTTAATATTGCTCCAGTTTACTAACATCTATTCAGAAGAGTTGGCCAATGGGCTGATGAGGAAGATCAACCTCAACAACCAATCATAAAGACGAATGCGGACGGTACGAAGACTATTACAACGTTTAGAAAAAACGATGAAGGTAAGAAAGTGAAAATAACACAGAGAATCAAAGAAGTTTTGGTAAAAGAAACTGTTAATAAATCAATCGCTAATAGAAAGAAATGGGCCAAGTTCGGTGCTGAAAGAAATTCCGCTCCAGGACCAGATCTAAGAACCACACAAGTCGATGAGGCTGTATATCTAAGACTAGGTACCTCATGGAAGGCCACTGAGAGAGAAGAAGAAGAGAAGAAAGCTCTAGAATCTCAAAAAGTTGTCACCTCAAGTACTCTTAAATGTAGAACTTGTGGTGGTGCACATTTCACTTCCAAATGTCCATTCAAAGATACACTTGGTGCCGTCGATGCTGCTGCTGGCTCTGCCACTGAAGATTCCCCTGCTGCTCAGGGTGCTAGTATTCCAGGTAAATATGTTCCAGTGCACTTGCGTAACAGAGCTGAAGGTGCTGATCCAAGAAATAGAGGTGATCGCGATGATTCCACAACTTTGAGAATCTCACAATTGAATGAAATGGTTGACGAACAAACGCTGAGAAATGAACTATTGGGTAGATTCGGCCCATTAGTAAGAGTTCATATCTTGAGAAACAGAGAAACCAATAGATCAAAAGGTTCCGCATTTGTCCAGTTTGCTTCTGAAAGAGAGGCACAAGCTGCTCTAGATGCCTTGAACGGTAGAGGTTACAAGAACTTGATTCTACAAGTGGAATGGTCCAAGAGAAAGTAGTGATCACTCTAACGAACAATGTATATTAAAACTGAGAATTTCACAGCTTCATTGCATAGTTTAATGTGGTAAACTTGTAATACATTTATAAGTTTGTATCATATCGATCAATTGATGGATGTAACTTTGATGTGTCTCTTAACGGGTTCCGCGAATTTGATGAGTTTTGGTTGTTGATTTTTTGTATTGGAAGAAATTGCCACCAAATTCAATGTAAAGAAACAACTACAGAAATTGAGTGATGTCTTCTACTGAAGCCGACATTCCAGGTATTCTCGCGACTTTGCGTCAGGAGGCTGACCCTCAATTGGCCAATTTTTTTTACACGTTCGAGGACTTATTCCAGAGAAAACTGTATCATCAATTGACCTTAGCCTTGATCGAATTCTATCAAACGCCACTATCAGACCCATTGAAGTTGAGAATATATAACAATTTCATTTCCAGTTTCAAGTACAAACTTAATCTTTTGAAGCTTGTGGAATTTCTTGTTGCATCTTTGATAAACTTGTCAGATTACAACGAATCGTTGTCTTATTTGAATGAACTAAAATCAGATTTGAGCAGCAAAGAAAATCTTGATAAGGAACAAGCTTTGATTTTGATTGACATTGAGATTGCAAGATACGAACTGAAGACAGGCGAGATCTCCAAGGCTAGAGAAATTCTAGATAAAACCGATGAAGTCTTGAAGAATTTGGATTCTATCGATTTGAAATTGAAACAATCATTCTTCCAGACAAATTCTGAGTATTACAAATTCAAGTCGGACTATAACAACTTCTATTACCAAAGTCTACTATATTTGTCAACATTGGCCAATATCAATGAGCTTTCCAACCTGAATCAACAGAAACTAGCATATGAATTAAGTATCAGTGCATTATTAGGAGATAAGATTTACAATTTCGGTGAATTATTGACACACCCAATTTTGAAGACTTTAGAAAATGGTGAATATTCATGGCTTATCACAATCTTGCATTCTTTGAACTCGGGTAATTTAGAGAAATTCTCTAAAAACTTGGAACATTTAAGCAAAATTCCAATCCTAAAAAGTTCAGAACCATTTTTAAGACAAAAGATATGCTTAATGACATTGGTAGAGCTAGTGTTCTCCCAAAGAATTAGAATTATCTCATTCAAAGATGTTTCAAAAGCCACACTATTGAATATAGATGAAGTTGAGCATTTAGTAATGAGAGCTTTAAGTTTAGGCTTACTGAAAGGTTCAATTGACCAGATCAATCAATTGATAACCATCAACTGGGTTCAACCAAGAATTGTCAATAATGAACAAATTGAAGCCATGAAAAATAAATTGATCGATTGGGACTCAAATGTGTCAAAGTTGGGTAAATTCATGGAAGAAAATGGTAAAGAAATTTGGATTCAATAGATATATATAGCCCAAAATATATAGTCATATATTGCTGTTTCATTGTAGGAAGTATGTTGAATTTATATAATTTGCTAACTTTTGATGTCGATATACATCGTCATGTTTACCAAAATTGTCTATTTTCGCCTGATACCCAATTTTGCTATTTTCCAAATCATGTATCAGCCCTTTAGTTTGTGTCAAACTTAATAGTTCATCCTCATAAGAGTGAATCAAATGTACTTGTGTCAAGTTTCCTATTGAAGACCAATCATATTTCAAGGTTTTTGTGTAATCATGATGGGCATCAGCTACAAATGATCCATATTGAGGGTACTCTTCTATCAATTTTTCCAAATCGTAAATCCCATCAAGTAAATAAACTTGTTCCACTTTGATGTCTTTGTATCTAGTCAGAAGTTGTAATATAAGCATTGCACCAACCGAGTGCCCGATCAATGATATCTTCTTTGATGCCTGATGTTGGCTATATGTTAACTCTATGATTTTCTTCACACCAAGATACACATCCTCTAAGTGCGTAGGGTACTTGTGCTCGGGGCTCAATCTATAGTTTACGCTTGATAAGGGAATAGCAGCAAACAACTTCTTGCTCAGCTCGTCTACATCATTGGCAGTGTTCAATGGATCTCTCCACGCACCACCGTGAATATAGATCAATGGAGGAACTGCATAGTCGTTATTAAAAGGCTTCAATGAGTCATAAACCAAAACAGTGTTATGAGGAGATGCATCGTAAGTGCTAAAGGACATTTCACACCAGTGTAAAAGTGTCAATACAGTAGTTTTGTTGACCCCATAAAATTTCAATTGTATTTTATTATGGTAAAGTAGGGTAAAATCATGCCAACGGTAAGGCAGCGCTTTTCGCGATTTTAGCGAAATGTAAACAAAAACAGTTATATGTAAACAAAGACTTTAATTTATACAGAGCTTGAGTGAATAGATGGGAAAGAAGAGCATCAAGAAGCAACGGACAGTGAAAGCCCCTGTACAATCATCTCAGCTAAAGCCGGAGTCCGCCAGCTCTACAGACTCTGGGGAACTTGCATCGAATAACGATAATGTGAAGGTCTTTGTGAGGGTACGTCCCCAAATTGCGAGAGAAATAGAAAGCAACCAGCAGGTGCTTGTGAAAATGCCTACTTCCACTTCCACAACTATTAATAACCCTAACCCACCTGAGTCGGCGTCTACTCAGTCTAAGAAAAGACAGCAAGAAGATCTTGTGAGAACATTCCAGTTTGATCAGTCCATCAATTCGATAGATGCTCAAAATCCGAATTTCAAGTCCCAAAAAGATACGTACGATATCATTGGGAAAGAGGTATTGGAGCATTCGTTAAATGGCTTCAATACATGTATTTTTGCATATGGGCAGACAGGCTCAGGAAAATCATATACCATGATGGGAAATCACCAAAGTGATGATGATCTGGGTATAATTCCTAGAGTTTGCAGAGATCTATTTGGTCAAGTTCATGAGAAGTTGTTGAGGGACATCAAGATAAGCGTTAAATTTTCTTACTTTGAAATATATAATGAGCAAGTCAAAGATTTGCTAAGAAAGGATGACAATGAAGAATCAAGGCTGAAGATTAGAGAGTCACCAAACGCAGGACCATACGTTGAGAACCTAAATGAGTTCATGATTCAGGATTATGAAGGGTTCAAGAAATTGATGAATTTGGGTAATAAAAACAGGACTACCGGAGCGACTAAAATGAATGATCAATCCTCTAGATCACATGCTGTGGCTACTTTAAGTCTTAAAATTGCCGAATTTGATGAAGCTCAGGGGCTGATTAAGGAGCTAAACTCCAGTTTAAGATTGGTCGATTTAGCGGGGTCTGAGAGGGCAGATTCCACTGGTGCCACTGGTTTGAGGTTCAAGGAAGGATCCAATATCAATAAAAGTTTAACTACACTAGGAAGGGTGATATCATCATTATCCAAAGGTGATATAAGACCTCCATACAGGGATTCTGCTCTAACATGGATATTAAAGGAAAGTCTTGGGGGTAATAGTAAAACCGTGATGATTGCTTGCATCTCACCCTGTGATTATGAGGAAACTTTGAGTACTTTGAGATACGCCACGATAGCTAAAACCGTTAAGTTGAATGCAGTTAAGAATATTGATGAGATTGATGATGTCGATAAGGCTAATGAACTGATGAAAATGCAGAAAGAATTGGATCAATTGAAGGAGAATCTTGAGGAGTTCAAGCAGAAGGATGAGCTAATAGCACAAATAACCAATTTGAGTAAATTCTTTGAAAACAGGTTGATTGACCAAACAGATAAATATGAGTTGATTAGGCTAAAATACTCAAATCTCCTGCTTAAAACTAATCAAATTTCGAGAAGTTTCGATGGATTGATGACTGTCATTACAAGGGAAGATGAAACCATCGAAGATCTAGTGTCACATTACCATACACTACAAAAGAGATCAGCACAATTGAAGAACGGTTTTAAAGATGATTTAAAGTTATTTGCACAATGAGGAAATATAATGATACTGAGCCGATATGTATGCTATTCGTTTTCTGTATTCAGTCCGCCCTCAACTAAGTAACCACAATTCAGCCAGTTTTGAAGACTAAAAAAGCATAAGGTCCAATATAAAAGTAGACAAAGTATCCGAGTTCGTGTGTGACATAACTACCAAAGTTTTTGCCCACGATAACGTGCCACGTATGGCCCAATTGTTCATCTAGTTGTTTCTTAACGGCTGCAGCCACGTCCTTCTCCTTCTTGAAGTCATCAAGTGCTTTCAGCGACAAATCGGTCACAATATTCTGTATGTCATCAGCCATGTCCTGTGCCTTGACTACCACTTTCTGTTCACTCATCATCAAACGTATGATCAAAACAATGAAATCAACTTTAAAATCATCATTAAAATCGTTTAAATACATACATCAATATTCGCGAATTTGTTTGGCACAGCAAAAAACAGAATTGTTAAACAATTCACTAGGTTTATGTGTCTTTAGACGGGAATTGCTGCTGTTTTTGAATGTTTTGAGTAGACTGCAGAATGGATTTCAGTGAGGAGGACAACAACCCGTTTTCAGGGACCTCTCATCTTTTTGCTAGCGGAATTTCGAGACTTAACGATGAGTTTAGTGGCAATAGTACAAGTAGAAGCTTTGATTACAACGGATTTAATGACGGTTTTATAGATGGATCGATATTTGCTGGTGACGAACTGAGACAAGAACCCGAGAGTGAACCTGATCATACATCACCAGTTGCGAGCCCCACTGGTGCTGATTCTGATCAGAATATGCATGTGGGTGTCTCTTCCAGCGACTTGGAGCAAGAACAAGAACCAGAATCTGCATACAGCTATCAGACACAAGAGGATGACGTTTCTGTCTCAGAAAATGTTCCAACTTATTTTAGCAATGACCATCAAATCTATGCAGACACTTCACAGATCATAATCACAGATGCAGGCCATGTTCGTGATCATAAAGGAAATCGGGTCATTGCATATACAATATCATATAAGGGTTTACAGATCAAAAGAAGATATTCTGAATTTGATTCACTGAGGTTCAATTTAACTAGATTGTTTCCAACATTTATTATACCCTCAATTCCAGAAAAGCACTCTATAGTGAAGTATTTTATCAACCCTCTGAATGCTAAAAATGACATGAAAGTCATCGAAAAAAGGAAAAGATTGCTCTCACAGTTTCTACAAAAATGTTTAGCAAGCCCCCAGATATCTAACAGTTTTCTTTTTCAACAATTTTTATCCCCTGATGTCAATTGGATCGATGTCTTGAATAACCCACCTATCACTATCTTACCCTCTTCAAATCTGTTAGCACCTCCTTTGAACCCAATTAAACCAAGCCCTTTGCATTTATTATTGCCTATCCCTCAGACCTCATCAATCAATAATTATAGACCAAGAGAAGAGGATAAGGCTATTGAGAAACAATTCCAGGAGTATGAACAGATTTTTAAAGTTTACAAGAATTACACAACCAATTTAGTCAAGAATGTCAAGAAACAAAAAAGACATTTCAAAGGTTACATCAAAGATCTAGGTGAGCTTGGTGCATATTATAATGCATTTAGCTTAGAAGATAGGGTCTTGGAACTCTCATTGGCTATTGAAAAAACTGGACAAGCTATTGATATGAATTATTTAAATTCCGAAGCTTTCAATTTCAAAATATTGACCATCTTAGAGGAGCCCATAATAGACATAATGCATAACTCCAATGAATCTCTAAATGTGTTATACTACAGAAAGCTGAAGGTTGTTCAACTTTTTATCATAGATACGACAATCAAACGAAGATCAACAAGGTTGGAAAATTTGAGAAATGCAAAAGAGCAAGCAGCACGTTTAGAAGAGATATTAAAGAAGAATGCTGAACAATCACCAACGATTGCAGCTGCAGTGAGAAGACTGGAAAATGGCGAATCTTTGAAGAAAATATCACCATGGCAGAAGTTCATCAGCGGTGGAACGTCATCCGGCTCTTCTTCATCTTTACATGAACAAGACATCTCAAATATGAATGACTTGGAGAGAAATATTGAAATGGAGAAGCTGGAAAAAGAATTGGTGAAACTTAATGATTGTCTGAAAGTCATATTGAAAGATATTGAACAAGTCAATTATTCGATAAAGGAAAATATAGATAACCTACTCAAAGAGTATAATAAACAATGGAAGGAGATAATGAGAGACTATACAAAATCGGTATTGATCTGGTTAAACGATAACTTGAAAAGTTGGCAAGACGCTAAAGCAGAATGTGAAAACATACAAGTGAAAAAACCAACAGAGCTTTCGTGAACCGATTGAATGAGGCTCTCTTGGTTATCGTCTATACATGGTTTTGATATATAAATTGCATAATTTTCGCACTCTTTGTTTCATCCCGCAATAGTTTCATAAGGTGGTATTTTATTGGGTATCGTCATCGTCATCATTATCATCAAACTCAATCAGCAGGTTACCGTTGGGCCAAAGTTCCTTAACATCTCCAATGCTTTTTTCAGATTCCTTTCTATCAATGACAACTCTAGGAAATGGAGAGATCAATTCAAATTTAAACTCATGTTTGTAGTCTTCATGGATTTCTAAATCAGTGTGCGATGTAAGCTTTTCCAATTCAGATTCTTCAAGTGCACCTAAATGGATCTGGAGGTCTATGTAAGAATATATATCATGAATCTTTGATGCTTTTGGGAACTTTTGCGTAATTAGCTTGCCTGTTGGGAGTTTGAATCTAATCCTAGTTTTGGATGATTCAGGTGTATCATCTGTTTGGTCTTGATATTTCTTTAGTAATGAAGCATAAAACTTGAATCTATTTTCTTTTATAAATTTCTCATGATTCAATTGAGTTTCCCTCAATTCTTGTTCTATTTTTTTAGCTTCTTGCTTTTGCTTATCAGAATTCAACGAGTCTTCATAGGCTTTATCTTGTAATTCTCTTAATCTTCTCGAATACTCAAGTTCTTCCTGTTCAAGTTTCTTTGAAAGTAACTCAGGGTTAAAAATATCGATAGTCTTCGTTATTTTTGAAACGAATGCACTAGGTGTTCTTAATGATATCCTAGAAAGCAGGGACATTGAAGAGACTCCCGAAGGTCCATTTGAGACATTGGCTATCAGAAATACAACAGGAACCCCAGATCTGAGCTTCAGTGTTTTTGATATCTCAAATGACTGATATTCATTAACATTTCCAAGATAAAGTGTGATATCGTTTGCTTTCGAGACTAAAAATTCTTCAACTTGAGGATTACCTAGAATTTTTTTGGTAAATACTTTTGAGAGTTCATTATCACCTATCAGAACCAATAATAGATACTTGCTCTCCAGCTTGGTTATGTTAAAAGCATCGTTAAATTCACCTTCGAAGAATTGTAATGATGTTTTATCATGCGTAGTAGACTCAAAATACTCCACTGGTGAAAAACTAGAAAGTGTTGGATGATCAGGAATTGAGTTTGGAGATTTGGGGAAAATGTAATTGAAAAGAGATGAAAGTGTGCCCAATATTAGCGTTATTGTTCTTGGAATGAAGAATAGAAGGAATATTATTGGGTTCTGTGTGATTGAACCAAAATGGTTAAAGAAAAGTGAAGTCTGGTCATTATTGATTTTTTCCTGGAGTCCAAGTTGAGATTTCCATTTACCTGAGATGGGTCTCACTATAGGCAGTTGTCTGAAAAAGGACGAACTATCCAATAATGGATTTGGCGCAGCAATTCTATCATGTTGCCAGTTGGTGTCATCAATGAAATGTTGAGCTGAATTGTGATCGTTCGAGGGCAATGGCTGCTGAGGTCTTTCTTGATTCTCTGAAAACCTTTCAGCTTCAACGTCCAACTGACCATCAAAAAACTTTGATAATGCAATTTCTAGATTCCAATAATTGTTCTTGAGCAATTTAACGACTTTATCATAATCGTTCTCAGGGAAATTGGTGATTATTTGAAACTCATCCAATTTTTCTCGTTCAGCTGGGGCAAGATCAGACATTTTCTTCAAATCAAATCAACAAACACCAAAAGATCACTCAATTGATATAATCTCAATATTGAAAGGATCAAGTTTGGTGCGTTGTTCGGATTTTTAGTGACAGAATCGGAGAGAACAAACATTAGCCACAATATGAATATTTATAGCTATACATCCAAACACCAAATGAGTGTCAATAAACGAATCAAAATACAGTAAACCAATATCAGTGGTAGGAAAGTGAAGGGATTAAGATATATAAAAATGCCTTCGTTAAAGAGTAAAAATGATATTATTGCTGTTTGCTTAAAAAAGAAGGGGCGAGCAGAGAATTGAACTCTGGGCCTCTCGCATATTTGTGTAAATATTACCCAAAGCGAGAATCATACCACTAGACCACACGCCCTAATTTAGGGACTAGAAATCGGTATTTTCTACTCATTTTACTACTTAGAAATTACGTAATCTTGCATAACTCAGACTCACCATATACATCAACTTTTAGTTTGCTTGCATAATTTGACAGACTTTAGGCCTTGAGGGGCTTTTTGGTCTTTATTACGTTGGTATATTATTATTACGCATTAGTTAACTGTATATTACTGTTTATATGATACGAACGACCTACTCAGTCACTATCAAGGTGATACGTTAACATAGACATTCTACTATCAATATCAATCTTGTTATAGTAATAAACTGATCAACTGGTAATCATAGAACAGGTCCCAAAAAACACTCATTTGAAGTGCTTAGAGACAACCTCCCAGAAACTCTCACCTTGCTTCTTAGCGACAGTCAATTCCAATTCAGTAGGTTGTCTAGAACCATCACCACCAGCAAAAGTACCAGCACCCCAAGCAGAGCCACCGTGGACATCTTCTAAATTGCTCAATTGATTGAAAACAGGACTATAACCCAATGGGACGTATATGAGCCCATGATGAACTAAAGTTGATAGAAAGTTGGCAGCTGTTATCTCTTGGCCACCACCTGGGGTACCTGTAGAGAAGAAAGTACCAGCAAACTTACCATACAGAGAACCTTGAGCCCAGAGTGCACCAGTGGCATCCCAAAAGGCACGAACTTGCGATGGTTGATTACCGTATCTTGTAGGGAAACCAAATAAGAATGCATCGTATTCTTTTAACGTCTCTGGAGTAGCAGTAGGATATTTGTCTCTTTTTGGAGCCCCTAACTTAGCTAAAATAGACTCTGGAAGGGTCTCTGCAATTTGATAGATTTTACCATCACCTCCTTTTGCTTTGATACCTGCAAGTTCAGCTTCTGCTAGTTTGGCAACATGGCCATAAAGTGAGTAGATAATAATAGCGACGTTTGGTTTAGACATTGTTAGCTGATAATTGAGTCAAATGATTTATTCAGACACATACTTTGGGTCAATTCTATCTCTTTATATATTCGGATTTTCGGGACATAGTCCCCTTTTTGCTAATATGTGTAATACATTAGTCATTGTCAATGATGTTATTCCACGATTAGCAATGTTTTATTAATATAACGCACATCTATTGGCAGTTACCTGAGTTTATTATACACTTTATACTTTTTGTTTCTTTGAAAGATGCTCTGAATCCGACTCTCTAAGTCTTAAAGAATCAATTAATCTTGAATAATCCTCTTTTATTCTTTCATAAGCAGTTTGTAGCTTATCATTTCTAACAGATGTTTCTAATTCCAGTAGTCCATCTCTATTCTTTTCGTATAAGCGTTTCTTGATTAAGAGTCTGAGAAGCTTCAAGTTTTTCTTTTGATACAAGTATCCTATCTCAATGATCTTCTTGAATTGATTGAGCTCTATTTTTTCAGATGCTGCTTTTGATTTAAACCATGCAGTGTTAAGGGCACTGATATCGTTAGGTAGATCGTTTAATGAACCTTTAGCATATAATCTTTTAAAATCATTTAAGTATCTCAAATCATCAAATGCTTCATTTGGATCTTCGATAGTGACCTCTTCGATCTTGGAGTCTTTCAGCCAATATGAATATATGATGTTATATAGGTGAGATCCATGCTTAGCATGATGTTTATGAGGTAGGATCACAAATTGAGAAATTTTCTCTCTGATCTTGAGTTCGGTTTGTGAATCAAATTTCTCAGCACCGTTGTATTTGAAGTAAGAATATGTTGTGGTGAATCCAATAATTTCCTTCGTTTTGGAAGAAAGTGTTATAAACAAATTCCATAAAGGATCTGATGATTCTATGAAAGAACCAGCTTCAATGTATAATAACACCAATATTTGTAATCTTTTATTCAACTCAATGCTGAAATCGTTATCAAATTGAGTCTTGAAAACATCAAAGGTCTCATTTTTGGATTCATAGGAATCCACTAATTTGAAATGTTTCTGAATATTATCTTGGATGGTCTTTGTTTCTTTCTCCACTTGGGCTAGCCATTTTGCCTCGTCATTAACAATAGTTGAGCTTGGTAAGAACTCCAACATCTTAGCCTCATAATCTTCCATAGAATCATTTAGCTTCTTGGAGTACTTGACACTTAACAATGGTAGGAATGTCACGCTATCAAATCTTAAGAGGATCTCTAAGTCCTTGTAACCAAAAATCTGTTCAGCATCGCCAAAAATAGGATAGGTAAAGAACGGTTTGACTGTGAAAGAGCCCTTGGCGTCTTCGATGGAGATCTTCAAAGCATCATTTGAGGAGACTGTCCAATCTTCAGGAAGGAATGACATGGTTTGTATTAGTAAATTAGTAACAAAAGCAGATTTAAGAGCATTTAAATTTGGCAGTTAATTAAAATAATTTCACGCGTTTGAAATAATTTCGCGCCAATAATTTTTATATTGTGTAATTAATTAATTTATGTTGTATAATTTATATATATTTCAATGAATTTACAATGAATAAAAAACGACGTATAATTAAATAAGGAGCTCTAATTCAGTTTATTTGGTGATAGCTCATGAAGTAGATAATAAATAAGTTGATTCTATTTATAATTACTTACTGACGTAGCACTAGTTATCGTATTAATTATTATTGGTGCTCTCACTGAAACAAATTAATTTAGTGATGCATCAGTTACAGCTATTTATTCATTATGTAGTAATCCAGCTGGAACCATTTCTGCTGAACACCATAGACCTTTTGCTGATCCGACACCATCCATGATAGTATTTTCACATCAACTGTATCTATATTTTATTAATCCATCCTGGATCCCAGTAAAGATCTTCTTCTGCCTGACTATCAAGCCATAGATGACCATTCCGTATCATCTCATTCACTATCTCAACACATTTGATTTTATTCCAACCCAAATTATCTCTTAGCATACTTATACTGATATATCCAATATCATTGACAATCTCCATCACTGTGTTCTGATCAGTTGTTATCTCAATTTTACAATTCTTCAAATATTCCTTCTTACCTATCTTGACCAGTGTAATTTGTGGATTTAAAGGTTTCAACAAACCGATACAAATCTCTATATCTTTAGAAGTGATGCCTTGATCTTTATACTGTTCCCATATTTGTTTAACGGGGAGCAAGCCACCGTTGAAATCTCTAGTGTCATTACTGAGTTCCACCAGCCTCACGCAAAGCTCATTATAAAACTCATTCATATCTTCACCATCATGGTATATCATCAAGGGGTCTATTCCAACCATCGAACATATTCTAATGAACTCATTGCGCAAATTGCGATCGGATGAAAGTTGAGAGTGATGAGTTTCAAGGAAATTTAGGAGAATGGATTTGAACAAGTTAAACTGCGTTGAAAGCTCATCATGTTTTTTGGCAACAAGAGTCTGTGACAATGTGTTATACTGTTCTATGCGATGATCATCAAAATGTGCAAGTCCAACCCTGTTCATTGTTGATTTACCGATATTCTATAGATCGTTTTTTTGATGACTTGTGAGTAAGTAGTTAATTTTAATGAAAAGTTAGTTTACGCGAATTTTACATAAATCTAATTAAATAGATACTGTTCAGTAATTCAGTAATTCAGCAGTACAAAATCTATGATATAATACAACTTTGTTTACCGTAAAGCCTAGCCAAAGCTTCTTCTGCAACTTCTTTCTCGTTAGACTTTTTCTTCAGTTTCAATTCTTTCGGAAAGTGTTCTTTCATCAACGTTATTAATTCTTCATCGATATTTGTTTCATCTGCATTCAAGACAACAGGGTCCCTACATATAGGACACTTATTCTCGCCATCTCTTTGCAGTTTTATCATGCAACGCAGACAAAAGAAGTGTGAGCATGAGAGCCGTACCGGCTTATATGCGAGCTGGAAACAGATTGGGCATGAATAGTCATCTAATTGTGGAATTATTTTGATGATATCAGTAGCAATGATTTGTTCGATTGAGTTACTCGTCAGTTTTGGAGTGAGATGATGGGTCTGAAGGAGTAGCGTTAGATTGGGTGATGATCTCAATAGTGTGTGCTTGTCAAATTTTTTGATGATCTTCCGAATGGCTATAGAATTCAAGTTTTCAAATGTCAAGTATTGAATCAATTCCATGTTCAAATTATAAAAATTCTCAAACATTTTGGTGTTCGACTTCGTATGTTTGAATTGTTTTAATAGTTTAGTATCATTAATATGATTGAGAAACTTGTTGAGGTTTGATATAGTGAATTTTGAGTTTAAATCTAATTTGAAATCAACGTATTGATTGAAAATCTCTCTCCACAAATACATGTCATTGCGATTCTTATTATTCACCGTTAAATCTTTGATTAATTTGGCGATATCCGTTATTCTATTCATTAATAGTGATTGCTGGCCTTTATTGAATTGGTTCAATGCCATATACTCGTGGTAAAGCTCTTGAAAAAATTCTTTATCTTTTGATAAGTTCCAGGATTGATTGTTCTCTTTAGAATGATCAAATTCAAGCTTAGGTTCTAATTTATAGCCAACTTCGTCTTCATCAAAAGTGTAATACAATTCGATGCCATGCTCATTTATATAATCGTGGGTTAATCCCACGGTGTCCATCTCATCTACCACTTTGTTTATCCTCTTCTTTAAAGGCTTATACTGGATAGAGCAAAGTCTCCATTCTTCTGGGATATTTTGCTCCTCCAGCGTTTTCTCGTAGGTCTTCCCAAACTTCATCGCTAAAGAACCATGCTAAATTCGAGCTTTGAGTAATTTGTATGTGTGTTTTAAGATGAAGAGGGTTTTTGCTTCTTTTTGATGGGTAAAATTAATTGTTAGAGGTTTTCTTTATTTATCCATATTTTTTCATCTTTTTTTCTTTATTTAACCGGGCCCCACGTTTTCTTAATGATAAAGACGATTTAATAAATATTTATTGAATTTAAAGTAATTTATTGTTGAAAGTAACTAAGCTTAGGCAAGGGGGAAATTAATAAGTGATTCACTGCTATTGCATTGAGTCGTTAGTGACGTCTCACATATCATGACTTTATTTTACTTGAAACTATTATTATATATAACATCATGAATCATTTTTATTTTACCAACTTACACTAAAATGCTCTATACATGAGTAATCAACATGTCTTTTCCATAAGAAACACCATTAAATTATAGCTTTAATTCAACATAATTTATCTAATTGAAAGCTGTAACCTGCGGCTATTTAGCCTGGGCAATGGCTAAAGCCAGTTTTCTCCTTGTCTTTATGTATAATTCCGAATAGGCACTCCAGTGCAATTAGAGATCCTTGACGTTCACTTACTTTGCTGCCATCCTTTATATATAATTTTATAATTTTATAATTTTATATATTGAGCCTCATGGCAGAGTAAAACTAACGGAGATATAGGTGGGCTTATGGGCTTCAATGGTGAAGGCACACAAGGACCAAAGAAAAGTTCCAGTGCATACCGATAGCATTATCAGTTCCAGCTCTTGAAATAGTAAAATACAATTAGGGTGAATTGAGTTGAGCACAAATTTTCAGATTTTGCAAATGACTCCCCTGTCAGCTATCTCCTAAACTGTATCATAGAATAGAATAGTACTGAGAGTGAGAAGTCATTAATAAGTTAAATTTCATCATCTTCACATGTAATTAATTGATCAATGTTCTTCTTTGATCAGTATTTGTATAATTCTCAATTGAGTCTCAGACTTCTTATAACACTTTCTTCTCTGCACGATATCATCATTTTTGAGAATATCCATTAAAACTTGACCAGATAAAAGAGACAATCATCATTAAAGAGATGAATTGATCGCGAAAACTTGAGAAACTAATGTCAAATTGTGCTCAATTACTAAAACGCAAAAGAATCCACTGTTGACACATATTGCCAGAGAGATGAGTAAAGAGGAGAAATATGACAGGCAATTGCGTTTGTGGCAATCTCAAGGCCAGTCTTCGCTAGAAAATTCACACGTTCTAATCATCTCCCCCACAATTACTTCCATCGAGTTATTGAAAAACTTAGTGTTGCCTAATGTTGGTCAATTTACGTTATTGGGTGAGAAGAGTTTTGTGAATGAGGTAGATCTAGGTAATAACTTCTTCTTGAACGACAATGATATCGGCTCTGATAATCTGGAGGTGCTCACTGCTAATTTGAATGAGTTGAATTGGGACACTAAAGGCCACTATATCAATGTTGATGGCGATATTTCCACATTCATAAAAGGTCAAGAATTGAACTGGTGGAAACAGTTCAATTTGATTGTGTACAGCTGGAATGATCAGACTTTGATTAACGTGTCCCACAGATTGAATATTTCTCTACTAATCATCAACTCCATAGGATTTTATGGTTTCCTAAGAGTTTATAAGCCAACTTTTGAGACAATCGAAACACATCCAGAAACTTTAGTTGACTTAAGGATATTATATCCTTGGAAAGAACTATTAGAGTACTCGGATTCCATAGCTTTACAAGACCTGGATGTTGAAGCTCACTCTCAAGTTCCTTATTTGATTATCCAATTGAAAGCAGTCCAATATTGGCTGAATCAACACAAGAAATTGCCAGAATCTTCTAAGGAAAGACAAGAATTCAAGAAAATCATTTCAAACTGGAAGAAAGACTACAGTCAGCTCAATTTTGATGAGGCAATTAGCAATTCGCATAAGATTTTCAATACAACTAAGATTCCGTCAAATATTGAGGAGATTTTCGCTAAGTTAGATGAACATAAAGACGATCAAAGTGAATTCTGGATTCTCACTAGAGCATTACATAAGTTTGTGGAACTAAATGATGGGTTTTTACCTTTGTCAGGTGAATTGCCAGATATGGACTCTAATACGGAAAATTATGGGGAACTGAAAAAGCTTTATAAAGATAAGTTCCTTCGAGATTCAGCGATCTTCAGCACAATTCTTTCAGATGTATCACCAACAGAAATCCAACAATCAAAAATTCATACATTTCTCAAAAATTCCAAATTCTTGTTCTTTTCATCAAACTCGACAGTCAAGCCATCGCTGGAATCATTCAAGTCCACTATTTTGAATGACTATAGCTTGACAGACTTTGAGGGAAAATACGATCTGAAACCCATAATTCTTGGGTACTTAATAATTGAGATTTATCATACGCATAACAAAGCATTCCCAAAATCAGTGGATGATCTGAGACCATTATTTGACTTGATTTCAGAAGAGATACTGTCACAAATTCCAGAAAATCAACTTCTTGAAGCATTATATGAACTTGTAAGAGGTCAAGGGTATGAGTTGAATAATATAAGCTCAATTCTTGGAGGAATTGGTGGTCAAGAGGCTATAAAGCTCGTAACTTCACAGTACGTTCCCTTGGATAATTTCTTAATCTTCGATGGCATCCATGGAGTTACAGGAAAAGTCAAACTGTGATAGACAAAGTATCTTAACGATAAACTAATGAACATAACTGACAACCACCTCGTAGCGCTTCACTAGAACAACGCACGTATTACCCGGATCGTAGTGTACATCTCAGTCACGTGATAAGAGCTTTTCTAGAGGGTTCCAGAAGGTTCCATCACTAACTAGAACTGAAAGATATAAGAAGCTGGCTTGCCAATGGAACTTTTTAGTAGTCTCTAGAACAAAGTGCATTCGAGCCTATTGACTTACTACAATTACTCATATTACCATAGTAACCAAAACTTTCAATTATTTGATTGAACTGATTACATAATTATCAGCTACCAAATTTTTTAACACTTTAATAAAGTCGATGTTAACAAGAGAAGGTACAAGATTCAGGGGAAGTGGCTACGCAATTTCTAATATAGAAGACTTAGCTGACGGTGCGATGGTCAATGTACACGATTATACCGATCCTGGTGCTGAGTTGAGCCTCACTCCAATCATTGAGAATGCCAGCCTTGTGATTCCTCCTGTTTTGGTTGAAAATAATAACAATAGCAATAACAACGCATCTGGTGCCCTCACTTTAACGAACCACAATAAACCACACTCAAAAAAAGGCAAAACAAAGTCTAAGCCGGCTTTTGTCATGAAATTATGGACAATGCTGAGTGATGATAGCAACAAATACTTGATTGATTGGTTGCCAGATGGTAACTCATTTCTTGTTTCCAATCGTGAGTTATTTGTCCAGCAGATCTTGCCAAAATACTTTAAACATTCTAATTTCGCTAGTTTTGTGCGTCAATTGAACATGTATGGATGGCATAAGGTTCAAGATGCAACTACTGGATCTCTGCATAGTGATGAAAAATGGCAATTTAGTAACCCTAATTTCAAAAAGGGAAGACCAGATCTACTAGAAAGAATCGTTAGAAACAAACCCCACGATGAATCAACAGGATTGGGTGATAAATCTGAATATCAGAATCTCAGCCAAATGAATGTTGGTCTACTTCTAGAACAGCTGAATAATTTAAAAACAAATCAACTAAAGATTACTAAAGAATTGACTAGGGTACGTGATGATAATGAAATGTTATGGCAAGAGCTGGTGCAAACAAGGGAAAAGAACTCAGTCCAAAATGAAAAGATTGAAAAAATTCTTCAATTCCTTGCAAGTATTTATGGCAATAAAGTTAAAGGTTTGGAAGATGGAAACCATCAACAGCTAACAAACATGACGTCTAATTATAATTACCCAGACCCCGCCGTTCAACAAGATGCATCCTCTAGATTACACGACAGGTATCAAGATTTGAATAACCAAAAACCTAGACTAATGCTAAAACAGCATCGCCATGTTTCAAACTCATCAACCGGTACAACAACTCCATCTGGGAACATAGTCGAATTATTAGATAACTCACCTATTCAAGACATTACTAGGTCACCAGTACAACAACAAGCTGACTCAGCAGCTTTGAATGATATTATAAACGATCCAAATCTTCAGCAAATTCAACCTTACGGATTGAGTGAGTTTCAACCTTATTCTCCACATACCGTTCTCACTGGAAATGAACGACTAGAGAAGGAAAGTCGTTCTTCGTCATCGCAGACCAAGAATTCATCCTATGCAGACTCGCCTTCATCGTTACAATCATTTTCTAGACCTAGACTTACCTCTCATCCAAGCTACAAGAAGTTATCACAGAGGATTGAGCAACAAGGACAGAGCATCGATGATTTGATTTCACAATTTCCCGAAATATCCCAACACCCTCCAACCGGTGACCAATTTGACGTTGAGGATTATTTAAATAATTTGGAAACTGAGACAGGTGGTTATGCGGATGAGTATGAGGGTGATGATGATGATGATGATATTGAAGAGATCCAAAGAGAGGATAAGACTGATTTGTTGAATGGATTCCCTAATTATAGTGATGAGCATCGGAGAAATCTAAATGGTAACACTCCGATAAAGAGAAAAGATGAAGTTCCTGAATATGAAGA
>JAJLXD010000004.1:292636-305153 GCA_030571115.1 Wickerhamomyces sp. yHMH617 | reverse complement strand
AGCTAATTTCCCAGATTTTGAATTCTTGACACCTGCTCAGAGTGTTAATGCTTTATTGAAGTTGTTTGATGGATTTACCCAAAAAGATTCAGGCAAATTTTATAACTATGACGGTGCAGAGCATCCATGGTAAATAGACACCATCTATCATTGCTCAAGATTTATAACGCCTGGTGTATACTTAGATTCTTCATGTGTAGTAATTTTTTCAACTGTTGAAAATTTTTATGTTTGCCACGGTAAAGAACTGTGGGTTCAGTGTGGATGTTCAAATATCTGCAATTAACCCGATCATTTCCAGCGAATTAGTGAAAGAAGTGTTCACACAGCTTAATGATGAAAAGGATACAACCGATGCCATCTTACTTGATAGATCGCTCGCTCCATTCTTAAATCGCGAAAATTACCCTATTCATGTTGAATTATCTATTACATCAAATAAGTACAATAATCTTAGTGTTTTTACCATGCCTAAACATGTCTTCATACTGTACTTGGTCACTATTATCTAATAGTACTTTTAAACCTCAAATATATAGTAAAAAAATTGTTATAAAATTTTATAATCTAGAAAGCTGCTAGTTGGACTACTTGAAATTAAAATTAGCTGAATTATAATAAAGATCAAGTGAGATCTGACGTCGTCGTATAATAATTAATAATTTTTTAATTACAAATATTCATATATATAATTAGTTCCTCAATCAATTTTATTAACTGTAGGAAGATACGCTAAGATTTATTAAATAGCTTAGTAGCTTATTGATTTATATGAGCAGAATTAGAATGATTGTATTGTTACCCAATGATTTATCTGGACATCTTTGTATTACATGTACAAAGTCTCTAGTTAGTCGCGCACTCCAGAACGTCGGAGGAAGAAATCTTTATAGCAAACATGGTTCAGTATTACAGAAATAAAACTTACTGTAGAATTGAGGGATGCCAAAATGACTGTTGTGTTGTTTTCTTCTTGACCTTTGGCTATTTAGCTTCAGCTCGTTTGGTTGTTAAAATCATGTCATTCCATAACGCGCAAATAATTGTATTGTGTTCAAAGTTAGTGAGAAGCTTTAGCGTTATTAGTGATCTAGCTAATCAGTGATGTAAATATTGCTAGAATCTTTGAGTGTATAATTATCAAACGCTGTTATCAGCTAATATTTAATCATCTATATGTTAATTGTTATAAATGCAAAACATTTACGCTACATCTTCAAGTGCTATCTATATACATAAGATAATATGACAAGACAGAGTCAAATGCAAATGCAAATACCTGGCAAATGTTATAGAGTAATAATATAATATTTGACTCTGAACCTCAAAATATTCTACGAGTCATAAAAAATACGAGTCGCGAAAAAGGCGCTGGAATTCTGACTCGTTTCAAGATAGCAGATAGCAGATATTGGAAAGAAGTATTAAAAGCTATAAGTATGTTGAATATGCTGTTAGCTGAACACCTGTTGCATTCATTTGCAAACCCCTATCCTTCATATTGTAACCAAACCCCTATACACGACTCGATTCCGTTGTTAGTGTGACAGAATTGCACGTGATTTTTGTATGATTCATCAGATGAAAATTTTTTAGTGTCAAGTAAATTTTTCATTTTAATGACCAAATAGTACACCTTCAACGTTTTTATAAAGCACTCAAATTCTTTAATTGGTAGAGATCACCTTCAATCATTACCAATAACTAGTATAATCAACGATGGCTTCTCCTCAACAAATTAAAAACTTGCAAAAGACTTTCGAGCAGGCAACCTTGGGCTCCCCAAACGCCGTTTCAACATCTCCATCACAATCCTTTCTTCAAAATCAATTTCGTCCTAGAGCTTTCTCCGTTTCAAAACAAGCCAAACCATTGAAACCATTCTCTACTGGTGATATTAAGATCTTACTACTTGAAAATGTTAACGAAACTGCAATTAACATCTTCCAAGGTCAAGGTTACCAGGTTGAATTCTACAAAACTTCTTTAGGAGAAGATGAGCTGATTGAGAAGATCCAAAACGTTCATGCAATTGGTATTAGATCAAAGACCAAATTGACGGAAAAGGTTTTATCACATGCTAAGAACTTGGTTGTCATTGGTTGTTTCTGTATTGGTACTAACCAAGTTGATTTAAGCTATGCTGCTTCTAAAGGTGTTGCTGTTTTCAACTCTCCATTTTCAAACTCTAGATCGGTCGCCGAGTTAGTCATCGCTGAAATCATTTCATTGGCTAGACAGTTGGGTGATAGATCAATTGAATTACACACAGGTACCTGGAATAAAGTTAGTGCCAAATGTTGGGAAGTTAGAGGTAAAACTTTAGGTATCATTGGTTATGGTCACATTGGTTCTCAGCTATCTGTTCTTGCTGAAGCTTTCGGTATGAATGTTTTATACTATGATGTTGTGATGATTATGGCTTTAGGTAATTCCAAGCAAGTTTCTTCATTAGATGAATTACTACAGAAATCAGATTTTGTTACTTGTCATGTCCCAGCTACAGAAGAAACAAAAAATCTATTATCAACTGCTCAATTTGCTGCTATGAAAGATGGATCTTATGTGATCAATGCTTCCAGAGGTACTGTTATCGATATCCCAGCTTTAGTTGCGGCCATGAAATCTGGTAAGATTGCCGGTGCTGCTATTGATGTCTATCCACATGAGCCAGCTAAAAATGGCGCTAACCTATTCACCAATGAGCTAAATTCTTGGACTTCAGAATTAGTTGGTTTAAGAAACGTGATTCTAACCCCTCATATTGGTGGTTCTACTGAAGAGGCACAATCGGCTATCGGTATCGAAGTTGGTTCTGCTGTAAGCAAATACATTAACGAAGGTACCTCTGTTGGTGCTGTCAATTTCCCAGAAGTCTCATTGAGAGCTCTAGATCTTGATCAAGAAAATGTTGTCAGGGTTCTATACATACATCAAAATGTTCCAGGTGTCTTGAAGACAGTTAACAACATTTTGTCAGACTTCAATATTGAAAAACAATACTCAGATTCTCAAGGTGACATTGCTTACTTAATTGCTGATATCAGTGGTGTTTCAACTGCTGACATTAAAAGCTTGTATGATCAACTAAACGGAACTCCATCAAAGATTGCTATCAGATTACTATATTAGGGGATAATTCAACCTTATCTTCCAGCCTTTAACAGGTTCAATTTATGAAAATACGAAACCCATAAAGTGAGGCTTTTGGTTTTTCACTTTTTTTTTAATATAGCAAACATGTTTTTATGACATTAATGATGGTTTATGGATATTCAACATATTGTTGCACACAGTTTTTTGAGACTTCAAATTAATAATACATTTATAGAGTTTTATCATCAGTAGTCATAAATTTTGTCATACGTTATTATAAAAGTAGACGCATAATTATAAGTCATAAGGCTAAGATTGAGGCTTCTTTTCTGATTTTGATCTGTCGAAATCATCAAGAGCCTCTTTAGCAGTCATTAGTAAATCAAATACAAACGGGTGTCCTCCATTTACCATGAGCGTGATTTTGAAATCTCTCAAAAGCTCAGAGTATCGTTTCACTACCAGCTCTTGACCTAGGGATCCAGAAGTGTTAGGGAACTGAGGAAAGATAACGGTTTGTATATAACTCTCTAATTCTGCTATCAGTGCATTTGGATCATCCTGATAATCGCTAAAAGTTGATCTGTTGTGAGTTTTATTTTCAGCAAGCACCTTTTTGAAATCCTTGAGCTCTTCAAAGTAGCTTTCAACAAACTTTGAGTCCTCTGGAAGCTGCTTGTATTCTGACTGCTCCTTTATAAGCTTTTTACTTGGGACAATGATCTTAATATCTGAGCCACTGGCGTAAGATCGTCTCGCTATAGATATAGTCCTTGCTCGAAAATCAACATGTGAGGGAGTCAGTCTGAAGCACCGAATCAATCGCAACATTAATAGAAAACGATCACCGAGATGTTTGAGTTGTGAGTGAGGGTATGTGATTCCTGAGTAGAAGTTTGACTGAGGAAGTTCTGATCCCTTTTATAAGTTAGTACATTGCACAATAGTCCAAGACGCGATTTTCGCGAAGGTATTGTCGCGAATGTCCAGTTTAGTTCGGTGGCCGTACCGTTCATAAAATTAAGCTGGTGGCGACTAGCGACTGCGAAAAAACATCAACAAAGTGTGATCAGCACGAAGAAAGGTCATACAAACAAACCCAATTGAGAATGGCTGCTTCAACTGCTGCTCCATACTTGGCGCTTTTGGGCGAACAGGATCTCAGCTTGAAGACTTATGCTTTGAAATCGATAAATAACATCGTTGATGAACTGTGGTCTGAAGTAGCAAATAGCATTTTAGAAATCGAGGAACTGTATGAAGATGAGTCTTTCAAAGATAGAAAATTGGCCGCTTTGATCGCTTCCAAAGTTTACTATAACTTGAGTGACTATGAATCTGCTGTGAAATTTGCCTTGGTTGCAGAAGACGAATTCGACATCAGCCAACAATCTGAATACGTCGAAACAATAATCTCGAAGGCGATTGACCGTTATATTAAATCCCAAAAAGCTGTCTATGAAGGTGAACAGATTGAAATACCAAAGCAATTGACGAATATTTTCGAGAGGATGCTAGAGAAGGCCATCAGAGCCAACGAAATCAAACTAGTCATTGGTATATCACTCGAAGCGTACAGGCTAGATTTCGTGGAGAATATAATTAAGGATCAATTAAAAACTGACACTGAGGAAAACGTGTTGGGACTAATCAATTACGCATTAAACGTTGCAACTGCGGTTATTGACAACACTTCTTTCAGAACTAAGATCTTGAACTCTTTAGTTACCATTCTTTCAAACCTAAAGACTCCTGATTTCTTTATTGTTTCTAAAATTATAGTGAACTTGAACAGTTTTGATTTAGCAACGCATCTTTTCACAACCCTTTTAGAATCTGAGGAAACAAACAGCAGATTAGTTGCTTACCAAGTGGCTTTTGATTTGGTGAACTCTGCATCTCAGGAGTTACTAGATACAACTATTTCAAAGTTGGAGAAATTGAATGAAGGTGATTCTGACTTGAGAATATCTAAAATCAATAAAATCTTGTCCGGTATTCCAACAAGTGATTTTGACATTACCTTTCTGCAAAAAAACAACAACACTGATATTCAAATTTTGAACAAATCGAAAGATTTATTAGTTGGAAGAAACTCTATATTCCACTCCGCTATAACCTTTGAAAATGCGTTTTTACATGCTGGTACTACAGACGATTCATTTATTAGATCCAATTTAGAATGGTTAGGTAAAGCTACCAATTGGTCTAAATTCTCTGCTACTGCTGCTTTAGGTGTTATTCACCAAGGTAACTTATCACAAGGTCATAAGATTTTACAACCATATTTACCTGGAAGTTCAGGATCCCATTACACCAAAGGTGGTTCTTTATATGCTCTTGGGTTGATCTTTGCTGGTCATGGTAGAGAAACAATCGATTACTTGAGACAGCATGTTGTTGAAAATGGATCATCCGCAGGTACAGATGAAGTTGATGTTATTTTGCACGGTGCTTCGTTAGGTGTTGGTGTTGCTGGTATGGGATCTGGGAACGAAGAGACTTATGAAGAATTGAAAGTTGTTTTGTACTCAGATAGTGCTACTTCTGGTGAAGCTGCTGCCTTAAGTATGGGTTTGATCATGTTGGGTTCAGGTGACCAAAACGCTCAAAATGATATGCTAGCTTATGCTCAAGAGACTCAGCATGAAAATATCATTCGTGGATTAGCAACTGGGTTAGCATTATTGAATTATGGTAGAGAAGAACGTGCTGATGAACTAATCAAAACATTATTAGAACACCAAAATCCGATATTACGTTATGGTGGTGTTTACACGATTGCATTGGCATATGCCGGCACAGGGAACAACAAGGCCATCCAAAAACTACTACATATAGCTGTATCCGACTCAAATGATAATGTCAGAAGGGCTTCTGTCATTGCTTTAGGATTTGTTTTGATTCGTGATTACCAAACGGTTCCAAGAATTGTTGAACTTTTATCAGAATCACATAACCCTCATGTTCGTTATGGTACTGCTATGGCCCTTGGTATCTCATGTGCTGGTCGTGGTCTGCAGCAAGCCATTGACGTTCTTGAACCTTTGACTAAAGACCCAGTTGATTTTGTTCGCCAAGGTGCTTTGATTGCAATCTCTATGGTGTTAATTCAACAAAATGAAAAAACATCTCCTAAAGTCACTGAATTCAGAGAACTTTTCGCTTCTATTATAAGTAACAAAAGTCAGGATGCTTTGGCTAAGTTTGGTGCTGCTTTGGCTCAAGGTATAATAGATGCTGGTGGTCGTAATGTTACGATTCAAACAGAGAACAGTGCGACGGGTACCCTAAATACGAAGGCGATTGTTGGTCTTTTAGTCTTCACACAATTTTGGTATTGGTTCCCATTTGCTCATTTCTTAAGTTTGGCATTTACTCCAACTTCCGTGATTGGTGTTCGTGAGGATTTGAAAATTCCTGAGTTTGATCTATTATGCCATTCGAAAGCACAATTTTTTGACTATCCCCCAAAACTTAAAGAAGAGAAAGGAATTGTTTTTGAGAAAGTAGCAAGTGCTGTCTTATCTACTACAGCTAAGGCTAAAGCTAGAGGTAAGAAGAAGTTCCAAAAACAACAAAATGAGGATGAAATGGATATTGATGAACCTCAACCCAAGCCAGAAGAGAAACCAAAAGATGAAAGTGAATTGAAAGAAGAAGAAAGACCAACGTCGTCATCGTCATCGTCATCACCATCATCCTCAGAGGAAGAAAAACAAACAGAAGATTCAACAATAAAATACTCCAAGACCCCATACAAATTATCCAATTTGTCTAGAGTACTTCCATCCCAATTAAAATACATCTCCTTCAACAAGGATGAAAGATTTGTTCCTATTAGAAAGTTTAGAGGTAATGGAGGTGTTGTTGTATTGGTTGATAAAAAACCGGAGGAACCAATTGGTTCGTACATCAAGACGGTGAGACAAGTCAGCAACAAAGACGCCCCTCTACCAAAACCCTTCCAATACGATCCTCAGGATGAGGACGACGAGTAGGAAGTTAGATTACTTGTTGTATAAGAATAAAGATTTAATCACATTACACAAAATACATTTTGTAGCATTCCATTTATGAACTTTTATGACTTAACGTCCCCGAATCAATTTTTTTAACATGTAATTTTCAAGGAGAAGGAGAAAAAACAACAATATAAAATTGATTACTTTTGAAGAACAAAGACGAATCTCATCAAAGACAAGATGTCAGACTATCCGGTTTATTTCAAGGAACCTATTCGTGTATGTCCATGAAAAACATGATTGATCCCGAATGCAGTTCACTAACCATTATTACTAGTGGGCCAGGTATCACGCTCATACTAGACCCCATATATTCTTCAGCGTTGCCATTGGAGTGTCAGGGCCTATACTAGCGTTGATTTTGACACCATTGAGAAGAAAGTATTTATACCCTGATCATATTCCTGTTCCATTTTCATATCCTAGTGAGTAACTTTGTCGGGTAGCTAAGTCTGGGAGGTTTACTAACAGTGATGAATAAATAGTTCCACAACGTCCTAGAGACACAAACTTAACAGGTTATGACGATTGATTGTCACTAGATTATGCACCTGTCTCTTATGATTGGGGCCTTTAAATTTATACTTATTTATTTTATTTATTATTTGATTTATTATCTTATTTATTATTATCAATGCCTTATTGACTTGACTAAAGATTTATAAAATTAAGGATTTTTTGTATTTACAGAAATTTCTATTTACAAACAGCTTAACATGTCTACCATTTATAATGACCATCTAGTTTGAAACGCAGTTTCTCGTTTGGTAATTGTAATTGAGGTTTTCTGTTGATTTCTTTTTGTTCTTTCTCCCATGCAAGTCTTCTTTGGGTGATTGGAGTCTTTAAGATAGCTCTTACGTGGATATATGGGTGACGAATAATACCTGTTTTACCTCTTGCTTTTGGGTCCAATCTTCTTGCCCACCAACCATCAGAACCACACCATATTTGACTGATGTATAGTTCTTCTTTGTTCAGACCCAATTTATGAGCATCTTTTATTCTATCTTGTAACATCTCTCCAACTTCTCTACCAAGTTTCTTTTTGTGGAACTGAGCTTGTGTAATAGCATCATAGACGTTCAATCCGTTGATCAGTCTGAGAAATACTGTAGCTTTTTTCATACTACTTTTCAATCTGTATGATTTAACGTATAAACTAGGTTCCAACACATCAATCTCTTCTTTTGTAAGTTTGAGTTTATATTGTTCACCATTAGATAACTGAATGACTTGATTGTTCTTGAAAAATCCATTCTTTTCAACATTTGCAACATAGAGCTGTTTCTTTAGTGGTGTAAGTAGTTTCTCAATAGCCGGTGTTGGTTTATGGCCAATGAAGTCTTGTAGTTTTTTATCGTTTTGGACAGTCACTTTAGTTATATCGAACTTTTCACCTGAAGTGGCCATAGTTTGCAAAGAATCACTAAAATCATTTTTTTTGGCTTTCTGTTCAACAGGTTGAGTAATATCACCAAATAAAGATGTGTTGGTACTTTGGTTCAAGCAGGACGTATATGACAGAAATCTTCTCGATATATTCCGAGTGGGTGATAAAGATGCTCCTATCAGTCTAAGTTGACCGCTCACCATGCTCATATTAGCCATTATATACAGCTGTAGCTTTTAACTATAACCTACTCACGTTTTAATAAAATAAAATAAAATATGTGGAAAAAAATCAATGAATATCTCGACTGATGATATTACCCTACCCTAAATAATCACACAAATTTCGATTATATAATCAGAATTAAACCGAGGGTATAATAACACGTGCCATAAACGAGGGCAATTTACCCGATCAGGACGTGACGTATAAAGAGTTGTTTTTTTTTTAAAAGAGTCCAGACCAAGACAAAATATGACAATAGTATAATGAACATTGTTTATGAGTACTAAACGTTCGATAAATATATATAAAGATTATCAACTGTTTCGAACCTGTACAGAGAAGCTAGTTTTGTAAACAGTTTTCATATGGGTTGTTTTCTTTCTATTCTGATGTTGCTTGTGCGCTTATCGTTTAGTTTGTTATCACACGATTATGCAGAGCTGACACACACAGTGAAAGTGCACTTACAAATTAGTTTGGGTGGACCACGATATATATATATATATATATAATTACCTCTAAAATTCCCCTAAAATTCTACTTTATAAGTTAAAATTTATTATCTTTAAAACTCTCTGAACGGAACTTTCAATAAGGATCCCCTTTGTAAGAATGGGACTATATTACACTATCAATCTAGACGACAAAGGCAACAGAAGAACAGTCTTCAAATGCAAAGAATGCTGCTCACATTTATTTACTTCCACCAACATAGTGTCTGATGTATGTACTACTCCAATTTCTTTGAAAGCGCATCCTTTTACTAATCCTTTATTGCAGAGCTTTCGTGGCAAACACGGACAGGGTTACTTAGTTAACAGAGTGTAAGTAACTTGGTACTTTTCTCTACCGCCATTTCTTTTAATTGTTCTTCCCCATCTTTTTGCCACATTTCTCAGTTCGTATGACTAACAAATCTTGTTTTTAGTGTCAACGTCAAGATGGGCCAGCTAGATCAACGCACCATGATGACTGGTGACTACAGCGTCTGTGACACCATGTGCCAACAGTGTAACACTTACGTTGGTTGGAAATATATCAAGGCTGATGTTGAGGAGGAGAAATACAAGGAAGGGAAGTTTGTCATGGAGATTCCACAATTAAAAGCTCTTGCCAGTCCTTCTAAGTTAAAGAAGAAGACTCCAACGGTTTTGTATTAGCAATAGGAACCTGGACCAAGTTTGGATTGGATTGCATGAAACTGTCAACATTGCTATAGTTTGGTATTTTTTTTTATAAGGGATTTTTTTATATGGTATTTTTATGGTTATGGGGGATTTATGGATTATTACTAACAGTTATTGGGTTATTATTTTTATAGGGTTAAGAAGATTTAATGTATTACTGATAACTATGGCAGGATTAATTATGAAGAACTGGTGTCTTTGTGATTCTTTTTTTTAGAGCTTCATTGAATTGTTATGAATATCAATCAATAGTTTTTGGATTAATCGTAGTATCTACAAGTTATCTTCAATGTATTCTTGAATTGAAAAAAGGTCAATTAGGCAACCATAAAACAAAATACTCCAGCTAACCAACAGCAAATACTAAACATGTTATAGACAAACAAAGACGTAGTAGAAATAAAAGCACCCGAATTGTGCAAAACCCTAAAAAGAAATGGAAATGACTAGCAAATTAACAGTTTCAACACCTGCTCATAATCAAACGATTTCTTTGAAAACACCTGTGTGTCTGCCACCTCTTCTCTCATCAGCCTCAAACTGTATCAAACTTTCATCAGTACTAGCATCATCAGTCTCATCGGATAAGATAGAGCTATCAACGCTAGTCACAGAATGTCTATTGTTCCCATGGCCTCTTGCGAAGTCGTTGTGAGTTGCATTGGATGCAGAGCTTAAAGTTGACGCACTAGTTCCAAAAGCAGCACCACCTCTTCTCGACGGTGGCGGTGGCGGAGGGGGCGGTCTTCTCGTAGTCTGTTTGGAAGCAAATGATGTGGAATCATTGAAAGGATTCTCGAAAGATTGAAGACGAGTTTTGTTGTAATGACGGGAACTGGCACTATAACGACTTTGATAACTTGTTCCCAAATTCATATTATTTGTATCCACTGAATGTTCTGATTCACCATCTTCAAAGACAGTATCTATTGTACGTTGGTTATATTTCATCGAATTTGGTAAAAATGGTGTAGGAATGAGTTTGCTTAAGGCGGACGTGTGATTTATAGAAGATGATGTTGATGTTTTGATAGGGGTTAATTCATTTGGTAATGATTGCTGATCCTTGAGTATTGTTGACCTGAGTGCACCTAGTCCATGAGATGAAGATGAGCCATCGGTGGAGGCAGATCCAGAACTTGATCCTCTTGTGAAAGAAGGCATTAGTGCACCAAGACCCGCAGCCACGCCACTGAAAGATGAACTTTCACGTCTATCATACAAATCTAGCTCTTCCTCTTGAGTGATTCCTTCATTGTACCTTCTCGTTGACTCTATAGAATGGCTAAAACCTTTCTCTGAGGTGGGTTTTCTTTTTCTGTAAAACAAATACCAAAGCAAAAATAACAGTGCTGACACACCCATGACAGAGCCAACAACAGAGCCAGCAATAGTCTTTTTTTGTTGTGCAGCATCAGCAGAGTCTGAGGATGATGTTAAAGAGCTTTTATATCCTGGGATAGCATTAGCTAAAAATGCGAAATCTGATGTTAACGTAATTTCAGTGTTTAAGCTTAGGGAAGCAGAAGCATCAATCACTGTTGAGACAGGTATCGCAGTTGTTAGGGTCGTACTATCGGCAGTGATATAGTATGGTTGGGTGAAGAACACAGTAGTCTCAACAGGCACAATCGGCGTTTCACTAGTATAATAGGAGGATGCAGATGAGAACTCAACAAAATATGCCGATGATGATGACGATGATGATGACGATGATAATGACAATGATGGTGATGGTGATGATGATTGAGAGTCTGATTCCAGAGAAGATAGTGAGGAATGAAATAAAGAGGAAGAGGAGGAAGAGGTGCCTTCATCAGAAAAACTATCACTTTCTGAATATGATAATGATGAAATAATAACACTCTCTGGAGAACTATGTGAATGAAACGATCTAGAGGATGAAAACGCACTCGATGAGTTTGAATATGATGAAGATATAAGTGAATAAGTGAGCGTATCATTGCCATCAAGACTTGATGTGCTTGGAGTTACAATATATGTAGATCCAAGTTGCGTATTGGACTTCAAGGTTTGCGACAATGAAGTGGTGACTGTTGTTGAATTTAGAGAGTCTGATTCTGTATCATCATCGGAAACAAAAGATGTAGTCAGAGTTGACCCAAGCACAGTTGTCGTTATAGCTGATGAATTTCTTGTTGTCATTTGTCAAATTCTTTCACTCTTTGTCTTAAAATTTTCAGATAATTTGATAAAGTGGTAAGTTCTGAATGTGTGAAGGATAGTAGACAAATATATCAGTTAATTTTAGCGGTAGATTTTTCCCTTATGGCTAAATTTGGTAGTTCTTAGTTCCAAAATTGTGTATATGGGTCCAAATTACAACAGGTAATAGAAAGCTGTTTCACGTGAATCAATAATAATAATATAGTCAAGCAGGCAAAGCAAAATCAACCGGGAAAAAAAAGATATAGCGTGTAATGATCTTCACGCAAGAAAATGAAATAACGTAACACCAGAAATGAGTAGTGCTAAAAACAGTCTCACGCAAGTGAAAAAGAGTATCGATATTATAAAAACCGTTTTTTTTTTTTTTTTGGTTTCCACAGTAATCTTTTAAAAAAACTTCC